>CM053027.1:262894633-262929748 GCA_028564925.1 Lithobates sylvaticus | reverse complement strand
TTTATTCTTGTTCATAGTCTTATCGGTCAGCCAAAAAAGATGTATAATACGTTAAGGTAGACTACAAATGCTAACATGTATAGTGTGCACAACTGAGAGAATGCCTGAGAAAAAGGCCTGGGGACTCAAGAGATGTAATACGTAGCATACTTAAATAAAACAAAAGTACTTTTTACTTAAAGCTGACCTTTAGGCAGATATACAATACACACATGAATGCAGTGCTGTAAGCAGTAATACATTATTAAATGTATGTTTTAAAAACAAACAGTGTAAATACATGAATATGACCTGGGTTCAGCCTCCTCTGTGTATTGCAGAGCTGGAGTGAGAGAGAAAGAATCAAAACGAGGAGCCAATCACTTTATGTGAAGTGCAGTCGAGGTAGATCTGAGGGGGACATGCACGGAAAATAAAAAACAGCATTTTTGCTTGCACATGATTGGATGATAGAAATCAGCAGAGCTTCCCCTCATTTCAGATCTTCCCGTCAGATCTTCAGTGACTGCACCTTCTTCACTTGTAGTGCACAGTCGATTTGCCTTTAGTAAATCAACCCATATTATCACAGTTAACACCAAAACTGAGGCGATAATCTGTGTTAATCCTTAAAGCACAGATTCAGCACACTATACTTGCAGTGTTTACTGTCCTAATCTGTCAGCCTGTCTGATAGCATTCATCTTTCCAAAAGATGGAACCAATGTTGCTGGTTCTCTAACTCAATCCATTATCTTTCACCTTTGGGGAAACACAGAAATCTGTTCAATATTATTGGTTTGGTACTTTGTGTTCATTGTTAAAGGTTTGTGTGACGGATCCCGTACTCAAGGTGTCCGCCGTAAATGCTTCCTAAGTTCTGGAACATGAGTCCAATGGATCTGGTTATAGGAACCCCCAAGAACTAGACAACACCAGTCTTGGAGTACATCAGGAATGATCTTTATTTGACATGTCACACACATATATACAGCCAGATGACTAAAACCTAACCTAATTAGCATGAGCTAATTATCTTAATCAACATTGGACTCCTTCATTCAATTGCAGGGTTAATTAGCACATACAACAATAGGTGAAATATTCTTTAGAATATGTGTCAAGCCAGACCAGCCTCATCTACATTACACAAGACAACAGACAGACAGGCTGGCTGGAGTTGACGACATTAGCATCTGACAGTGTGTGTCCCAACAGCATGGGGACAACACACATTATATATACAGCATATACATATCCACAGTCTGTGTCTTGGGGGGCCAGCATGGACCTAAATCCAAGTAAAACCAGCTCAGCGGTCCCCAGTCATACAGCTCACAAAGAGCACCGTTCCCCCTAATGCCAGGGCCCGCAATCACAAGGCAATAGGCTCGCATTCAGTCCCCTCCAACAGCCTATGTCCCGGCTAGGTCTGTCACAGTTTGCATCTGCAGGAGACCAAGTTCCAACCTTCATGAGCCTGTTTCAGAGACCTGCAAGCTGGATTAAGGTTGCCACTTATAATAATAAGAAGAAGTATTTATTCCTGCCCCACTTTTTAACCCATGCTACCCTGCAATTGTATTCATCTTACTGAGAATGGATCTGAAGGTACCTTAAAAAAGTGTCAGCTACAAGATGCTTAGTATCATATTTAAAACGTATATGCTTTACATAGCTTGGTGAATTTATTTTCCAGCTGCAGGCTTATAGTCACACAACAGTTTCCAAATGCCAGCACTCACCATTGCCATCTAAAATAAAAATAAAAAAAATCTTAATTAAATAACAAGGAATATAATTTACAAAAATCAACACCTTGTTGATGCATTTTAGCTGTACCTAACCATAGTCTTAGTTAAGACCCCTTGTCAAAAATAATAATATAACAATCTCTGTCAAAACACACTATACCCCATAATACGAGTTAACACTTTCTAGATATGTGTTTTAGCCAAAACAGAGATGTTAGAACACTATAGGTAGCTTTTCCATTTTTTTTAAATAAAAAAAAGGAAATATTCATTTTAATAGGGGAGAACTCATGATTTGCTTGGAATAATTCAGACTACGTGGTCATATTTTGCAAGGTTCATTCATCTTTATCGCCCTTTATAAGTAAGCATATAACTACAGGAAAAAAATTGAACATCATGGAATACTTCAAAATCTATTACCTATATTATTAATGAAGCTAAATGTTACATAAGCAGAAAGACATTGAAGCAGGTAATTATGCTCATGACAAGGATGTTTGCTTAGAATTAGTGTAGGCATCATACGCACACAAGACATACTCACACTCTGTACCCATATGCACATTGTTCATGCATTTAAAAAATTAGTGTAGAATCCTGAAATGATTAGCCCAGTGATAGAACACATCTTTAGTAAATAAAGCTCCTCACTGCACACTTTTGGCAGAATACATGTTCCACATTGCAGTTCATCCACTAAATGTGAAACTTAATGAATACGCCTATTTTATTTGTGCATCATTTAAACTGTAGTGGAAATCTCATTACTAATAAATAGTGTGTACTTAGTGATCGTATTAAAAAGAAAATTATATTTGTTACTCTGTTACATACTGACCTATTGCAATCTGAACATTTACTGCATCTGCAGCAATACTACTTTGATTAATCAACCCTGGATGGTAAAGATATTGGTGTGTCTTATTTGGAGGAGCAATATCATTAGGAAGAACAGATGGTGCCTTTTATTACAGTGAATTACAAATATACTCCAATGAGAACTAACAAAGACAGAAGCATATTGGAACAGATGTTGGTCAGCACAAGGCTTTCTTTAAATAAAATAGATGCATTCCCACTGAAAGTGAATTGGTTAAGTTCAAGTCAGTCAACACTGCCTACAGATTTTGCTAAAGCGTGATGTAATTTAAAGCAGACAAAACCTACTCAATGCAAGTCACGCTTCTCTAACTTCAAATAGCTGAAAATTGTGGCTGTTCTTTCCACCTGATTTTTAAATTTAGGATTTATCACTTTTTTTTACATTCTGACAGAGGTAGAAGATGCATTATTTTTATGAAAGAAAAGCACAGGACTTGTTACAGACACAAGTAAAACTAAAACATCACACTATCTTCTGGAGAACAGTCACAAATATATACCTATATATGTATTTTAGGTATATTACCAAACTTAGGTAACTACAATGTTCTAAATGCCAAAACATACCATACAAAGCTAAAAAGTAGACTTTTCTTTTACTGTTGATTTATTTTAATAGTAGCTAACGAAGAGGAAAACAATGGCAAGCAAATTCACACAAACTAAGCTTTAGAGATTGAGAAACTGGAGTAAGCCACATGTAAAATGCAGAAACTAATTATGGCATCTGAGATTTTTTAAATGCAAAGCTTCCAATGTTAATCAAGACTTGCAATGTCTTAACCTCTTCCTGTGCTGACGAAGCATACGTGTTGGAATAATAATGTGGTGGTAGCAATAGGAAAAAGACTCCAAGGAACAAAGGGTCCTTTTACATGTTCCTACTTACATATGTGAAAAAAAAATTCAGCCCTGAAGTCATACACGGAGCAATGGAGCAGACTTCTAAGCTTTACAATTTAGTAAATTTCCATAGTCCATTTTTTTTTCTGTAAACAGAGATGCAAGCAGCCACAATTAAGGATTGTGATGATGCTTCAGGTAAAGCCTAGAACACTCGTGCCCAATGTCAGGCGACATTCAGCCTGTGTGTACTGGAGTCGTTCTGACAGAAGCCGGTCTGACAGCCTGCTTCTGTCGAAGGGGCATGACGGAAGAAGGTCTGCTGAACGGCTTCCAATCAGTGCTTTTAGCCAATGGCTCGAGGGTTCTTGGGGGGGGGGGGCATCCCCCTGTGAAAACACAATAGCACAGCAGGGCAAATCACTGCACTAATATCGGATTGTTAGTACAGCGGCTCCAACCTGAGCTGTCAACTAGTAGTGTGTGTCAGGCTTAAGAGTAGATATGGAACACAGGAATGAGGACTACGTTTCAGAAGAAAAAAAAGGAGGAGCCCATAGTCTCCTGGCACATAATATCTATGACTTGGTGGCTTGGCTCTGCAGGAAGATGGACGCTTAATCCCTCAGCTCCCGCTACCTCACGACGAATTCTCTGTCTATCGGAGGTTTTTACCTCACGACGAATTCTCTGTCTATCGGAGGTTTTTACCTACTCGACACCCACGCACACATGGGGACTGCTTCGAGGACCTCTTCAGCCTCCCGTTCCCGCTCCCCTAGAAGACACTCCGGATCCCGGCAAGGCAACATTTCAGACATGTTCAGAGCCGACAGGGGAAATATGGCGGACTCCCGCCTCAGGAACTCACAGGCGCCAAACTCTTCTCAAGATGGGATACCGCTCCTCCCCACCCCAGCCATCCAAACATCTCCTGGGACCTCAGATCACCCTCAACCACAATCTCAGCCCCAACTTAACATCCAAGACCTACGGTCCATAGCCGCAGACATCAAGGACACTCTCTCAGCGGCCATCGCGGAACTGCGCCTTGACCTTCGGGCAGTCAATGATAGAGTTATGGCAGTGGAAGATGCCGTGCAGCACCACGGCTCCCAACTAAAAAAAAACACCCACCATGTGGATACCCACACCCTGCAGCTACGTGACATGGCTCGACACCTGGAAGACCTTGACAACAGAGGGAGACGCCATAATTTGAGGGTCAGAGGTCTTCCAGAGTCTGTCGAGGGAGACAGAATAACACCGGCGGTCACCAGCATCTTCAACAACCTACTGCAGAGGCCTCTCCCCACCACGATTGAGATGGAAAGAATCCACAGGGCTCTGCGACCCAAAGGCAGGGACACTGATCCCCCCCGGGACATCATCTGTTGCATCCCCAACTTTAAACTGAAGGAAGATATCCTCAAACAGGCTAGGGGCCGTACCCAAATACAATTTGATGGCAATCCGATCCAAATATATCAGGACCTGTCTAACATCACCCTTCAACATCGAAGAAATTTGAGACCATTGCTCGATGTCCTTAGATCCAAAAATATCATCTACAAATGGAAATTCCCTTTCTGCTTATCAGCCTCTTCTCAGGGACGCACTGCACTACTGAAGGTACCGGAAGATTTACCTCATTTCTGCCAAACGCTGAACATCCCGATGACTGACGTCCCAGACTGGTTTGCGGAATTCCGCCGCTCAGCTGTTCTCCGTGACCCACCTCCGACGGAACCGATGGATGCCCAATCCTCCATCACACTCCGAAATGGGTTTCCGTCCAATACGGATGACCGCAATCACCGCAGAGGATCCCACAGATATCGCAGCCCCCTCCGCTCTCCAACTTCGCGGCGAGCTAGGAGGGACTACTGAGATCGCTTTCCTACTATGCTACGGAGTTCTTCACATGTCATGAAGAACCTCCAGGTGGAAATACTCAGGATACCTACCCTCCGGTTCCGCACCCTTCCATTCTCCCGTTCTCCCGAACAAGCTATCGATCAGTGCTGTGTAGCGACTGGTCCGCGGCATGGCATCTTCTCTTCAGGGGCTCCTTCACCCTATACAACTCCTCACTATGGAACCCTGTGGCTGCCCGGTTGCTGAATAGATGTTACCTGGACTATAAACCCTTACACCACCAATATCGTACTCCCTACTCAGTGGTTAAACGGTCTTGCTGCCGCTCATTAAAAATTACAGGTCACTCCGAATCGTAACTAATGGGCAAGTAAACTCCTGTTTACACAGACTTTATGGTTATTTCACCGATAAACTGCTTCCCCTCAACGATAATGTGACTCTCTTTACAGCCCTAATTTTAAATACTCGGTATGTTTTGTTTTAGGCATCTCTCTACTTTTTACCGGGTTTGGCTATAACACGGCTGTAAACTACAATCCCCATATCGCATTGCGGCGGGTCTCCCGCCTGACTAGGAACTCACACACAACCCTTAAGCGACCTACGTCACCACCCCAGCAACAATCTCTCATTGGTGCGCCTCGATGCCTCGAGCCCAATGACGCAACGATCTCAACCGCACTTGTGACTTACACGGAACCTGTACCAACGATGATACACACACTCTGCACAGTTCCAGCACTTCCGCAAATCCTTTACTCTCCCGACCAACCAGCTAGGACTGGCATCGCTGACTACTAACAGAGACCGATCCATCTCCTCCACAGCATGTGGTGAACAGCCTTCCATATACCCTGCCGCTACACTCACCGGCTCCATTACAGCACGGATGACACGCGAAATACAACTGATACCAGCTTGACCCCCAAGGATGACATCATTCACTGTGCACCGTTCCTGCTCCCCAAACCACCTAGCAGCCCGGCTGGAACTTGGACTCTGTTTCCGCATTTAAATGACCCTGCACACCTCGTTTGCTCCTCCTGCTTGCAAGTATTCCGGTGATACCATATACATTGCTAACAGCTTTTAGATATGCCTTTTATTTACAGGTACATCTATTGGTCCAGCGAGCGAACGGAACATGTTTTTTTTTTTTTTCTTTCTCTTTTACATGTTTTTTCATTGTTCAAAATGTTATAGTTATCAATGCCATAGGTGACACCTCGACATTCTCCACTATACTTCACCTCAGTATGCACTATTTCTCTCCTGCTCTGCTAACTACTCTGTCCATGGTGGCCTCACGGGCTCCTAGGTAACATCATTAAACGCCTCCAGATATAGGTAAAATTCCCATTGGCCCCCTTGATTCTGGACAAATTACTCTTACCCACTTAATAGACTCACTTCTATACCCCGTACAACTTACACCCATGCTCTTGCTCCTAATACCTCCCACATTTACTATTTCCGTTTAGTCGTGACCCGGCGGGACTCCCTTGATTTTCTTGACTCACTCGTACTCTTCCCTGAGCCATAGTCAACCCCCACACGGTAGCGGCTTCAGGTGCTACTTCTCCATAGCGAGGAGGAGCCCTGTTCCCGCTTTCTGTACATATACCGAACCTACTGGTTTGAGACAGGCAGGGATTCCTCCCTGCTGCCTCTTCGGTTTTCTAGTGGTACACACCACACCTAACCCCGATCCACACATAACATTCTATCTCACATCAGCTCGCTTAAATTCTCTCCCCCTGCTCGCACTTAATCCTCTAAACGACTGCCATGACCACCCCCAACCCCTCACAGGATACAACACACTCTCTTATGCACATGAAAATATGCTCCATAAACACCCGTGGCCTCAATACTCCCGAAAAACGCTCACTATTACTTTCATACTTGCTTAAGACTAAAACCCACATTGCTCTACTCCAGGAGACACACTTCAGAGCCGACCGCATCCCCAAGCTTCACAACAAACATTTCCCCACAGTCTACCACGCTCCCAATCCTGAGGCCAAATCCAAAGGGGTTTCAATCCTCATCTCCCGTCATTGCCCCTTCCAAATTACTGATGTACAAAAAGACGTGCATGGCAGATTCCTCTTTCTAAAAGGGACACTTAACAATAGGACTGTCACAGTTGCCAATCTGTACGCTCCTAACACTCATAAAGTCACGTTCTTTCGCACCACCCTGCACCTACTCACCGCTTTCCAATCGGGTACTCTAATTGTTGGAGGGGACTTCAACGTAGCACTTAACCCCTCTTTGGACACCTCCAAAGGTCACTCCACGCTAACCTTTAAAGCTCTACGCGCAATTAAAACCCAGTTCCATGACCTATTATTACATGATTCCTGGCGCACCCTACATCCCAACGTCAAAGATTTCACCTTCTTTTCCTCACCCCACGACCGATACTCAAGACTCGACTACCTTTTTGTAACCCAAAATGACCTCTCATACCTATCAACGGCCTCCATTGACCCGATGTTTTTATCTGACCACAATCCAGTATTCATGACCTTGCACCTTCCCTCCACGGCAAATAGATCTCCCATATGGCGCTTAGACAACTCCTTACTCACAGACCCAGCGAATGTTCAAACGATCTCCAAACGCCTCTCTCAATACTTTGCTGAAAACTCTTCGGATAGCTCCTCCCCAATGTTGGTATGGGCTGCTCACAAATGTGTCATTAGAGGATCATTTATCTCCCTAGCAGCAACACGTAACAAACTTAGAAAAGCACGCATCGATCTCTTAACTGCTAAAATCCATGACCTTGAGCAGAAACACAAAGCCTCCCTTGCCGCTGAAGTCTTGACAGAATTGACCCAGACCAGAGAGGAACTCCTTGAAGAACTTCATCTCAGACTGAGACGTAACTATGCTGTTTCCCAAAAAATGTTCTATGAGTTTGGCAACAAATCTAGCAAATTATTAGCCAAAGCCCTTCAAAGCAAAAAGGCTGCTCATACTATTCATTCAATTAGAGACAAGACAGGTAACCCCCTTACCAAGACTGATGACATTGCCGACCAATTTGTGGCCTATTTCTCCCAATTATACAATCTTCCTTCCCAGCCAACGAGCCCAGACTTCCCAGACCGTGAATCGGCCATTCGAGAATTTCTACGAAAATACTCTCCCACGCCGATCCCAGAATCTGAAACCGCTACCCTTAACTCCCCTCTCACGACATCAGAAGTCCTTTACACCATGAAACAACTAAAAACGGGGAAAAGCCCTGGCCCTGACGGCTTAACGGCCAGTTATTATAAATCTTTTCCAGACATACTGATGCCCCACTTAGTGACAGCTTTCAACAATTATTCCCCAACGGACGCCACACGTAGGGATATATTGGAAGCACACGTTACACTCATTCCAAAACCTGATAAAGATCCTATGTTAGTTACAAATTACCGTCCCATATCATTACTTAACGTCGATCTGAAATTGTATGCTAAGGTGCTAGCCAACCGTTTACTGCCCCTTCTCCCGAATCTGATAGGCCTTGATCAAGTAGGTTTTGTCCCTGGTAGGGAAGCCAGAGACAACACCATCAAAGCGCTGAATATTCATCACTGGCTTACCTCCACCTCGACTCCAGGTTTCTTCCTCTCCTTGGACGCGGAGAAGGCGTTCGATAGGGTGGCATGGGACTATATGGAAGAAGTGCTCCACACAATTGGTTTACCACAGCCCTTTATCCGTATGATTATGCTTTTATACTCCTCCCCCTCTGCTAAGCTGAGGGTCAACGGACACCTATCGAACGCCTTCTCCATAACCAATGGCACCCGTCAGGGTTGTCCCCTATCCCCAATCATTTTCCTACTCACTATGGAACCCCTCCTGCGTCGGCTCAGAGACAACCCGGACGTGAAAGGCCTGACCATCGATCGTAATCCGTACAAAGTTGCCGCTTACGCGGACGACGTTCTACTCTTCCTCTCTGACCCACTCGTTACAATCCCCAACTTGCTAAAAGACTTCTCCCTTTTTAAATCCCTTTCCAATTTACAAATTAACTTCTCCAAATCCCAAGCCCTAAATGTCTCATTACCGGCCCCTCTAGTATCACAATGTAAACTCAATTTCCCATTCCAATGGGCCCCTCAAGCCATTTCCTATCTAGGGATTAAACTACCTACTAAATTACCAGACTTATATACACTTAACTTTGCAACTGCACTCCAAGCCATCCGGGGTGACCTGCTCAAATGGCATCCAGGCCCCTTCTCATGGTTTGGAAGAATAGCAATTCTGAAAATGAATATCCTCCCTAGACTCCTATATCTGCTACAAGCCATCCCCATCACCTTACCTAAGATTTTCTTCACAGCGTATCAGCGTATGTGTAGGACTTTCATATGGAAAGCCCAAACACCCAGAATTAGCTGGACTCGTATGACTCTCCCTAAACTTCTAGGCGGTCTCAGCCTCCCCGACATTCGCAAATACCACCTCGCGTGCCACTTAACTAGGGTAGTGGACTGGCATGTACACAAGCCACATAAAGACTGTATACGCTTAGAACAAGCTTTCTCCTCCATCCCATTAACTCACTTACCTTGGCTTCCCAAATCTCGGGCCCCTAAACCCCTCTCATCACATCCCTTAATCAATGCTACATTACGCTCCTTTCTTACCTCATGCACTCATATGAAACTAACTCCAACATACGGTCCCATGACACCTTTGACCGACAACCCTGATTTTCCACCAGGTCTAACCTTGAAAGCCCCTCTGACGACTATTCCTGACACACCCCCACGAGCTTCCGACTTCTTTCTGAATGGAAACCTTTTATCGTATCAATCAATATCCCTCTCTTTCCCGGAATATCATATCCCCTTCTTCAAATTCCTCCAACTCCGTCATTTCTTTCTCGCCTCGACTCAAAACCCACAATGGCACAGAAAACACACGTCGTTCGAGTCTCTCTGCCTTAGCACTGAACCCCAATGACACGTTATATCGGCCACATATTCACTACTCTTCTCCACACATATCATCAAAAATGATACCCTAGTTGAACGGTGGGAATCGGACCTCGCCGTCGACTTATCGTCAGTAGACTGGGAACGTATTTACCATCATATACACAAGGGATCAGTAAATGTCTCCTCCCAAGAAAACAGATACAAGCTCCTCTCTAGGTGGTACAGAACCCCAGACAAAATCCACAAATTCCACCCACTCGTCCCCCCCGATGTGTTGGCGATGCAATTCGGCTCTAGGCACACCTCTCCACATCTGGTGGGATTGCCCGCTCCTACTTCCATACTGGACAGAAATACATCGATTAATTTCCCAGATCACAACGTATACCCCAGACTTCACACCGGCCCAATTTCTCTTACACCACACCTCCATTCCCCAAAAGGCATACAACAAATCATTGACGATGCATCTCATTAATGCAGCAACTCAATGTATTCCGGTACATTGGAGATCTACAACACTCCCCATGATTGCCGAATGGATTAAGCGTACCGACAAGATTTCAGAAATGGAGAGTCTCATACACCAGGCCACGGATACCCCGAATAAATATGGAACCACGTGGGCTTGTTGGAAACATTTCCGTGACCAAACCTCTCCGGCTACTCCCCCACCCCACCTACACACGCCCCCCTAAAAAATTTCTGCACGACATGTCCCACCTCCTGTGTGACATATTACCTGTACATAGGTACCTTGTTACCCTGACACTACTTACTAATAAGGATGGGCCCGGTGCTCGATGCGAACCCACGTTCGCATCGAGCACCGGGCGTTCGCTCGCTCGGCGAGCCCAGAACTATTTTGGCCGCTCGCATCCCGTGTGATGCGAGCGGCCCCGCAATGCATTGCGGCCGGCGCGGCCGACGCAGTGCATTGCTGGCTGATGATTGGCCAAGCATGCACTGTACCCCGCATGCTTGGCCAATCACAGCCCCGGAAACTCGAAGAGCCATAATTGGCTACGCCTGTAGCCAATTACAGCTCAGGGGCTGTAGTACACGCCCCCCCCCTATAAAACGCCGCCACGCCGTCTGCGCCGGTCACATGCTGTTCCGGCGCAGATTTAGCAGGCTGTTTCTGTGACACTCTGCTCGATTTAGTTAGGTAGAGAGAGAGATTCACTTGCAGAGATTGAGTTAGATAGATTCAGTTACAAAGATTGATTGACAAAGAGGGGCTTGTAGTGTGCTCGTGGCAGGCAGGCAGAGCTCCTATATTTTGTTACCAGAAGCACCTATAGGACTTGTAGTGTGTTCGTGGCAGGCAGGCAGAGCTCCTATATTTTGTTACCAGAAGCACCTATAGGACTTGTAGTGTGTTAGTGACAGGCAGGCAGAGCTCCTATATTTTGTTACCAGAAGCACCTATAGGACTTGTAGTGTGTTAGTGACAGGCAGGCAGAGCTCCTATATTTTGTTACCAGAAGCACCTATAGGACTTGTAGTGTGTTAGTGGCAGGCAGGCAGAGCTCCTATATTTTGTTACCAGAAGCACCTATAGGACTTGTAGTGTGTTAGTGACAGGCAGGCAGAGCTCCTATATTTTGTTACCAGAAGCATCTATAGGACTTGTAGTGTGTTAGTGGCAGGCAGGCAGAGCTCCTATATTTTGTTACCAGAAGCACCTATAGGACTTGTAGTGTGTTAGTGACAGGCAGGCAGAGCTCCTATATTTTGTTACCAGAAGCACCTATAGGACTTGTAGTGTGTTAGTGGCAGGCAGGCAGAGCTCCTATATTTTGTTACCAGAAGCACCTATAGGACTTGTAGTGTGTTCGTGGCAGGCAGGCAGAGCTCCTATATTTTGTTCCCAGAGGCACCTATAGGACTTGAAGTGTGTTAGTCCCATTACACACACAGAGCTATATTTTGTTCCCAGAAGCACCTATAGGACTTGAAGTGTGTTAGTCCCATCACACACACAGAGCTATATTTTCTTCCCAGAAGCACCTATAGGACTTGAAGTGTGTTAGTCCCATTACACACAAAGAGCTATACTTTGTTCCCAGAAGCACCTATAGGACTTGAAGTGTGTTAGTCCCATTACACACACAGAGCTATATTTTCTTCCCAGAAGCACCTATAGGACTTGAAGTGTGTTAGTCCCATCACACACACAGAGCTATATTTTCTTCCCAGAAGCACCTATAGGACTTGAAGTGTGTTAGTCCCATCACACACACAGAGCTATATTTTCTTCCCAGAAGCACCTATAGGACTCGAAGTGTGTTAGTCCCATCACACACACAGAGCTATATTTTCTTCCCAGAAGCACCTATAGGACTTGAAGTGTGTTAGTCCCATTACACACAAAGAGCTATACTTTGTTCCCAGAAGCACCTATAGGACTTGAAGTGTGTTAGTCCCATCACACACACAGAGCTATATTTCTTCCCAGAAGCACCTATAGGACTTGAAGTGTGTTAGTCCCATCACACACACAGAGCTATATTTTCTTCCCAGAAGCACCTATAGGACTTGAAGTGTGTTAGTCCCATTACACACAAAGAGCTATACTTTGTTCCCAGAAGCACCTATAGGACTTGAAGTGTGTTAGTCCCATCACACACACAGAGCTATATTTTCTTCCCAGAAGCACCTATAGGACTTGAAGTGTGTTAGTCCCATCACACACACAGAGCTATATTTTCTTCCCAGAAGCACCTATAGGACTTGAAGTGTGTTAGTCCCATTACACACACAGAGCTATATTTTCTTCCCAGAAGCACCTATAGGACTTGAAGTGTGTTAGTCCCATTACACACACAGAGCTATATTTTCTTCCCAGAAGCACCTATAGGACTTGAAGTGTGTTAGTCCCATTACACACACAGAGCTATATTTTCTTCCCAGAAGCACCTATAGGACTTGAAGTGTGTTAGTCCCATTACACACACAGAGCTATATTTTGTTCCCAGAAGCACCTATAGGACTTGAAGTGTGTTAGTCCCATCACACACACAGAGCAATATTTTCTTCCCAGAAGCACCTATAGGACTTGAAGTGTGTTAGTCCCATTACACACAAAGAGCTATACTTTGTTCCCAGAAGCACCTATAGGACTTGAAGTGTGTTAGTCCCATTACACACACAGAGCTATATTTTCTTCCCAGAAGCACCTATAGGACTTGAAGTGTGTTAGTCCCATCACACACACAGAGCTATATTTTCTTCCCAGAAGCACCTATAGGACTTGAAGTGTGTTAGTCCCATCACACACACAGAGCTATATTTTCTTCCAGAAGCACCTATAGGACTTGAAGTGTGTTAGTCCCATCACACACACAGAGCTATATTTTCTTCCCAGAAGCACCTATAGGACTTGAAGTGTGTTAGTCCCATCACACACACAGAGCTATATTTTCTTCCCAGAAGCACCTATAGGACTTGAAGTGTGTTAGTCCCATTACACACAAAGAGCTATACTTTGTTCCCAGAAGCACCTATAGGACTTGAAGTGTGTTAGTCCCATCACACACACAGAGCTATATTTTCTTCCCAGAAGCACCTATAGGACTTGAAGTGTGTTAGTCCCATCACACACACAGAGCTATATTTTCTTCCCAGAAGCACCTATAGGACTTGAAGTGTGTTAGTCCCATTACACACAAAGAGCTATACTTTGTTCCCAGAAGCACCTATAGGACTTGAAGTGTGTTAGTCCCATTACACACACAGAGCTATATTTTCTTCCCAGAAGCACCTATAGGACTTGTAGTGTGTTAGTGGCAGGCAGGCAGAGCTCCTATATTTTCTTCCCAGAAGCACCTATAGGACTTGTAGTGTGTTAGTGGCAGGCAGGCAGAGCTCCTATATTTTGTTACCAGAAGCACCTATAGGACTTGTAGTGTGTTCGTGGCAGGCAGGCAGAGCTCCTATATTTTGTTCCCAGAGGCACCTATAGGACTTGAAGTGTGTTAGTCCCATTACACACACAGAGCTATATTTTGTTCCCAGAAGCACCTATAGGACTTGAAGTGTGTTAGTCCCATTACACACACAGAGCTATATTTTCTTCCCAGAAGCACCTATAGGACTTGAAGTGTGTTAGTCCCATTACACACACAGAGCTATATTTTCTTCCCAGAAGCACCTATAGGACTTGAAGTGTGTTAGTCCCATTACACACACAGAGCTATATTTTCTTCCCAGAAGCACCTATAGGACTTCTAGTGTGTTAGTGGCATCACACAGAGCTCCTATATTTTCTTCTCAGCAGCACCCACAGGACTTCTAGTGTGTTAGTGGCATCACACAGAGCTCCTATTTTTTCTTTGCAGAAGCACCCATAGGACTTCTAGTGTGTTAGTGGCATCACACAGAGCTCCTATATTTTCTTCTCAGCAGCACCCACAGGACTTCTAGTGTGTTAGTGGCATCACACAGAGCTCCTATTTTTTCTTTGCAGAAGCACCCATAGGACTTCTAGTGTGTTAGTGGCATCACACAGAGCTCCTATATTTTCTTCTCAGCAGCACCCACAGGACTTCTAGTGTGTTAGTGGCATCACACAGAGCTCCTATTTTTTCTTTGCAGAAGCACCCATAGGACTTCTAGTGTGTTAGTGGCATCACACAGAGCTCCTATATTTTCTTCTCAGCAGCACCCACAGGACTTCTAGTGTGTTAGTGGCATCACACAGAGCTCCTATATTTTCTTCTCAGCAGCACCCACAGGACTTCTAGTGTGTTAGTGGCATCACACAGAGCTCCTATATTTTCTTTGCAGAAGCACCTATAGGACTTCTAGTGTGTTAGTGGCATCACACAGAGCTCCTATATTTTCTTCTCAGCAGCACCCACAGGACTACCGACTACAATGGCTGGAAGACCGCCAAGGGGAGGCAGAGCGTGCAGAGCCAAGAACACAGGGCAGGCAGGCTCTGTTTCTAGTGGACGTGGCCGTGGACGTGGACGTGGTCGTGCATCGTCATCAGCACGTGGCCATGGGACACGCGCGTCTTTGTTTTCGGCAGCTGGACATGTGGAGCCGCATCATGCTGAAGGCTTGGTAGAATGGATGACCAAGCCCTCCTCATCCTCCTCATCCTCTCTCACCCAGGCTCAGGGTACTGACAGAGCATCATCAGCCACCCCTTCCCTAGACCCACCATGTCCTCCTGAGGAGTCCCCCGAACTCTTTGAGCACAGTGTTGGGTACATGCTCCAGGAGGATGCCCAACGATTCGAAGGCTCGGATGACGATACCCAGCTTGAGGAATCTGGCAGTACAGTTCCACCAGCTGCAGCTTACTGCCAGGTTTGCTCTAGTGGTGAAGAGGGAGGGGATGATGAGGTCACTGACTCCACGTGGGTGCCTCAAGGGAGAGAGGATGAGGAGGAGGACGAGGAGGAGGAGGATGCGGCGTCACATGTCCAACGAGGCAGGATGCCCCCTGGAGGCCAGGTAGAGGCCAGCACAGCAACTGTACAACACCGCAGAGCTCCGCCTGTGCAGGGCGCTGCCTCTGCACGTTATCAGAAAAGTTCTTTGGTGTGGGCCTTTTTTGAGACGAGTGCAGCAGATCGCACCACTGCTATTTGCAATATTTGTCTCAAGCGTATCTCGCGTGGCCAAAACATCAGCCGCTTGGGCACGACAAGCATGACCAGACATATGGCGACCTGCCATGCAGCTCGTTGGCAGGCACACATAAAAGACCCACACCAAAGAACTAAGCGGACCTCTACTTGCTCCTCCTCAGCTGGGATCTCCATCCCCACTACACCTTCAGTCCTCTCTGAAAGCTGCTCTGAGAGGACTGAAGGTGTAGAATTCGGTGTGTCACAACCAAGTACTTGCAGTACACCGACGTCCGAATGCAGCAGGCAAATTTCCCTGCCCCAGCTGCTGGACCGTAGAAAGAAGTACACTCCCAGCCATCCACATGCCCAGCGGTTGAATGCTAGCCTTGCTAAATTGCTAGCACTTCAACTGCTGCCTTTTCAGTTGGTAGACTCGGCCCCCTTCCGTGAGTTTGTTCAATGTGCGGTTCCTCAGTGGCAGGTTCCCAAACGCCACTTTTTCTCGCGGAAGGCGATTCCGTCTCTCTACCGGCATGTGGAGGGCAATGTCCATGCCTCGCTGGACAGGGCGGTCAGCGGTAAGGTGCATATTACCGCTGACTCATGGTCCAGCAGGCATGGACAGGGACGGTACCTTTCTTTCACGGCCCATTGGGTCACTCTATTGGCAGCTGGGAGGGATGCAGGACAAGGTGCAGTAGTGTTGGAGGTTGTTCCGCCACCACGCCTCCAAAACGCGACTACTGCTACTGGTTGTGACACACCTCTCTCCTCCACCCCCTCCTCTTCTTCTTCCTCCAGTGCTCTGTCCTTGGAACCAGCGGTGCTCCGTAGGCGTACAAGGGGCTACGCAAGTACGCAGGCAAAAAGATGCCATGCCGTGCTTGCGCTGGTGTGTTTGGGGGACAGGAGCCACACTGGGCCAGAGGTTCTGGCAGCTCTGCAGGGGCAGGCCGAGAGGTGGTTGACGCCACGTCAGCTTAAGCCAGGAATGGTCGTTTCTGACAATGGCACCAACCTCCTCTCCGCCCTGCGACAGGGGCAGCTCACCCATGTGCCCTGCATGGCTCACGTCCTCAACCTGGTGGTGCAGCGGTTCTTGGGCAGGTTCCCAGGCTTACAGGATGTCCTGAGGCAGGCCAGGAAAGTCTGTGTGCATTTCCGCCGATCTTATAATGCCAGTGCTCGGCTGACTGAGCTGCAAAAGGAGCTGAACCTGCCCAAGAACCGCCTAATATCTGACATGCCCACCAGGTGGAACTCAACGTTGGCCATGCTGCAGCGACTGCACACGCAGCAGAGGGCCATCAATGAGTACCTTTGCGACTACGGCACCAGGACAGGGTCAGGGGAGCTTGGTTTTTTTTCCCCACGTCAGTGGAGCATGATCAGGGATGCATGCACTGTCCTCTCACCATTTGAGGAGGCCACGAGGATGGTGAGCAGTGACAGTGCATGCATCAGTGACACTGTCCCTCTTGTCCACCTGTTGGAGCATACGCTGCGTGGGATAATGGACAGGGCACTTGAGGCAGAACAGAGGCAGGAAGAGGAGGACTTCCTTGCCTCTCAAGGCCCCCTTTATCCGGACAGTGTTCCTTCTGTCCCACCCATCACACAGGAAGAGGATGAGGAGGAGGAGGAGGAGGAGGAGGAGGAGGATTGTGTGAGCATGGAGGTGGAGCCTGGCACTCAGCATCAGCAGCAGCAGTCTTTTAGGGATGATGTACAGTCCCAACAAGCCAGTGGACTTGTACGTGGCTGGGAGGAGGTGGCTGGCGATCATGTCATCCTCAGTGACCCAGAAGACTCCGGACCGAATGCCTCAGCTAACCTACGCTGCATGGCCTCCCTGATCCTGCAAAGCCTGCGGAAGGATCCTCGTGTTCTTCGGATCAAGGAGAGGGACCATTACTGGCTGGCCACTCTCCTTGATCCGCGGTACAAGGGTAAGGTTGCGGACCTTATCTTGCCGTCGCAGAGGGAGCAGAGGATGAGACATCTCAGGGAGGCCTTGCAGAAAGGTCTGTGCAACGCGTTCCCAGAAACTGGGAGGCTACAAACTCCTGGTCCTGGGCGACGAGTTGCTGAGGCTTCGGTCAGTGGCAGAAGGAGCGGTGGGGAAGGTGGACGTCTGACCGATGCGTTCAGACAATTTTTTAGTCCGCAGCCCCAAGGTATGATCGGTTCCAGCAACCATCGCCAGCGTCTGATATACATGGTGCAGGAATACCTTGGGGCAAGGTCAGACTTGGACACCTTTCCCACCGAAAATCCTCTGGCTTACTGGGTCCTGAGGATGGATCACTGGCCAGAGCTTGCACAGTATGCAATTGAGCTACTGGCCTGTCCTGCCTCCAGCGTTCTTTCCGAACGCACATTCAGTGCTGCTGGAGGATTTGTGACTGATCATAGGGTGCGCCTGTCCACCGCCTCGGTTGATCGACTGACATTCATCAAAATGAATCAGTCTTGGATCACCACCAGCTACCAGGCACCTGAGGCGGATATAACCGAATAATTTTTAATGTCACATCCCTTCAAGACTGCCTATGCTGATGCTGAGTGACTGTCCTCTTATGTTCACTGACTATCCTCTTCCTCCTCCTCAATGATCCATGCCACAGCACCAGTGCCTAAGGCACAATTTTTCAGCCCCTGTTTAACAGGGGCGTGTACTTACAATTTTTTAAAAAAATGCTTCGCAACACGTGTGACTGCTGTGCTCCAAGTACAGTCTCTGTGAGGGCCGTGTTGCAGTGTTGTGGCACCAGCACCAGTGCCTAAGGCACAATTTTTCAGCCCCTGTTTAACAGGGGCGTGTACTTACAATTTTTAAAAAAAATGCTTCGCAACACGTGTGACTGCTGTGCTCCAAGTACAGTCTCTGTGAGGGCCGTGTTGCAGTGTTGTGGCACCAGCACCAGTGCCTAAGGCACAATTTTTCAGCCCCTGTTTAACAGGGGCGTGTACTTACAATTTTTAAAAAAAAAATGCTTCGCAACACGTGTGACTGCTGTGCTCCAAGTACAGTATCTGTGAGGGCCGGGTTGCAGTGTTGTGGCACCAGCACCAGTGCCTAAGGCACAATTTTTCAGCCCCTGTTTAACAGGGGCGTGTACTTACAATTTTTTAAAAAAATGCTTCGCAACACGTGTGACTGCTGTGCTCCAAGTACAGTCTCTGTGAGGGGTTGCAGTGTTGTGGCACCAGCACCAGTGCCTAAGGCACAATTTTTCAGCCCCTGTTTAACAGGGGCGGGTAATTACAAATCTTGATCTAATAGTTCACAGCAGGGCCCATTCCTGCGCCCACCAAGAGTAACTATGAGGGCCTGCAGTCTTGTGGCAACACCGTCCACCACCACCGCCAAAGGCCCAATTTTTCTGCCCTGTTCATCAGGTGCTTGCAATTACAAATCTTGATCTAATAACTCACAGCAGGGCCCATTCCTGCGCCCACCAAGAGTAACTATGAGGGCCTACAGTCTTGTGGCAACACCGTCCACCACCACCGCCAAAGGCCCAATTTTTCTGCCCTGTTCATCAGGTGCTTGCAATTACAAATCTTGATCTAATAACTCACAGCAGGGCCCATTCCTGCGCCCACCAAGAGTAACTGTGAGAGCTTACAGTCTTGTGGCAAAACCGTCCACCACCACCACCACCACCACCCCCAATTTTTCTGCCCTGTTCAACAGGTGCATGCAATTACAAATCTTGATCTATTAACTCACAGCAGGGCCCATTCCTGTGCCCACCAGTCTTGTGGCTACACCAACATCTAATAGGGCAAATTTCTGCAGAGTATATACGCCAGGCCCCTACTTTCAAACATCCAACTTACAAATGACTCCTACTTGCAAATGGAAAGAGAAAACAGGAAGTGAGAGGAAATCTACCCTAGGAAGGGAAATTCTATCCTGTTAGATTTAATTTGGGAAAAAGGTATCTCCTCTCTACTGATACTTTATCACCAATCCTTGTTTCAATTAACCACTTCAGCCCCGGACCAATTGTCAGCTTAAGGACCAGAGGTCTTTTTTCAATTTCGCACTGCACTACTTTAACTGGTAATTGTGCGGTCATGCAATTTTGTAACGAAACGAAATTTGCGTCCTTTTCTTCCCACAAATAGAGCTTTCTTTTGATGGTATTTGATTGCCTCTGTGATTTTTATTTTTTGCGATATAAACAAAAAAAAAAAAAAAAAGAGCGAAAATTTTGAAAAAAAAAAAAAAAAGAGATTTTCTACTTTTTGTTATAAAAAAAATCTAATAAACTCAATTTTAGTCAAACATTTGGGCCAAAATGTATTCAGCCACATGTCTTTAGTAAAAAAAATGCCAATAAGCGTATATTTATTGGTTTGCGCAAAAGTTATAGCGTCTACAAACTAGAGTACATTTTCTGGAATTTACACCGCTTTTAATTTATGACTGCCTATTTCATTTCTTGAGGTGCTAAAATGGCAGAGAAGTACAAAACCCCCCCAAATGACCCCATTTTGGAAAGTAGACACCCCAAGCTATTTGCTGAGAGGCATGTTGAGCCCATTGAATATTTTTTTTTTTAGTCCCAAGTGATTGAATAAAGACAAAAATAAAAAATAATTTTTTTTTTTTTCTTCAAAAAGTTGTCACTAAATTATATATTGCTCACACATGCCATAGTTATATGTGGAATTGCACCCCAAAATACATTTTGCTGCTTCTCCTGAGTATGGGGATACCACATGTGTGGGACTTTTTGGGAGCCTAGCCGCGTACGGGGCCCCGAAACCCAAGCACCGCCTTCAGGATTTCTAAGGGTGCAAATTTTTGATTTCACTCCTCACTACCTATCACAGTTTCGAAGGCCATAAAATGCCAAAATAGCACAAAACCCCCCCAAATGACCCCATTTTGGAAAGTAGACACCCCAAGCTATTTGTTGAGAGGCATGGTGAGTATTTTACAGCTCTCATTTGTTTTTGAAAATGAAGAAAGTAAAGAAAAAAAATTTTTTTTTTTTCTTTTTTCAATTTTCAAAACTTTGTGACAAAAAGCGACATCTGCAAAATACTCACAATACCTCTCAGCAAATAGCTTGGGGTGTCTACTTTCCAAAATGGGGTCATTTTGGGGGGTTTTATGCCATCTGGGCATTCCATGGCCTCCGAAACTGTGATTGGCAGTGAGAAGTGAAATAAAAAAATTACTCCCTTAGAAAGCCTGAAGGCGGTGCTTGGTTTTTGGGGTTCCGTACGCAGCTAGGCTCCCAAAAAGTCCCACACATGTGGTATCCCCGTACTCAGGAGAAGCAACAGAATGTATTTTGGGGTGTATTTCCACATATGCCCATGACATGTTTGAGCAATATATCATTTAGTGACAACTTTTTGTAAAAAAAATATATATATTTTTTTTTTTCATTATTCAATCTCTTGGGACAAAAAAAAAAAAATATTTAATGGGCTCAACATTGCTCTCAGCAAATAGCTTGGGGTGTCTACTTTCCAAAATGGGGTCATTTGGGGGGGGTTTGAACTGTCCTGGCATTTTATGCACAACATTTAGAAGCCTATGTCACACGTCACCCACTCTTCTAACCACTTGAAGACAAAGCCCTTTCTGACACTTTTTGTTTACATGAAAACATATTTTTTTTTTGCAAGAAAATTACGTTGAACCCCCAAACACTATATATATTGTTAAAGCAAAGGCCCTACAGATTAAAATGGTGGGTGTTGCATTTTTTTTTTCCACACAGTATTTGCGCAGCGATTTTTCAAACGCATTTTTTGTGGAAAAAATACACTTTTTTTTATTTTAATGCACTAAAACACACTATATTGCTCAAATTTTTGATGAAATAAAAAATATGATCTTAGGCCGAGTACATGGATACCAAACACGACATGCTTTAAAATTGCGCACAAACACGCAGTGGCGACAAACTACATACATTTTTAAAAGCCTTTAAAAGCCTTTACATGATACCACATTAGATTCACGGAGGAGGTCTACTGCTAAAATTACTGCCCTCGATCTGACCTTCGCGGTGATACCTCACATGCATGCTGCAATTGCTGTTTACATATGACGCCAGACCAACGCTTGTGTACGCCTTTGCGCAAGAGAAGGGGGGGCAGGGGTGCTTTTTTTTTTTTTTTTTTTTTTTTTAGTTTTTTTTTTATTTATTTAGCTTTTTTATTCTATTTTTAAACTGTTCCTTCCATTTTTTTTCTTTGTTATGATTTTTATTGTTATCTCAGGGAATGTAAATATCCCCTATGATAGCAATAGGCAGTGACAGGTACTCTTTTTTTGAAAAAATTGGGGTCTATTAGACCCTAGATCTTTCCTCTGCCCTCAAAGCATCTGACCACACCAAGATTGGTGTGATAAAATGCTTTCCCAATTTCCCAATGGCGCGGTTTATATCCGGGAGGGGGGACATTCCCTCCTACTGCTTGTAAAAGCAGTCTAGAGGCTAATTACCCGCTAGAATTGCTTTTACATGAAAGCCGATCACTGGCTGAAAAGAATGATACCAAGATGATACCTAAACCTGCAGGCATCATTCTGGTATAACCATTCAAAGTCCAGCAACATACTGGACATATATTGTAATCTTTTTTTTTTTCATGCAGCCTCTTGGCTGAACGAAAAAAAGAGATTGATTGGTGGGTATGCCCACCATTAGAATACCTCCCTTCATCCACCCACTTCTAATGATGGGCATACATGCACCATTTATATATGCCGATGCATGGGGGCATCCTCCCGCAAAAGTTATGCCGTGTACACACGGTCGGAATTTCGACCGTATGTACGTGGCATTAGGAGCCAATCGCTCCTCCGCCCCCCCTGCTGCCCCCATGCTTCGGCACATATGCTCTTTTTTTTAACTGTGGTGGTGAAATCACCTCCTACAGCGTTGGAGTCGCGGCTTTATGTATCGTGGGAGCAAACGCTGTTGCTGTCAAGATAAATAAATCCGCGCTGCAACTGAATGGCGCACCTGAAAACAAAAAAATGCTTAACACTAAAACACAGTAAACAAAATTACATACCTGAAAAGCAAGCATGATAAAACATGATAAAACATAATAAAACATTGCAGAATAGAATGGAGTAAAAAAAGAGCAACAATAGAGAGAGAGAGAGAACAATAAAACGACAACTATTTTTGTTTTTTTTATTTTTTTGAGATTCACAGGTAAAAAAGCTCCTGACTGTTAGCGACTGAATCAAAACGCTACCACAAAAAAAATGTTAGCGATCGCAGGGATCAGGCCTGACTCTGCGAACACTGCAGTTATGTGTGCTTAGTGTTTTGTAAGTGACAGTGATCGATCGATACTGCACTTGGGTGGGCTGGGCTGGGCGGAGGGGGAAAACGCAGGTGCTAGCAGGTATCTGGGCTGATCCCGCTAACAATGCGTTTTTTTGGAACCCTAAACTGCTGGGACGCTAGTATAGATCTGATCAGATCAGATATTGATCTGTTCAGATACTATACCACTAAGGGAGGTGTATGCTTTGCGCGTGGGTGTTTGCGGTACTGGCACTAACCTGGGGCGACGCAGACCTTATTTGACCCTAAAACCTAATTGATATCACCCGCCGGGCGATCAGGGGGTTAAACCGTTATTGGGTAATAAATGGCGGGTGCCCTGACAGTATAAAAAACAAGCTAACTAACCAGCGTCACCCGTAACAGTAATACAAAAAAAAACTGGTTACCTAGCGACACTAATGCAGGGATCAGAAAAACGATCGCTTAGTGACACTGGCAAAAGGGGGTGAAAGGGTTAACTAGGGGCAATCAGGGGGTTAAACCTTTATTAGGTAATATATGGGGGTACCTGACGCTATATAAAAACCTGACGGGGAACCTAAATAACGAAATAACTAACTGGCTAACCAGCGTCACCAGTGACATTTTATACGGTGATCACTGGTGAAAGGGTTAACTCTAGGGGCAATCAGGGGGTTAAAACCTTATTTAGGTTGTAATATGGGGGTACCTGACCTATAAACCTATTTATGAACCTATATAAACATGGCGGTTAACCTAAAAAAAAACTGGTTACCTAGCGACACTAATGCAGCGATCAGAAAAACGATCGCTTAGTGACACTGGCAAAAGGGGGTGAAAGGGTTAACTAGGGGCAATCAGGGGGTTAAACCTTTATTAGGGGGGGGTAGGGGGCTACCTAGGACCTAAAACTAACTGCCCTGACAGTTATTACAGTCACACTGACACTAAATGCAGTGATCAGTAAATAAATGATCACTGCAATTAGTGACACTGTGACTGGGGGGGGAGGGGGTGATCTGGGGGGTGATCAGGGGGTGACAGGGGGGTGTTTTGTGTGCCTAACTGTACTGGTGTCAGTGTACTGTTGTGCACTAACCTTAACATGTTCGCCGCTCGGCGTCTCCGGTCACATAGACCGGCGCACCGAGCGTGACATCACTTCCGCCTTCCTGTCTATACAATAGACAGGAAGGGGAAGCTTTTCATTCGCCAGGAGCGATCGCGAGGGGGTGGCCAGAAACCACTGGCCGTCCCCTCGTCCCGGATCGCTCCTGAAGCGATGCCGACCGTCCCCGCCGGCGGAGGGGGGTCCGATCGGACCCCCCAACCGCCTAAAGAATGGCACGTACAGGTACGTGGTTCTGCCTGTACGTGCCATTCTGCCGACGTATATGTACATGGGGCGGTCGGCAAGTGGTTAAAACCCCACTTTTCCAAAAACATTTGTCATTGGGACGGAAAGTGAGGTGACATGTTCTGAACAGATGTGCAAAGACAGCAAATGTTACAGGGGTGATAACCCCTCCCTATGTTCTCCAAAAAGCTTAAAAATAGATTTTTTTGGGATGGAGCTACACTTCATAATGTACCTGTTCAGATTCTACTTAAGATCAAACCTAAAGCCGCAAGTGGTTTTAAATGGCTTCTTTTTTTCCTTTACAAATGTCATTTTGTGCAAGGACAGTTCTAAACACGGGAAACACATGCCACTTCACAGGCATACTTTGGACACCCCCCAGGTACCATATTTAAAGGAAAATGTCACTTTTTTTTTTCACTTTATGCATCATTAAAATGACTGCTCCCGAAAAAACGTTAGTTTTTTAAAAGTTCTTTTTGCATTGATATATGTCCCCTGGGGCAGGACCCGGGTCCCCAAACCTGTTTTATGACATTAACATGCATATTGGCCGTTGTAATTAGCACTTTTGATTTCGAACGTTCGCGTCCATTATAACGTATAGGGTTCGAAAATTCGCGCGAACTTTCGGTCCGTTCGAAGGTTCTGGTTCGAACCGAACCCGGGGGTGTTCGGCTCATCCCTACTTACTAATTCCCTGGATCTTTGATCCATATAATGCTCCCCAGACTTCTCCCGGATCATTACTTCTCTTCCCATGTGAAAAGCCACATGCCAATCCCATGATGTTGTAGACATATTTTCCCTGTTATGCTATGTTGCCTTCCTCCGACATCTGTCTCCCTTCTAGTGTCCTACCCCCGCTCACAGCTAGATCCCGGTGGGGGTGAGCGGGGATAGGCAGTACTGGTACAACGTATCTTCTTGCTCCATATTCGTCACCGCTTCTTATACACATCAGAAACCTATGTTACACAACTAACACAATCGGACAAACCACTCACGGTTGCTACTTCCCACTTAACGTGGGACTTTCTCTATTTAAAAAGGACTACTGTCCGTACCCTCTCACACCTGGATCACACTTTCGAATTCTGATCACCTGTACCTATATCGTTACAAATTGTGACTGACATGCTCAGTTTTACTGTTTAGTACCAACTTTGTTAGGCCTCGGTCTGTATTTTGTAATCTGTACAAGTTTTACGTTTGTTGTACACCTGCAAATTTTCAATAAACTTTTTTGAAAAAAAAAAAAAAAATATCTATGACTTTTTTAGGACTTCTCAAGGTAAATTTCACTCATATATGAATATTTATATGTGCTTGAAATGTCCTTATTTTCTAAATAGCCCTAAATCTGAGCCAGTAAAAATGCTGGACAGGTGATCTCAGAGATCGATGATCCACAGCTTCACTGCACATATTTATGTGACAAGAGACCACTCTTGGACCCAAAACCCATGTTATATGTCTGCCACGTCAAGCTACACATTATTTAAAGGCATAGTTAACCTAGGTCCAGGCTATAAATGCAGCCTCAATTTCTGCTGAAGACTAGAATAAGCACACTTCTTGCCATTCAACCATCAATTACCAGCACCTCTATCACCCCCTGAATGTCTGTCATTTGATAGGTGATAGTCAGGAGCAAAAATAACAAACACCAGAAACATTTATGATGTATTCTCATGTTGAACAGATGTTGACATCCTATGCACAGACAGGGCCTGACATCCAAGGGGATCCAAATCCTAGAAACCAAAGTGCCTGCATGCCAACACAGTTGTTAGCTAAACCATTTTAGGCAAGGTCCAATTTACTTTAAAGTACAGTTGATATGTTTTCTGAATTTGCATTTACTCAGTTAAAGAAAATACAAATTTTACTAAAACATTGATATAACATACTGTATTTCATTGGGTCACAAGCAAATGTTATTAAATATGATCCTGCCATTTCAATTTGCAGCAGCTTTTAGAGTAGCCAAATCATTAAAATGTCTCTCTCTTTCAAGGATGATACATTCAGAATTCTACTCACAGGACTTCAATTCTCCTAGGAATACTCTTCCCTGCTCCTAGTGATTGTCTTGTTGATTTGCTCCAAATCCTGCACAGCACCTGACCAAGGTTTGAAGATACCTTCAAATATGTCTGGTTAAAGAAGGCAATGGTTGCTCCTTTGCTATTTACAACACTAAGCATGATTGTGAAGTTATAATGAAAGAGAATCCTGCCAATTAGTAAGCAGTTAAAGGAAAAATTATTTCTGGTGTGATGTTATCAAAGTGGAAGTTTTTGACTTTTTGGCACAACATGTTATGTGTGGTGTGATAGCATCATGCTGAGGGAATGCATTTATTCAGAAGGTTCTGGGAAACTAAACACAGTGACAGGTAAAATGCATATAGCCAAATGCAGGGCAATTGTAGAGTAAAAATCCTGAAGTGTATAAAAAACAAGAACCTGAATGTCTTAGAAGAGCCTAGGGCAATCTCAAAAATCAACCTAATCAAGAATCTGTGCCAATACTTGAAAACTGCTGTTTACCAATTTTACCCATACAAGCCTGTGGGAATGAGGAATAAGGTATTGCTGCACATTCCTTACACCATGGACAAAGTAAGCAATTAACTCTTGCAGTACAATGTGATGGGGCACTGCCTTGGTCATTTTTGAAAGCTGACTGGAATCCAGCTTTATTAATACTATGGACAACAAACATGGTAACATTGCAAAATGAAAACAGTCCAACATGGTAAATAAGTAAGCAAAGCACTGTATAGCATATCAAGTATTTACTTATGACATAATAGTCCATATTTGCTTTTAGGTCTTCTATAACTAAATCTGTGTATGTACCATATATTAACTTGCACAGTGTTTACTGAACTGCAGCCTATATAATGACCAATTGATTTTATTCCATGTTAGAATTGAAATCAATCGGCAGGACAAAAAGGTAATACAGGACATAATTAAGCCATAAAATATTTATACTACATAATGACTTTTGTCAACCCCTCATGCTATCTAAATTCGTTTTTGTTCAGAGAGATATCCAATAAGCATTATAATTGTATTACTTCAGAATGTACAATATATTAAATTAAAATTTCTGTGTGTTTTGCATTTATATGACACCAAATAATTTTATATACTTTTCGTACTGTTTACCAAACTAAAGTTATTTATAATCTTTCATAAAAATCCACCTATAAAATGCATTGTTTATTCTTTTTATTTTATATAAAACAATATAATTATGTTTATAGGCATCTCCTGCCATAGCAGGTTCATGTTTTGTAAGACATCCCGCCCGGCCTATAGAAAAATGACGGCCAGGCGGTGGTTCAGTTATCCTGACTGGGCATCATATGACGTCCTTCAGGATAATAGCCTTTGTGATCGGTGGTGTGGTGTGTCAGTCTGACACACCGCTACACTGATCTTGGTAAAGAGCCTCTGGCAGAGGCTCTTTACCACGTGATCAGCCATGTCCAATCACGGCTGATCACGATGTCAACAGGAAAAGTTTTTGATCGGATTTTCCTCACTCGCGTCTGACAGACACGAGTAGAGGAGGGCCAATTGGCGGCTCTCCTGACAGGGGGGGTCTGTGCTGATTGTTTATCCACGCAACCCCCCCTCGGATGCCCACACTAGACCACTAGGGAAGCCGCCAGGACCACCAGGGAAGGGGGCAACATGTGGATGGCCAGGTATGTACCCCATGACCATCTACATATGCAAATTATGCCCAATCTGGGCCAATTAGTGCCCACAACTGGGCACTGACTGGCACCATTATATAACCTGTAACATCAGTGATGCCCAGCAATGCCACGCATCAGTGTCATCGGTTCCACTAATCAGTGTCATCAGTGACACCCATCAGTGTCCATCAGCGCCATCTATCAGTGCCCATCCGCACCCATCAGTGCCCATCCGCGCCCATCAGTGCCACCCATAAGTACCCATCCGTGCCACCTATCAGCACCACCCATACGTACCCATCAGTGCCGCCTATGAGTGCCCATCAGTACCACCTATGAGTGCCCATCAGTACCACCTATGAGTGCCCATCAGTGCCACATACCAGTGCCACCTATCAGTGCCCATCAGTGCCACCTATCAGTGCCCATCAGTGCCGTCAGTGCCACCCGTCAGTGCCACCTCATCAGTGCCACCTCTTTGGTGCCACCTCATCAGTGCCCATCAGTGCTGCCTTATCAGTGCCCATCAGTGCAGCCATATCAGTGCCCATCATTGAAGAAGAAAACATACTTATTTACAAAAAAATGTAACAGAAACAAAGAAGAACTTGTTTTTTTTCAAAATTTTCGGTCATTTGTTATTTGTTGTGCAAAAAATAAAAAACGCAAAGGTGATCAAATGCCACCAAAAGAAAGCTGTTTTGTAAGACCGCGCAATTGTCATTCAAATTGTGTCAGTGCTGAAAGCTGAAAATTGGCTTGGACGGGAAGGTGTCTAAGTGCCTGGTTTTGAAGTGGTTAAATAAACTTACTGTGTAAAAGGATGCACTTTTTAATTACAACACTAAGCATGATCGGGTGGTTCAACTAAAGAGAATCCTGCCACTTAGCAAGCAGTAATGTAATTGTTGACAAGGCTTATATGAATTAAAATATTGGTTTACATTTGCTAAAATACAATAAATGTATAGTATACTATATTGTTTACTTTGATTAGACCATGCTTTCCTATATTGTACAAAACTATTAGAATGTACTAAAATCAATTAAAGCTAAGCTTTTTTTTTTTTTTTTTCTTTGAGTTTTTGTTACATTTATTTTTTATTGATAAACACTATAACTAAAGTGGCTTGTGACTATAAGCCTACATTTAGCAAAAATCCTGGACTTCCTTGCTCAATTATACAACTCGTAGGATCACAACCTAAAATTAAAATGGATTTAAATAAAATGTGAATGATAATTGTAAAATTATGTTTAATATGCCCTATGAAAAATATTGCGTTTGTAAGTGTATAAGGTTTTTTAATAGGTATTTTTTTGCATATATATCATTTTTATTTTGCACATGACCCTTTGTCTAAGCCCCCGCTGGGCGGGGTGGGGGTCACATCTAGTCTAAGCATATTCTTTTCAATCTCAAGCACTGATAAAAGGGGTGTTTTTTGGACCGAAACAAGTTGGATTTTGCCCAGAGTCACATTTTAATAAGCATTTTTACCAAGATATAGCATGAATACAATTGAATAGCCACTTTTTCATAAAGTGAACTGAACTGCCTGTATCCTCTTCTATTTAATCTTAAGCTATGATATTTTAGATCAAAAGACATATTTTAAAAGCCTTGGCATCTGGTTTACTCCCATAAAATAGAAGTACAGATATTTTTCAGAATACTTTGCCAGTCACCTTTAATAATTTAAGAATATGGATTAAAAGGAGTGCAGTGTTTTAACTAGCAATTAATCTCACTTGATTAGTTAGACTTAATTCATGAAAGTATATTTTTAAATTAAAAACAGCCTTATCTCAGTCTCATTAAAAAAGACATTGTAAAGTTAAGTCATAATTAAAACATTTCTTTCAGCTTTATACTATGAGGAACTGCCCCATCCAAAATTAAATGTATTTTAAAAAGTCTATTCAGTCTTCAATAAATGTTCAGTTTCAATTTATACTTCTAGGAGATTTGAGTGACTCTGATCCTAGGTCCGTCCATTTACCAACATATGCAAGTTCCTTTTTTCTTTATTTAATTAATTTACAGAAATTCGGACTGATACTTCCAAAAGAGCTTTCACCAATAGAAGGCACACCAAACCAAAGGATGAATGAGTTCAAATTAATTTTTGAGTTTACAAATAAAAACAGTCAATGCATTTCAGGGGCCAGAAAGACCTCCCACTTCATCAAGGCTGAAGTTCAAATAAGAAACTTGAATGGGCTCAAAATAGCTTTCCTATGTGAATCTATGTGGGGAAGCTAATTTCTGGACTAGGAGAGTGACCAGCCAGCAGCATCTGCATGAACAATCATGTTTTTGTCCTCTCACTACTTTGTGTGAGCTCACATCAAAGTCCCAGTGCTTCTTGAATGCTTTTTTTTCTTCATTGGACTTTCAAAAGAGCCGACCTGGTGGTAAGGCCGGGAATCCAAGTGACATAACCCCATTACTGAAGTTTCAAAAAGATAGTATTTAGTAAATTGATCCACCATCAAACATGTGAGCCACATGTTGTAATGAAAGATGTGGCTCAGCTGATAAATTGATGTATCTTTTTAAAAAGGGAAACAAATTAGCAAAGAAATTACCATAAGTGGTTTCACATGTTGGATGATAGATTACCCTATTGCGACACTCTCGATGGAAATGCCTAGTAGAACTGTAAAGCACATCATGGGTGTGGTAGAGACATAGCTTCATAGTTTAATACTGGGTTGTGATTTCCCTCTGTTTCTTGAACTATAAGGAAAAAAAACAAGTATCCAGTTCTGAAAATGTGTCTGAAGTAAACGTCTGTACTATTTTGCCTGAACTTGAAGAGAATGTTGGCAACCCTTCACCAGAGATACTTGACCACTAGTGGTCATGGTCAGAGTTAACAGATATACCAAGGAAGATTTTGAGGCAGCATAGTTGCAGTATCCCAGTGTGGGCAATGCATGAAAATGTCAGGACAGGAGTATGGGTGACAGTGAAACCGTGGGAGTGGGGTGCAGGTTATTTCTTTCAGTAGGTGATGGTCATTATGATTTATGCTGAATTTACAATGCTGGATTTTTTCTTGGGGGGTTGTAATAAAGAACTTTGTATGTAATTATTAATTAACTTTTTTGTGAATTAGTAGGGGTACAATGTACACTAATAATGAATATACTAAAGGTTATATATATTTATATATATATATATATTGTATATATACACACACACACATAGGCTATATATATATATCTATATATATTGACACATAATAATGTTCACCCATAGGCTAATATTCGGCACTGCAACGTTTTAACTGACAATTGTGCGGTGTTGAGACGTTGCACCCAAACCAAATTTTTCCCACAAATAGAGCTTTCTTTTGGTGGTATTTAACCACTTCAGCCCCGGACCAATTGGCAGCCAAAGGACCAGGCCACTTTTTGCGATTCGGCACTGCAACGATTTAACTGACAATTGTGCGGTGTTGCGACGTTGCACCCAAACAAAACTTTTTTTCCCACAAATAGATCGCCCCTGCGGTTTTTTTTTTTGGTGGTATTTATTTTTTGCTTTTTGCTATAAGAAATATCCCCAAAAAATATATAAAAAAACATTTTTTTTCTTTTTGCTTTTTGGTAAAAAAAATCGTAATTATTAATTGGTTTGCGCAAAAGTTATCGTTTACAAAATAGGGGATAGTTTTATAGCATTTTTATTAATATTTTTTTTTTACTAGTAATGGCAGCGATCAGCAATTTTTATTCTGACTGCGACATTATGGCAGACACATCGGACATTTTTGACACATTTTTGGGACCATTGTCATTTATACAGCAATCAATGCTATCAATGCTATTTAAATGCATTGATTCCTGTATAAATGACAGTTGTAGTGAAAGAGTTAACCACTAGGGGGAGGGGAGGGGTTATGGGCTGTGACGTGTGTGTGTTTTTTTACATTAGGGGGCGGGGCTGACGTCTGACGTCATTGATCAGCTTTCCCGATGACCGGGAACAGCCAATCAATGACAGGCAGAGTAGGAAGCGCAGGGAGAGGTTTGTTTACACATACCTCTCCCCGTTCTTCAGCTCCGTAACCCGACCGCTGGTCCTGCGGCCGGGGTCACGGAGCTGGCGGCGCGCGCGCGACCCACGGGCAGGCAATTTAAAGGGGACGTACAGGTACGTGCTTTTGCCTGCCCGTGCCATTCTGCTGACGTATATATGCAGTGGGCGGTCGGGAAGCGGTTAATCACCTGCGGTTTTTATTTTTTGCGGTATAAACAAAAAAATAGCGACAATTTTGAAAAAAACACAATATTTTTTTACTTTTTTTACTATAATAAATATCCCCCAAAAATATATAATTTTTTTCCTCAGTTTAGGGCAATATATATTTTTCTACATATGTTTGGTAAATATTGATTCGTTTGCGCAAAATTTATAGCGTCTACAAAATAGGGGATAGTTTTATGGCATTTTTTTTATTAATGGCAGCGATTTTTTTCATGACTGCGACATTATGGCAGATACATAAAATACTTTTGACACTATTTTGGGACACTTTTGACACTATAAAAATGCACTGATTACTGTGGAAATGACACTGGCAGTGAAGGGGTTACCCACTAGGGGGCGATGAAGGGGTTAAGGGTGTCCTAGGGAGTGATTCTAACGGTGGGGGATGGGCTTCCAGTCACATGACAGTGATCACTGCTTCCGGTGACAGGGAGCAGAGATCTTTGTCATGACACAAGGTAGAATGGGGAAATGCCTTGTTTACATAGGCACTTCCCTGTTCTGCGGCTCCGTGACACGATCACAGGGAGAACGGCGGACATAGAGTCCACCGGTCACGTGGGCGCGGTCACGCTGTACGTGGCGGGCGTGCTATCTGCCTGCTATCCCCGCATCTTAAAGGGGATGTACAGGTATGCCCATTTGCCCACCGCTGCCATTGTGCTGACGTATATCGGTGTGCAGCAGTAGGCAAGTGGTTAAGTCAATATGTGAAAAAAGTATAATAATAAAAGTCAAGTATATATATATATATATATATATATATATCTGATATATATATATAGATATATATACACTGATGGATCTTTAAAGTGTATAGAAATTGGGTTTGCTGCTGTTACTAAGCTATACACCTCAGTAAATACTTAAAAACTACTCACAGTGCTGCCCCTTTAAAACCTCTATGTCTTAATGTGCATAACTATTGTAATATGAAATGGCAATATTTATATCTCCTTATGTGCAAACATGGGTAGCCACAATGATAGTCTTAAATACTGTATACATAACTCACAGCTTTACCCCTTTTAATATACATAAATATTGCATAGGTTTGTCAATATTCCTAGGTATGTTAAACACTATTTATTGTCCACAGTGCTATTCAAATGTTGTGCAAATAGGTGACAAACAGTCATTCACACTTGATCCCTCCCTTTGTGCTCTTTGGTGTAATTATGCAAGTGCAGTCTCTCATGCTGATAAATCACTTTTGTGCATTGCAGACACAATGCTGTGCTCCCTTCTTGTGCCCACACTCACCAAAAGATGTGGACCCTATGCAAAAGCATGAAGGTCAGGTGCACTTCAAATGCTGGGATGTTCAGTTATATATATTCTCCTTGGATATACTCTCCTCCACTCCTTTCCTTCTTCCTCTAGGGTTCCAATCTATAGGAAAGTATTGGTGTCCCTCATCAATAATGCATGCCAATCAGTGATGCCCATTGTGGGCAATGATTGGCATCCATTGTGGGCACTGATTGACATCCATTGTGGGCAGTGTGTTATCCATGGTGGTCTAGGGTGACATACCTTGTGCTGCGCATCCCTGGTGGTCTGGTGGCGTCCCTGGTTGTCCAGTGTGGGCATCCTTGGGGGGGGGCTGTCAGAGGAGCAGGTACTGACAGACGCGAGTGAGGAAAAGCCGATTACCGGCTCTTCCTATTTACACTGTGATCAGCCGTGATTGGACACGAAGAACTGTGCTAGTGTGCACCTCACAGGCCGGATGTGATCTTTTTGTGGTATTTAATCACTACTGAGATTTTTATTTTTTGCTAAACAAACAAAAAAGACCAAAAATGTAATAAAAAAAAAATTTTCATAGTTTGTTATAAAATTTTGCAAACAGGTAATTTTTCTCCTTCATTGATGTGCGCTGATGAGGCTGTACTGATGGGCATTGATAGGTACTAATAAGGTGGCACTGGTGGGCACTGATAGGTGGCACGATAGGCACTGATAGGTGACACCGATGGGCACTGATAGGTGGCACTGATGATGAAGCACTGATGGGCACTGTTTGGCAGCACTAATTGGCACTGATAGGTGGCACTGGTGGGCATTGATAGGTAGCACTGGTGGGCATTTATAGGTGGCACTGGTAGGCACTGGTAGGTGGCACTGGTGTGCACTGATTTGCACTTGTAGGTGGCACTGGTGGGCATAGGCAGCTGACACTGGTGGGCACAGATGAAGCGGTGACTGCGGACTGATGTCCCTCTGACAGAAGCCGGTGATTGTGTTTTTTTTCTCAAACAAATAGCCGATTACTGGCTCGGTTTACATCACATGATCAGCTGTCATTGGCTGACAGCTGATCACGTGGTAAGGGGTGGGGATCAGCCTCTTACTCCGATCTATGATCAGCTAAGTCTCATTGACTCGCTGATCACAGTACGTGAGGCCAGTGCCCTGCAGGGGGCACGCAGGCAGCTCATGCATGGGAGGATGTTCATGGACGCCCTCCCAGCAATTTAGGCCTGGGCTGTAGCCGTCTTTTGGCTATAGTGCAAAGGGGTTAATGAATTTTAGTGCATACAAATACAATATA
>CM053027.1:262768862-262894151 GCA_028564925.1 Lithobates sylvaticus | reverse complement strand
TAGTTAACCACTTCCAGACCAGCCTCGTTTTGGATTTTAGGTGTTTACATGTTTAAAACAGTTTTTTTTTTGCTAGAAAAAAACTTAGAACCCCCAAACATTATATATTGTTTTTTTTATAACACCCTAGAGAATAAAATGGCAGTCGTTGCAATACTTTTTTTCACACCGTATTTGCGCAGCGGTCTTACAAGCGCACTTTTTTTTTTGGAAAAAAGTCACTTTTTTGAATAAAAAAATAAGACAACAGTAAAATTTTTTTTTTTTTGGATTGTGAAATATAATGTTACGCCGAGTAAATTGATACCCAACATGTCACGCTTCAAAATTGCGGCCGCTCGTGGAATGGCGTCAAACTTTTACCCTCAAAAATCTCCATAAGGACATTAAAAAAATTCTACAGGTTGCATTTTTTGAGTTACAGAGGAGGTCTATGGCTAGAATTATTGCTCTCGCTCTACCGATCGCGGCGATACATCACATGTGTGGTTTGACTACCGTTTTCATATGCAGGCGCTGCTCACGTATGCGTTCGCTTCTGCGCGCGAGCTCGTCGGGGCGGGGTGTTTTAAAAAAAAATTTTTTTTTTGTTTTTTCTTTATTTATTTTACTTAATTGTATTATTTTTTACACTGTTTTAAAAAAAAAAAAAAAAATGATCACTTTTATTCCTATTACAAGGAATGTAAACATCCCTTGTAATAGAAAAAAGCATGACAGGTCCTCTTAAATATGAGATCTGGGGTCAAAAAGTCCTCAGATCTCATATTTGGACTTCAAAGATAAAAAAATAAATAAAAAAAAAAAAAATGTCATTTAAAAAAAATGACATTTGTAAATTCCCCTTTAAGACGTATGGGCGGAAGTGACGTTTTTGACGTCGCTTCCGCCCTCCTATGGTATAGAGATGAGTGGCGGCCATCGTAGCGTCACTCATCTCTATACACAGGCAGGGAACGGACCCGATCGCCTCCGCCGCTGCCGACGGTTCCGGTAAGCGGCGGAAGGCGCGGAGAGCGGCGGGAGGGGGGGGGCACCTCTCCCGCCGCCGATAACGGTGATCTCGCGGCAAATCCGCCGCGATGACCACCATTATCGGAAAGGGGACCGCTCACTGTGAAGAGGGATACCTCGGTTGTGGCAGCAGCTGCTGCCGTTACCGAGATATCCCTCTTCAAAAAAATGACGTATATATACAGTGAGCGGTCGTGAAGTGGTTAAAGTAATGGGGCGTGGCTTGGCGAGAGACGTGGTGTGCTGTTTGGTTAGCTTTAGTCAGAAGGAGGACATTTTATGCCAAGCACGCAACCAAGGGCAATTACAACACGATGTTGCGCAAATACAAATTTATTAACATTTGTCCGCCATTACACTCCAACATAGAAGAGAGCTCTGCCCCCTCCTCAATGCCTTAAGGGAGAGGCATATTGTGCACCACTGGAAATTCCCCCTGGTGGCGACTGTTGAGAACCGTTCAGCCTCGTTACGCACACCAGCGGAGTTACCACTTTCTGCGATACCCTAGGCATACCAAGAGTAGCTGTACCGGAATGGTATAGCACACTTACGTAACCAGAACCTTGGATCCAGATCCCGCAAGAGCTGACCCCATGCTCACATCATAACAGGCAGAGACGCCGCAGGTCTACATCGAACTCCTCGCAGCGAGGCCTTTTTATGAACAAAGCAACAAACCTGGTAGACTTCTGGCTAGAGCCACCCAGCAGCGCAAGGTAGCCTCCACAAATTCATCACATTGTAGATGGGACAGGCAAGGTTCATTCCAAGAATGAAGACATAGCTAGAAAATTCCAACTTTTTTATAGCAAGCTATACAACCTCCAAGCTGGAAACCTTGACAGTTTCCCATCCACTACACGTGGCACACTGATTTGAGAATTCTTGCTTAAATTTAGCCCTGTCACCCTTTCAGAGTCAGACTCCCAGGCGCTAGAGGCCCCTCTATCACATGATGAATTTGTAGAGGCATTAAAAGCCACTAAACCAGGCAAGAGCCCAGGCCCAGATGGCTTCACAGCCTTATACTATAAAACTTTTTCAGACATCCTAGCACCGAACTTCCTTAAAGCATTCAACTCACTTTCCACCAGTTCTTGAGTCAGAGAGGCTGTTGGAAGCTTATGTCGCAGTGATTCCGAAAAAGGGAAAAGACCCTGCTGATGTGGCTAGCTATCGTTCGATCTCCCTATTGAGCGCAGACATGAAACTATATGCCAAGATTCTGGCTTCCCGTTTATCCTATCATGTACCAGCCTGGGTTGGCCTGGACCAAGTGGGATTTGTTCCTGGGAGAGAGGCCAGGGACAACACGATTAAATCAATCAACCTACATAATTGGCTTACATCCTCGCAACAGGAGGGCTTTTTTCTTGCATTGGATGCGGAGAAGGCGTTTGACAGGGTGACATGGGACTACATGGAAGCGGTACTGGGCTCAATAGGGATTGGGCCAGGTATGCGGTCCCGCATCATGTCCCTGTATACTAACCCTAGAGCGAAAGTCAAAGTCAACGGCCACCTGTCAGACGCCTTCTCCATCCACAACGGGACTAGGCAAGGTTGCCCCTTGTCCCCCCTATTATATTTCCTCTCACTTGAACCCTTCCTTCGCTGTATCCAGGCCAACCCAGACATTAAGGGTATTTGAGTACAGGAACGGGAATTCAAAACTGACACTTTTGCGGACGACGTACTCTTACTTCCTTACTTCCCCCTTGACGTCTCTACCCAACCTGCTGCTAGTACTAAACCAATTTCATAGTATCTCAAATTAAAAGAGTAATTATAACAAATCATTTGCGTTGACTATCTCCCTGCGCCCAGAGTTGGTCAACCAATGCCAACCTAACTTTCCCTTCAAATGGAAGTTAGATGCCATTCAGTACCTAGGGATTCAATTACCGGCTGACCTATCGCAATTATACAACAGGAACTTCCTGACAGAGCTACAAAAGATAAGACATGACACTCAAAAATGGGACAAGTCGAATATCTCCTGGTTTGGTTCATTTTCAAAATGATAGTCCTCCCAAACCTTCTATACAAAATTCAATCTTTACCAATTCACCTACCCTCCTCCTTCTTTGGCATGTATAAATCCATCTGTCGTGCCTTCATATGGCATAAGAAAACTGCGAGAATAAGTTGGGCCAAGTTGACACTCCCGAAAGGAGGTGGAGGCATTGGCCATCCAGACATGCAGCGATACTATTGGGTAGCCCATCTAGCGTGCATAGTCGACTGGAGGATACATAGCCACTGCAAGGACTGGGTGGGTCTGGAGAATTTGGTTTTGAATGCTGACTTATGATATCTACCATGGATAACCAAGGAACATATCGCCCCCCGACCTTAGCAAACCCAATAATCGGCCCACACTTAACGCCTTTATTAGGGCCTGCGCCAAATATGCGGTTTCTGCTAAAATTTGTCCAATTACCCCAAATCGTAACAATCCAGACTTTCCTCCGGGTGTGGTAAGAACCTTTGTGGAGACTGAATGGCCATACGCTGAAATGCTAGCTAAGCACTTCTTAGGTAGAAGCTGTTTCCTACGCCAAACTGAACTCGCAGAACTCTCCAATACGGGCTCGTTTCCGTTTTGGCCCTATATCCAGCTTAAAGAGGTTCTGCACTGTCTGTATTTTTTTTTTTTTTTTGTGCAATGCAATGGATTACGAGATGTAATTTAAGTACCCAAGTGTTCCATTTCACAAACTCATTGCTGCCGGTTTTCGTCATCTAAAAGAAGTTAGAAAAATTCTTCCTGCTGGGTGCCATCTTGCCTGTGGGCATGTTAAACCACACTGGCACTTCAGATGGCCCAGCATGCACCGCCGTTACTGCGCCGATCTCGCGCGTGCGCAGTAACGGCAAAGTGCAGCTCACGTTCTCTGAAATCTCGCAAGATTTCGGCACATCTGCCAAAATCTCGCGAGATTTCGGAAGATGTCCGCACTGACTCCTGGGATCAATGACACCAGATCCCAGGAGACAGTGCGGCGTGACGAGGATCGACGCAGAGACCCCGCCCACGCTAAAGAGACAGAGGAAAGAACGTCAGCAATTACAAGGTAAGTGGAAAAAAAAAACACTTCATTTAGTACTCTTTGCCTGATTTGGAAGGCAAAGAGATTTACTAAATGAAATGTGTGCAGAAGCGCTTTAAGCATTTCCTAGATAATCCAGCATGTAGAGGAGGCTTCACCAGGAACCCTACAGTACTGGAATCACTGTGTTCAAGCGCACCCCCACAGAGGCATGTTATCTCAGCACTTTATGCTTCTCTGCACGAACAAACACCAGAAAGTTTGCGCTCGGAGTGGGCCTTCTGGGAGTCAATACTTGGCAGGGGTATAGAGGAGGAAAGTTGGGACAGGATTAACTTCTATCTCCACAAGGGTTCTTTAAATGTTTCAGTCCAAGAGAACGGCTATAAGTTGAGAACACGTTGGTACAGAACACCAGACTTAATACACAAATTTTCACCCACTGTGCCAGAGCAATGCTGGAGATGTAGTAGGGAGACGGGCTCATTCATTCATATTTGGTGGAGTTGCCTGTCCTTGCAACCTTACTGGCGGAAAGTACATGAGGTGATAACAAAGGTATCCTCTCTCCTGTTGGAGTATACTCCGGGACAGTATCTCTTACACCTATCTGAGATACCTAGAAAGCAATGAGATTTGCTTCTTTTTGTATTATTTGCATACATTAAATACAATCTTTGTGGGAAAAAAAATAAAAAATAACAATAATAATTAAAATGCCATGAATCTATCCCCCATTTTGTGGGGCTATAACTTTTGCGTAAAGCAGTCAATATACGCTTATTTGGATTTTTTTTTATATTTTTTTACCAAAACTATGTAGAAGATTACATATCGGCCTAAAAAATAGAAAAAAAAGTTTTTTTTAAAAGAAATGTGGGATATTTATTATAGCAAAAAGTAAAAGATATTGTGTTTTTTCAAAACTGTCGCCTTTTTTTTTGAAAAAACACAGAGGTGATCAAATACCACCAAAAGAAAGCTCTATTTGTGGTTAAAAACACATTTGTGGGGGAACAGCATCACACGACCGCACAATTGTCAGTTAAAGCGACGCAAGGCCGTATCGCAAAAAATGGCCTGGTCATTGAGCATCCAAATCTTCCGGGGCTGAAGTGGTTAAACGCAGTTTTCCACTCGTCGCCCTCCTTAATCCTCATGAGATTGTATGCCCCTCTCAAATCAAGCTTTGTGAAAACCATTGCTCCCTTGAGGTGGTCAAGTAACTCCGTAATCAATGGAATCGGATAGGCATTCTTAATCGTGAAACGATTGAGACCCCTATAATCAATACAAGGTCTCAGTTCACCACTCTTCTTCTTCACAAAGAACAAACCAGCACCAGTATGAGACAAGGATTTGCAGATGAAACCTTAAGAAAGTGCATCTGCAACATACTCCTCCTCCATGGCCTTATCCTCCAAGAACGACAAAGGGTAAACCCAGCCACAAGGGGGTATGGTACCAGGTTGAAGGTCAATTGCACAATCATACGACCGGTGTAGAGGCAAACTACCGGTTTGACCTTTGTCAAAGACATCGCTAAAATTGTGGTACTCCTCCGGAGGAAGGAGAGTGAAAAGGTGCACAGGACCTTGGCTACCTTCTGGAAGCATGTCTTACTGCATTGTGGCAACCAGGAAAGAACCTCAGAATGGAGCCAATCAAAAGAGGGGTTGTCCCCCTGTAACCAATGATAACCAATAACCAGCGGAACTTAGGTGAGGAAATAACTTTGGATTATCTCATGGTGAAGAGCCCCTACGGCCATGGACAATGGAACAGTCTCATGAGTCACATGGGCAGGCTGTAGAGGTCTCCCGTCAAGAGCCTCAATGGCAAGTGGAGTGTTACGCAGCTGCAGCAGAATCTAGTGCTTCGATACAAAGGCAGCATCAATGAACAGGCCTGCAGCCCCAGAGTCGATTAAAGCCTGTATCTCAATGGATACTCAGCCCAAGAAAGGGTAACCAAAACCAGGGGTTTATCCTTCTGGATAACTGGGGATGAAACAAGGTCACCTAAGGTCTGTCTGTGACAGGACCTCAAGGTTTGGGCGTTCCCTGGACGGGTAAAGTGATCTGCATGGCCACAATAAAGGCACAATCTCTCCCTCCTCCTAAGGGTTCTCTCATCCGCAGAGAGATACATGAAGCCCAAGTACATGGGTTCATCTTCACAGACCGACTCGGTACCAGGAGGCATGGGAGGTGAGGGAGGCAAGGGTGGGACTGCAAAGTTTGGAGCCAAATGTACAGGAGGCTTCCGCAAGAGCTCTTTAAAATGGAGTCTTTCGCTAAGTCTGGAGTCAATGAGTATGGCAAATGTGATCAACTTCTCCAGCTTAGTAGGTATATCTCAGGCTACTATCTCATCCTTTACCCGGGAGAGACCATGAGAAAAAGCAGCCATGAGGGCCTCATTGTTCCAAACAACCTCTGCTGCCAGAGTACGGAATTCAATGGCGTAATCGGCAACAGTTCTAGTACTCTGTTTGATGGACATGAGGCAGTTGGCAGCAAAGGTGGAGCTTGTGGGAACGTCAAATACCCTTTTAAAGTTAAAACCACAAACTCCGGGTAACTCAATACAACAGGTTTTTGTGTCTCCCATAGAGGGTCTGCCCAGGCCAAGGCTCTCTCAGAAAGCAAAGATATCTCAAAACCTACTTTGCTTCTGTCCGTGGGAAACGCCTGGTTGCAGCATCTCAAAGTATATCTCAACCTGGTTAAGAAACCCTCTGCATTGGACTGGATCACCCCCAAATCTCTGGGGAAGCAGAGTGGAACCAGACATACCTATTATAGAGGTAATACTCAAGGCAGGTGCCTGCACAGAGACTAGAGCAGGGACGGCCTGCAACACAGGTTGTACTGGAGCAGCCACAGTGGGAGATTCCAGGTGAGCCGTGCGACTCAGGATCTTTTGTAACGCAATGGCAAACTGATCAATGTGGTGATCCTGCTCATCCAATCAAAAAAAAAAATATTACCAACAAGTAGATTGACTGCATCTTCTGAATTCATGGCCTTCGCCTACTGTCAGAAACCATGAATCCGACTGAGTACAGTTAAATAACACTTGTTTAATAATAATAAAAAAAGGTAAACAGAGTAAACATATTCAAAACATAGCCAGAGTTCAGGAACCGGAATGGATAGTTAGACAAGCCAAAACGTCAGGGAGCCAGAGATGAGCGTAGTAGAACAGCAAGCAGGATCTGGAGCCAGAACGAATGTCAGCCAAGCAAGTCTTTAACAGGAACACAGGAGCGTCTCTAGAGATGTGACCAAGGCAAAGGCAGAGATCATCTGGACAGGACAGCCTAAATAGGCAGGACTGATAAGCAGGATATCATCAACAGGTGAGTCACTGTGGAGAAATAGGAGCTGGCAATTAGCTGACAGCTGAGCGGCCAGCTTTAAGAAGGAAGGAATGAGCCCAGTCCTGACACAGTCTTATCTAGGAGGAGATCCTCTCTACAAATATTACAACTTTAGCAATTTCCTTATCCAATTTGATTGGTAAATAAACCTTCTAAAGGAAACAGATTTTAAACAACCTCTCGCCTGCGCTATAGCCTAATGCCAGCTACAATGTGGGTCTCAATTGCTGGGAGGGCATCAATAGACAACTTCCCGTGTATGAGCTGCCTGCACGCCTCCTGCGGGGAGCGTGTGGCGCGCTCTGTGATCACAGAGTCAATGAGACTCGGCTGATCACAGATTGGAGTAAGGGGCCGATACTGGCCACTTACCACGTGATTAGCTGGCACCCAATGACAGCTGCTCATGTGATGTAAACAGAAGATTGTTAATCAGCTTTTTTTCCTCACACTGATGGCGTGAGGGAAAAGAAAAGCCGATCACCGGCTTCTGACAATGGGACATCGGTCCCAAACAAGGAGAGGAACTGCTGCTATGCAGTGCCCTCCAGTGCTACCTGCCAGTGCCCACCAATGCCACCTACAGGTGCATATCAGTGCCTCCTACCAGTGCCCACCAGTGCCACCTACCAGTGCCCACCAGTGCCACCTATCAATGCCCACCAGTGCCACCTATGAGTGCTTATCTGTGCTGCCAACCAGTGCCCATCAGTGCCTCATCATCAGTGCCTCATCATCAGTGCTGCATATCAGTGTCACCCACCAGTGCCACCTATCAGTGCCCATCAGTGCCGCCTATCAGTGCTGCCTATCAGTGCCACCTATCATTGCCCTTCAGTGCTACCCATCAGTGCCCATCAGTGCCACCCATCAGTGCCACCCCTCAGTGCCACCTCTCAGTGCCCACCAGTGCCACCTCATCAGTGCCCACCAGTGCCACCCATTAGTGCCCATCAATGCAGCCTTATTAGTGCCTATCTGTGCAGCCTATTAGTGCCCATCAGTGCAGCCTATCAGTGCCCCTCAGTGCTGCCTCATCAGCGCACATCGATGAAGGAGAAAATTTACCTTTTCAATGTTTTATAACAAACTATTGTTATAAAAGTATTGAAGCTATTGTTATAAAAAACTATTGTTATAAAAACTATTGAAGCTAGCTGCCATAACCCTCGTGTTTGGCCAGCAGTCCGGTTTCTGATAAGAGTGGTCTCTGCGGCAGATTCACAATGAGATCACTTTTATCGGCAGCGGGAGAGGGCCCCCCCTCCTTCCGTGCTCCGGTGCCCTCCCTTACTAGATCTGTCAGCAGTGGCAGAGGCAATTGGATCTTCACCCTGGCTGGGCATGGAGATGAGTGAGGGGAAGATGGTCCCCACCCATCTTCATAATGATGCAGGGCGACATCAAAACATCACTTCTGCCAACAGCTCTTAAAGGGACATTTTTTATTTTTGTTTTAATGAATTTTTTTTTATTACATTTAAGTGTAAATATGAGGTCTTTTTGACCCCAGATCTCATATTTAAGAGGTCCTCTCATGATTTTTTTCTATTACAAGGCAATTTTGAAGCGTGTCATGTTGGGTATCAATTTACTCAGTGTAACATTATCTTTCACAATCTAAAAAAAAAATTGGGCCAACTTTACTGTTGTCTTATTTATTTTTTTCAAAAATGTGTATCTTTTCGAAAAAAAAGTGCGCTTGTAAGACCGCTACCCAAATACGGTGTGACAGAAACTATTGCAACGACCTCCATTATATTCTCTAGGGTGTTAGAAAAAAAAAAATGTATAATGTTTGGGGGTTCTAAGTAATTTTCTAGCAAAAAAATATATTTTTGAGATGTGTTTTTTACAAGTTAAAAACATATCTCAAAAAGAGTCTCGGTTAAATACCACCATAAGAAAGCTCTATTTGTGGGAAAAAAATTATAAAAATGTAATTTGGGTACAGTGTTGCATGACCACACAATTGTCATTCACAGTGTATGAGCACTGAGATCTGAAAATTGGCCTGGGCAGGAAGGGGGCTTTAAGTACCCAGTAAGCAAGTGGTTAGAGGTTGAAGCCTGTATCATATAGTCAGCAACATCAGTACAATTGCAATGTAATCTGAGAAGCTGGCTGTGAGAAACAGACAGCAGCCAAGATTTAGGATGACAACTATCTGTCGGTATGTAAGAGTTCCAGTCTGTGGACTTAAAGTGGGTATGAGTAATTAACTTAGGATCAGCCACTTCTATCTTCCTCTCACTTGGCCATAAAAAGGTTAGCCAAGCTAGGGGAAAACTTTGCCCCCATGGCTACACCCAGGGCCGATCCTAGGGTCACAGACGCCTGGGTGCAGAAATATTTCTGGCGCCCCCACGTGGGCGTGGTCATCTTACCAACTCCTCCCCTTTACAAATGTTTCTATGACAACGACTTCAACACAGAGATGTTCCCGTAAGAAGTCTTCGTTACCCTGGGATCCTCCCATAATCTTTTACCAATAAATAAAATACAGGAAGAGCGTACACTAATGAGACCTGGAGGGGAGTCTCTCTGATGCACACAGAGGGGGCTTCTGTTAGAGAGTCTATTAGAAAGAGCCCCCAGACATAGTACAGGAGATGGTCAGAGACTGTAGACATGATACTAGAGACGGTCAGAGACTGCAATCATAGTACAGGAGACGGTCAGAGACTGTAGACATGATACTAGAGACGGTCAGAGACTGCAATCATAGTACAGGAGATGGTCAGGCTGCACACAATACACAAGATGGTCAGAGACTGCAGACATGTTACAAGAGATGGTAGTAAATAATGGCCGATCGGCCCTCTCACCTGACCCAGCGATACAGCAACAACGGTTCCTCTGATCAGGAGTCAGTTCACTCTGAATTGCCCGTGGCGACTCCGCTGGGTAGAGCCCAGATCTGTATTCCTGCAATGACTCCATTCCTTTCTCCACCAGGGATGGTGCCAGGCTGTGTGGCTTTTTCTCTCTCTGATGGTGTTCTCTCAGCACTGCCCTCTCCCTCTGGAGTCCTGGGTGCCCTTCCCTGAAAGCTTTCCCGGGCTCCTGGCTTTCTCTCTCCCATTCAGCTGAGCATGCTGTTTGGGCTGCAGTTTCCGTGTTACAGTGGGGCTGCCAGTCCTTGGGACCACATGTCCCACAATCCTTTTCTTTGCTCCTTTGTTTTTTCTTCCCTGGCCGTTATGAAGGCGGGGGAAGAAACATAGTGTGCCGCTCATTAGTACAGCAGCGCACGAGGAGGTGAGGGAGAGGGGAAATAAGAGCCCGCAGCTGCAGTGGCATCACTAGGGTTGGTGTCACCTGGTGCAGTAAAACATGGTATCACCCCCTCCACCAACTATAGTCGTCCCTCAGTACAGACCCCACTCCATTAAGTATAGACCCCCCCTCCGTCAGTGCAGACCCTTCACTAAGTATAAATACCTCCCTCAGGACAGACCCCCCCATCAGTATAGACCCCCAGGACAAAACACCCCCCTTTATCAGTATAGACCCCCCCTCAGGACAAACCTTTCCCCCCTACATTAGTACAAACCCCCCAGAACAAACCACCCCCCCTCCATTAGTACAGACCCCCCAGAACAAACCACCCCCTCCATTAGTACAGACCCCCCAGGACAAACCCCCCCTCCATTAGTATAGACCCCCCCCCAGGACAAACCAGCCCCCCCCCACATTAGTATAGACCCCCCCAGGACAAACCCCCCCCCACATTAGTATAGACCCCCCCCAGGACAAACCCCCCCCACATTAGTATAGACCCCCCAGGACAAACCCCCCCCCCCACATTAGTATAGACCCCCCCAGGCCGAACCCCCCCCCCACATTAGTATAGACCCCCCCAGGACAAACCACCCCCCCCACATTAGTATAGACCCCCCAGGACGAACCACCCCCCCCACATTAGTATAGACCCCCCCAGGACAAACCCCCCCCCACATTAGTATAGACCCCCCCAGGACGAACCCCCCCCACATTAGTATAGACCCCCCAGGACAAACCCCCCCACATTAGTATAGACCCCCCAGGACAAACCCCCCCCCACATTAGTATAGACCCCCAGGACAAACCCCCCCTACATTAGTATAAACCCCCCAGGACAAACCCCACCTACATTAGTATAAACCCCCCAGGACAAACCAGCCCGCCACCCACATTAGTATAGACCCCCAGGACAAACCACCCCCCCCACATTAGTATAGACCCCCTCAGGACAAACCCCCCCCCCACATTAGTATAGACCCCCCCAGGACGAACCCCCCACATTAGTATAGACCCCCCCAGGACAAACCAACCCCCCCCCACATTAGTATAGACCCCCCCAGGACAAACCACCCCCCACATTAGTATAGACCCCCCCAGGACAAACCACCCCCCCCCCACATTAGTATAGACCCCCCCAGGACAACCCCCCCTACATTAATATAGACCCCCAGGACAACCCCCCCCCTACATTAGTATAGACCCCCCAGGACAAACCACCCCCCCCACATTAGTATAGACCCCCCCCCCCCCCCAGGACAAACCACCCCCCCCACATTAGTATAGACCCCCCCCAGGACAAACCCCCCCCCCCCACATTAGTATAGACCCCCCCAGGACAAACCCCCCCCCACATTAGTATAGACCCCCCCAGGACAAACCACCCCCCCCCCCACATTAGTATAGACCCCCCAGGCCGAACCCCCCCCCACATTAGTATAGACCCCCAGGACAAACCACCCCCCCACATTAGTATAGACCCCCCAGGACAAACCACCCCCCCACATTAGTATAGACCCCCCAGGACGAACCACCCCCACATTAGTATAGACCCCCCCAGGACAAACCCCCCCATACATTAGTATAGACCCCCCCCCAGGACAACCCCCCCCCTACATTAGTATAGACCCCCCAGGACAAACCCCCCCACATTAATATAGACCCCCCAGGACAAACCCCCCCCCCCACATTAGTATAGACCCCCCCCCCACCCCCCCACCAGGACCCCCCCAACACCCCCCCCCACATTAGTATAGACCCCCCCAGGACAACCCCCCACATTAGTATAGACCCCCCAGGACCCCCCACATTAGTATAGACCCCCCCCAGGACAAACCCCCCCCACATTAGAATAGACCCCCTAGGACAAACCCCCCCCCCCCCACATTAGTATAGACCCCCCCAGGACAAACCACCCCCCCCACATTAGTATAGACCCCCCAGGACAAACCCCCCCCCCCCACATTAGTATAGACCCCCCCAGGACAACCCCCCCCCCCCCACATTAGTATAGACCCCCCAGGACCAAACCCCCCCCACATTAGTATAGACCCCCCAGGACAAACCCACCCCCCCACATTAGTATAGACCCCCCAGGACCCACCCCCCCACATTAGTATAGACCCCCCCAGGACAACAACCCCCCCCCCCCACATTAGTATAGACCCCCCCAGGACAAACCCCCCCACATTAGTATAGACCCCCCAGGACAAACCCCCCCACATTAGTATAGACCCCCAGGACAAACCCCCCCCCACATTAGTATAGACCCCCCCAGACAAACCCCCCCACATTAGTATAGACCCCCCAGGACAAACCCCCCCCCCACATTAGTATAGACCCCCCCAGGACAACCCCCCCCCCCACATTAGTATAGACCCCCCCAGGACAACCCCCCCCCCCCACATTAGTATAGACCCCCCCCTAGACAAACCACCCCCCCCACATTAGTATAGACCCCCCCAGGACAAACCCCCCCCCACATTGGTATAGAGGCCCCCCCCCCCGCCCCCCCCCCCCCTAGACAAACCACCCCCCACCACTAGGCTAATTAAAACCACCCGGGCGGCAGCTGGAGAGGACAGTGTGCAGCCGCGCCGCCCGGGTGGAGAACAGAGCGTGTGTGATGCTTGTGCTGGTGGGCAGAAGGCGGAAGTTAAAAACAGGACTCCTCCTGTGTTTAACTTTCCGCCTCCTGCCCACCAGCACCAGCATCACACACGCTCTGTTCTAAACAAGTCGGGCTCGGCCACGGAGCGCCCCACCCCCCCGTGGCGTCACTACGCGGCCGCGGCTGTGACAGGCGGAGAGAGCCGCGCCGCCTACGGACAAGGAGAGGAGGAGGGAGCGGAGCACTCTGGCGCTCCAGCGCCCCCACCTCTGTGGCGCCTGGGTGCACTGCACCCCGTGCACCCCGGGAATGATATCAGCTGATTGGAGAAAAGCCAATGTAGCACCAATATTTAAAAAAGGGCCAAGATACATCCCTGGGAATTAATTTACAGACCAGTTAGCCTAATGCCGCGTACACACGTACGGACTTTTGCCGGCGGACCTAAGTCCAGCGAACAATCCGCTGGACTTTCCCGCTAGGTACGCCGGACTAAAAAGCGAACGGACTTGACCACACACGATCACGCAAAAAGTCCGGCGGTTCACGCGATGACGTACGCACGTACGACGGGACTAGAAAAAGGAAGCTCGAGATCCCAAACGACACCCTTTGGGCCCCGTCAGCTAATCTCGTGTATATCGCGTGTTAGTTGACGTTTGGTTAGAGACGATTCGCGCTTCTCAGACTTCTGCTTAATTCGTTCGCTTCTGCCGTTCAGTTTGTGCTTGTGAGGTTTGTATCTGGCTTTCAGTGCGTGTGGATCAGTTCCTACCTGTTCTCAGGCCGTTCTGGTCCGCTCGTTCCTGTTTTTCAGGTCGTTCTTCATAGGCCTTGCTGTTCTTCAGTGCGTTCTGTTAAGTTGTTTGTTTGATCAGCCGACCGTTTTGAAGCCATGGAGTGTGGACGTACTCGGGAACGAGTTCGTGCTGTGCAGGGGCTCGGTGTTGCGGTTAACACCTTGGCACGAGCCCGGTCCATGAACAGGGTGAGGAGGAGTTCATGGACCAAGAATTGGTTGCGCCAGCGTGACCAATTCTCGCATATGCCTTTGCTCCGTGAGATCCGTGAGAATAATCCTGATGATTTCAGGAATTATCTCCGGATGACGGACCCCATTTTTCACCGTCTGTTGGCTTCGCTGTCCCCTTATATTAGCAGGCAGAATACCTGCATGCGGCAAGCCATCAGTGCGGAGCAGAGGCTAGTCGCCACGTTGCGTTACTTGGCGACGGGGAGAAGCTTGCAGGACCTCAAGTTCACGACAGGCATCTCCCCCCAGGCTCTGGGGCTCATTATTCCAGAGACCTGTTCTGCCATTATCCACGTCCTGCAGGAGGAATACATTAAGGTAAGTCTTCTCTTTTAAAATTACCTATGTCTTGTATGTTTGTTAATGTAGTGCATCAATGTCATCATTAGCTAATTACCATGATAGGACTATTCTATGAATGTCGCCTATTCCTTTTTTTTTTGGATTTTGTTTTTTTGTCTAGTATTTTATGTTTGACTTATCGAAATAGTTTTAAGAATGTATTATTTAGTGGGTCACATGCATATTTGCTTGCACCAACCTCCCCAGCATGGAAGCTTGGCCCCCTAAACACCCCTAGCCTAGTCACTTTCTTTGGTTAAAAATGTATATTACCAGCTCCATTGTACAGCTTTACTCACCCCCCCTTTCACCCCCCTTGACCCTCATTTTTAAATTGATTGCATGTGTTTTTGGTCAGCTTGTAATTATCCCCACCCCCCCACACCCCCTGATAATTAATATCATGTGTTTTTGGTCAGCTTGTAATTATCCCCCCCCCCCCACACCCCCCCCCCCACACCCCCTGATAATTAATATCATGTGTTTTTGGTCAGCTTGTAATTATCCCCACCCCCCCACACCCCCTGATAATTAATATCATGTGTTTTTGGTCAGCTTGTAATTATCCCCACCCCCCCACACCCCCTGATAATTAATATCATGTGTTTTTGGTCAGCTTGTAATTATCCCCACCCCCCCCCCCCCCCCCACACCCCCTGATAATTAATATCATGTGTTTTTGGTCAGCTTGTAATTATCCCCACCCCCCCCCACACCCCCTGATAATTAATATCATGTGTTTTTGGTCAGCTTGTAATTATCCCCACCCCCCCCCACACCCCCTGATAATTAATATCATGTGTTTTTGGTCAGCTTGTAATTATCCCCACCCCCCCCCCCACACCCCCTGATAATTAATATCATGTGTTTTTGGTCAGCTTGTAATTATCCCCCCCCCCCCACACCCCCTGATAATTAATATCATGTGTTTTTGGTCAGCTTGTAATTATCCCCACCCCCCCCACACCCCCTGATAATTAATATCATGTGTTTTTGGTCAGCTTGTAATTATCCCCCCCCCCCCACACCCCCTGATAATTAATATCATGTGTTTTTGGTCAGCTTGTAATTATCCCCACCCCCCCCCCCCACCCCCTGATAATTAATATCATGTGTTTTTGGTCAGCTTGTAATTATCCCCACCCCCCCCCCACACCCCCTGATAATTAATATCATGTGTTTTTGGTCAGCTTGTAATTATCCCCACCCCCCCCACACCCCCTGATAATTAATATCATGTGTTTTTGGTCAGCTTGTAATTATCCCCACCCCCCCCCCACACCCCCTGATAATTAATATCATGTGTTTTTGGTCAGCTTGTAATTATCCCCACCCCCCCCACACCCCCTGATAATTAATATCATGTGTTTTTGGTCAGCTTGTAATTATCCCCACCCCCCCCATACCCCCTGATAATTAATATCATGTGTTTTTGGTCAGCTTGTAATTATCCCCCCCCCCCACACCCCCTGATAATTAATATCATGTGTTTTTGGTCAGCTTGTAATTATCCCCACCCCCCCCCCACACCCCCTGATAATTAATATCATGTGTTTTTGGTCAGCTTGTAATTATCCCCACCCCCCCCCACACCCCCTGATAATTAATATCATGTGGTTTTGGTCAGCTTGTAATTATCCCCACCCCCCCACACACACCTTTAATTAATTGCATGTGTATTGTGTGACCTTACCATTATTTACTCCCCACCCACATCCCCATTATTATCTTCTCTGGTCCATCAGAGGGGTCATCAATCAGAGATTTGTCCCTTTTATCCTTAATCTTTTGGCTTTATTTCAAGGATTTACAAAATAAATACATATGTTCTTCCAAATTGTTTTTTAATTTGTTGCATTTAGTTTGGTGTTTTGGCTGGTTTATAATTTCAATTGTATCTTTCTGTTTGACTTCACAGTGTCCCTCCACGCCACAGGAATGGCAGACTGTGGCTTCCCAGTTTGCTGCCCGTTGGGACTTTCCCAACTGCGGAGGGGCGATTGACGGCAAACACGTGCGAATTGTGCCCCCACCCCATTCGGGGTCATACTATTGGAATTATAAGGGGTTCCATAGTATCGTGTTGATGGCGGTGGTGTCGGCACACTATGAATTTCTGTATGTGGATGTGGGGAAAAACGGCCGGATGTCGGACGGAGGAGTCTTCAACCACACGGAGTTCGGTCATCGTCTCCAAACTGGTGGGCTGGAGCTGCCACCAGATGAAGATAATGTGGAGGGACTCCCGTTCGTCTTCATTGCCGACGAGGCGTTCGGTCTGGGTGACCATCTGATGAGGCCATTTCCCCAACGATCCCTCACCCCTGAGAGGAGGATTTTTAATTATCGGTTGGCCAGAGCAAGAAGGGTGGTGGAAAATGCCTTTGGTATTATGGCCAACCGTTTCAGATTGCTCCTTACATCGCTACATCTGGCAGAGTACAAACTCAATACTATTATTCTTGCATGCTGTGTCATGCACAATTATTTACGGAAACATTCAGGAACATACTCCTTACCAATTGGCCCTGAGGCCGGAGTGGAAGGCAACATGACAGGGCTGGATAATCGCCCTCTTGGTTCCGCAACACAATCAGCCCAGCAAGTGCGGGACCTTTATTTACAGTATTTTAATGGTAGGGGGGCCATTGAAATGGCAGCAGACCCTTAAACCATCTTTTTCATTTACAATGAATAAATACAGTTATTTATGTTTGAAATATTGGTCGTTTCGTATTGTTTGGCTTTTAATTTGGCCTGTTTTATATGTTGTCCTAGTGCACATCTTAATAGTGGCAAACTTGTTTAGCGTTTAGTAAATAAGCCCCTTTGTCAATGAACCACAACATGTTTTTGTCAAACTGGTAGTATTTAAAAAGAAGAAGCCACACATTTTTGAATTTGTGCAAACATTATTTTTTTTATTATAGTGCACATCCAAAACTTTTTTTTTTTTTTTTTTTTTTTTTTTTTTTTTGGTTGTTTTGGTATTTTTGGTTTTTTTTTTTTTTTTTTTTTTTTTTTTGAACATGAATTTTTTTTTTTTTTTTTTTAGGTTATCTTTTTGACATTTTTTTGGTGTTTTTCTCACAACATATTGTTTTTTTTTTTGGGATTGATTTTTTAAAACAAACATAAAAACATGTTTAAAATTGTTTAAAAATTTTGGCTTAGCATTTGAAATTATTTACACAATGTAAAAGTCCAGAACTTACAAAGTTCAACAGGTAACCCATGAACAGAAGAAGCCAAATTTTGAATATGCACACTAATTTAACTGGAAAATGGGTAATGTCAACATGTGCTATGTTCCATCATGGGGAATCAATGGACGTGTTTTGTGTGTGAAACCCCTTCCCTCTCACCTACTAGCATTAGGGGTTGCAAACACAAAATGCGTCCATTGAGATCCCCTGATGGCACATAGCACATGTTGACATACCGTGTGCATATTTAAAATTTGGCCTCTAAAATTAGTTAAACAGCGCTTCAAAAGGGGAATGAAGGACATGATTGATGTTAAGAAATGTAAAAGGGGTCTTTAGATTCTCCCCAAAACATCAATCATGTCCTTCATTCCCTGCTGCATGGTGGCCATCTCCTTCTGCATGTTTTCCAGCTGCAGATTCCAGGCCATGATCTGCCCAATAAGCCTGTGGGCACTGTCAGTGGTAAATGGCTCCGCAGCTTGTCGTTCCACAAACAGATCAGCATCACCTAAAAGTTGGGTAGAGAAAACACAAGAAAAAAAGTGTCAAAAACATGCAGACCTTAATTTATTAGCTCAATCTGTGTTCTGAGACACTCACTTGGTGGGGTGCAGATTTGATCGACTTCAACGACCTGTTCCGCCACATCCACGCGTGGGCTTGGGCTAACTGCCCAATTAGTCTGGTGAGGCCGGGAGGTCCTCGTAGGTTCGGACTGACGTCTGAGTCTTTTGCCCCCTATGGTAATGGAACACAAAAAGGTACACTTTTGAATCACACTGATATTTGAGTGCCAAAATAGGATTAGTAAACATTGTTTAAAAGTCTTGCCAATTATTAGCAGTTTGTTAGAAGATCCTACTTGAAGACAGAATTGAAATGTCTATCTAATGAAACTCCAATACTTAAAGCGCCCTTCAACCCTAAATTTGAACTTCCGCTCATTGGATCCCTGCACCCCTGTGGTGTCTTATTTTGAACGTTTTAGGGGGGATGGGTTGCAGATACCTGTGTAAGGCAGGTATTTGCACACACATCCGGCCCTAGACTCCCACAGAAGTATACGCCACATCCCGTCCCACCGTGCTGTCTGCTGGGACACACAGGGGTCCCCGAGCTTGCGCGGACCAGTCCTATTGCATTGCGCAACTGGCGCATGCCCAATAGTGACCCGGGAAGTGAAGCCGCAAACATTAATTTCATGATTGCAAGATCAGAGATTGTAGCTGCAGCATCCAAGGGACAGGTGAGTGTACTTCTTTGAAAAGTCACCACCTACAGTATTTAGAGATGATGAGCATTTTTTGGGAATTGTGAGCATGAGACCCTGCTTAACATATTTCCCCCCCCCCCCCCCAAAACAGCCTCTGGAGTCCCTGTGTAAGTTACCCCTAAAACCCTTACTACAGCAGTAATTGTATAGATAGTGACAATAATAAACAACCTTACAACTCCAACAACCCAAAGCCAGGTAAACTCAATAAACGTTATGAAGACAAACGGAACTTTCATCAAATATGCGCAAGTTTCAGGTACGAATGGTAATAACATCTGCGCAAGTTTCAGGACGAATGGTAATAACATCTGCGCAAGTTTCACGGACGAATGGTAATAACATCTGCGCAAGTTTCACGGACGAATGGTAATAACATCTGCGCAAGTTTCACGGACGAATGGTAATTACATCTGCGCAAGTTTCAGGTACGAATGGTAATAACATCTGCGCAAGTTTCACGGACGAATGGTAATAACATCTGCGCAAGTTTCACGGACGAATGGTAATAACATCTGCGCAAGTTTCACGGACGAATGGTAATAACATCTGCGCAAGTTTCACGGACGAATGGTAATAACATCTGCGCAAGTTTCAGGTACGAATGGTAATAACATCTGCGCAAGTTTCACGGACGAATGGTAATAACATCTGCGCAAGTTTCACGGACGAATGGTAATAACATCTGCGCAAGTTTCACGGACGAATGGTAATAACATCTGCGCAAGTTTCACGGACGAATGGTAATTACATCTGCGCAAGTTTCACGGACGAATGGTAATAACATCTGCGCAAGTTTCACGGACGAATGGTAATAACATCTGCGCAAGTTTCACGGACGAATGGTAATAACATCTGCGCAAGTTTCACGGACGAATGGTAATAACATCTGCGCAAGTTTCACGGTACGAATGGTAATTACATCTGCGCAAGTTTCAAGGACGAATGGTAATTACATCTGCGCAAGATTAGACATATCAAGTATAACCATAGTAGCGCACGTGCTTGACTTACTTTTTTTGATGGCTTTTCGAATTCTCCTGTATTGATCGTGCTCCCTGGATTTGATGTCGGACCATCGTTTGCGCAGTTGATCCTTGCCCCTTCGTACGCCGAATTTCTGCTCCAGGGTGCTGACGATTGTAGTGAGAATCTTGTCCTTGCGCAAGTTGGGTCGAGGGTACGGGCCATTTTCCCCGTCGTAATCTTCCCTTTGGAGGATGTCCACCATCTCCACCATCTCTTCAAAGGCCATATTGGTGGCCTTATATCTGCTGCTGGATGCAGATGTGTTGGCTTCTTGGCTTTCCTCCGCGCTACTGGCTGAGAATGTGTCCGCCATATTCATGAATTAATTCACCAACAATGCAACGAGGGGAAGCGGGGCGGGGAATACTCGTCATGAGGAACGTCATGGGCGGGCGACGCGGAGGACGCAGGCGGACTTCGACGCGTGCGCAGTGTATATAAGGCTGTTTGAGGGGCCCACGTGTTCCCGAACGGAAGTAGCGAGCGCTCTGTACGAAGGTAAGTGTTTTCTAGGATGCATTACTGTGTTTTTTTTTTGGGTTTTGGGCCAGCATTTTTTAAGGATATGTGTGTGTTGCTGCCTGTGTGTAGGGGTTGCTGCCTGTGTGTTGCTGCCTGTGTGTAGGGGTTGCTGCCTGTGTGTAGGGGTTGCTGCCTGTGTGTAGGGGTTGCTGCCTGTGTGTAGGGGTTGCTGCCTGTGTGTAGGGGTTGCTGCCTGTGTGTGGGTTGCTGCCTGTGTGTAGGGGTTGCTGCCTGTGTGTAGGGGTTGCTGCCTGTGTGTAGGGGTTGCTGCCTGTGTGTAGGGGTTGCTGCCTGTGTGTGTTGCTGCCTGTGTGTAGGGGTTGCTGCCTGTGTTGCTGCCTGTGTGTAGGGGTTGCTGCCTGTGTGTAGGGGTTGCTGCCTGTGTGTAGGGGTTGCTGCCTGTGTAGGGGTTGCTGCCTGTGTGTAGGGGCTGCCTGTGTGTAGGGGTTGCTGCCTGTGTGTAGGGGTTGCTGCCTGTGTGTAGGGGTTGCTGCCTGTGTGTGTGTGTGTTGCTGCCTGTGTGTGGGTGTGTTGTGTAATGTTTGTTAAGAAAAACTGGTTGTGCGTTTTAAGTAACATTTGTGTTTTTGGTCTTTTGTATTGCCATTACTAACAAAACAGAAACAAACATGTCATCACCCCAGTTGAATCCATTCAAGGACCAGCAGTTCATGTCCGAATTCATTGCCCTGTACAGAAAAAATACCAACCTGTGGCAGCTCAAGAACCCTTTGTATGGCAATAGGGATGTCCGGAAGGCAACACTGGGGCCACTTGTGGCTTTTGTGAAGACTAAAGTCCCCAACGCAAACACCAAGTTTGTGGAAGCCAGAATTGCAAGTTTAAGGCACATGTACAAGCGGGAGCGCAAGAAGATTGAGGAATCAGTCAGATCAGGAGCAGCAGCAGAGAATGTTTATGTACCCAAGCTGTGGTACTACAACCAACTGACTTTTATAGGTGACCAGATGGAACCCAGGGAATCACTGTCGACTCTTCCCTCCACCCTTCCCTCCACTCTTCCCTCCACTCTTCCCTCCACCCCAGCTGAGGCTTCCACGGAAGGAGAAGACCCCTCCACCTTGGAGCAGGCTGATGCGCCCAGCTGGAGCCAGGTATATATTTAGTAGCCTAAATTGTGATTGTGTGAATATTAATGCTGTCAACGTTAAAATGTGAAACAATTAACACCCTGAACTCAGAATTGTGAAAAAAACTGACAAAAATTATGCACACTTCTAAAAAGTGTTGGTGCAACATATCGATACATATATAGTGTATACATACATCCAGTAGTGGCAAAAAAAGCGTTAGACAACATTGGTGATCTGCTTGGAAAATGCAGGGGTCCAAATGATAGCCTTTTGGATCTTTTGGAAAATTTAGATGCTCGTTCCTAAGTTTACAATTGGATGATTGAGTAGGCCAGAAACCACAAAACAGGTGTTTGATTTTTGTTTTTATTTGCACACAGGATGAGCTGACCCAGGATGATGCCGGGACAAGTGGTATGGAGGAGGAGGAGGACATGCCCAGCGAGAGCCAGGAGGTGGCTGGGCCCAGCACGAGCCAGAGTGACAGCCAGACCCAATTAAGAAGTCTACCTCGACCCCTGCCCTTACCCCCAAGAAGGCCCAGGAGGATGACCATTGTGGAGGAGGAATCACTGGAACTGATTCGGAAGGCGAGTGCGATTCTCGACAAACCCCCCCTTCCAGAAGAGGGCTATGCCAGCTACGTGTCCAGCAGGTTGCTGGAAATGGAGAGGGGCCAACGGCACCTGTGTGAGGGCCTAATTTCTGAGGCAATTAGGGGGGGTTTGAGGGGTGAATTACGAGAATCCACCCGCCTGACCCATGAAGGCCCGACACCAACTTCTCCTCCTCCTCCTCCTCCTCGTCTTCTTCTCCTCCTCCTCCTCCTCCTCCTCCTCCTCCTACTCCTCCTCCTACCACAAGTCAGCCTCCAAGGAAGCGTGCAGGGAAGACTGCAGGGAAGAGTGCAGGGAAGCGTGGTGCGAAGAGTCGGAAGTGATTGCCTGGCTTCAGTCTGGTCTCACAGAAGACACAGGCTGTTGTAGTGCCACAGCTTGGGGACATAGATGTCATCTGCTGCTGTTCCTGGTCTGTCTGATTCCTGGTCAATCTTCTTGTGCTCCCTATATTGTATGAAATGTGCCCAAGCTTAATTTTTGGCTTCACAAACTTGGTGTCTGCCGTTGGGGCAAAAAGTCTTCACAAAATCTACAAGTGGCTCCAGTGTTGCCTTCCTATTTTGTTTTGCCTTGTTTGTTTTAACCAGAATAAATGGTCATTTAATTTTCATCAAATAATGATATACGTGCTTGTTATTCAAAAACATAGTTTCTTTAGGAGTAGGCAGGTACATGTCTAAACATTCATTTGACAATACAAGTGTAAAGTGCAACTTCAATGGAACTGCAAGTGCAGTCGCTGGAAAGGTGAGGTTTAAGATCGGAATTAAGGGCAAGCTCTGCTGACTCCACAATTGTATCATGTGTAATAACTAATCCTTTTGATAACCAACAAATAATAAAAAATATCTATATAGAGATATATGTACATATATAATATATAGATATATATATATATATATATCTATATAATTTTATTTTTATACACGTATAGATCTATATATCTATATATATATTTATATATATATATATATGTAGATATCGATATATATTTTTTTGCGGTTATTGAGAAATATAGATATATTTTTCATTTGGTGATTTGGATATCTATATATCTATATCTATATATATATATATATATATATATATATATATATATATATATATATATATATATATATATATATATATATATATATATATATATATATATATATATATATATATATATATATATATATACAAATATATAACTTCACTAAAGAATGCTGAAGAAAAAACGTTCGGGAGTACTCTGCGTGAATATACAAGCAGCAAGGCAAAATCATTCTTCAAGTACGATACCATACAAATCCCGCTGTCAGAAAAAAAAAAAAAAAAAATTTCAACAGCGTGACGATTGTGCGAGCTTCAAAACGAAGGCTAGTTTTACCAGACCGAGCGAGTCCGTGACATAATAGCTACTGAGCATGCGTCCTTTTTGGTACGCCGGACCATACTACACACGACCGGATTATCCGCTGGACTGCCAAGTCCAGCGGATAATTTGAGAACAAAACCTGAAACTTTAGTCCGCCGTACTTTGGCCAAAAAAAGTCCGCCGGCGCCCACACACGAGGGGATTATCCGCTGGACTTCGGTCCAGCGGATAATCCCGCGGGATAGTCCCTTCGTGTGTACGCGGCATGTGGAAACCTTGCAAGAAGATCTGAACAAATGAATGGGGTGGGCAATAGGGATGGGCCGAACACCCCCCCCCCTGTTCGGTTCGCACCAGAACATGCAAACAGGCAAAGAATTTGTTTGAACACGCGAACACCGTTAAAGTCTATGGGACACGAACATGAAAAATCAAAAGTGCTAATTTTAAAGGCTTATATGCATGGTATTGTCTTAAAAAGTGTTTTGGGACCTGCCCCAGGGGACTTGTATCAATGCAAAAAAAAGTTTTAGAAAAGGCAATTTTTTCGGGAGCAGTGATTTTAATAATGCTTAAAGTGAAACAATAAAAGTGTAATATTGCTTTAAATTTCGTACCTTGGGGGTGTCTATAGTATGCCTGTAAAGTGGCACATTTTTTTCCGTGTTTAGAACAGTCTGACAGCAAAATTACATTTCTAAAAGAAAAAAAAGTCATTTAAAACTCCTCGCGGCTATAATGAATTGTCGGTCCCGGCAATACACATAAAAGTTCATTGATAAAAACGGCATGGGATTCCACAGGGGGACCCCGAACCAAAATTTAAAAAAAAAATGTGTGGGGGGGTCCCCCCAAATTCCATACCTGGCCCTTCAGGTCTGGTATGGATATTAAGGGGTCCCCATGCCAAAATGAAAAAAAAAAATGGCGTGGGGGCCCCCCTCAAAATCCATACCAGACCCTTATCTGAGCATGCAACCTGGCAGGCCACAGGAAAAGAGAGGGGAAAGAGAGAGCGCCCCCCTCCTGAACCGTACCAGACCACATGCCCTCAACATTGGGAGGGTGCTTTGGGGTAGCCCCCCAAAGCACCTTGTCCCCATGTTGATGGGGAGAAGGGCCTCATCCCCACAACCCATTCCCGGTGGTTGTAGGGGTCTGCGGGCGGGTGTCTTAACAAGGGGACCCCCAGATCCCACCCCCCTGTGTGAATTGGTAATTGGGTACAAATGTACCCCTACCATTTCACAAAGAAAGTGTCAAAAATGTTAAAAAAAGACAATAGACGGTTTTTGATAATTCCTTTATTAGTGTCTTCTTCTTTCCCCTCTTCTTCTTCCATTTTCTTCTGGTCTTCCTTGTGTGTTCTTCTTCCTCCATCTTGTTCTTCCCCTATCTTCCTCCGCTTCTTCCTCCAGTCTTCTCGTCCGGCATCTTCCTCCAGCTTCTTCTTCTCTGCTTTGTCCTCCGATCCCCCTCAATGGGAGTCTCCGGCTGTGTGACTCTTCTGTTTAGGTGACAGCTCTTATAAAATGGAGGGCAGGGTAGGGCCTGGCATGGATTTTGGGGGGACCCCTACGCCATTTTTTAAAAAATTTGGTGCAGGGTTCCCCTTAAAAATCCATATCAGACCTGAAGGACCTGGTGTGGAATTTAGGGGGACCCCCACACAATTTTTGTTTTTAAATTTTGGTTTGGGATCCCCTTAATATTCATACCAGACCCAAAGGGCCTGGTAATGGACTTGGGGGGACCCACGCTCTTTTTTTCAATAAGTTTTATCTATATTGCCAAGACCCAACAATTCATTACAGCTGCTATCAGTTTTAACTGACAATTTTTCCTTTAGAAATGACACTTTGCTGTGGTCCTGTTCTAAACACAGGAAAAATGTGCCACTTTGCAGGCAAACTATAGACACACACAGGCATGATATTTAAAGGAATGTTTCATTTTTATTGTTTCACTTTAACCACTTTCAGACCGGACCAATTTGCAGCCAAAGGACCAGGCCCCTTTTTGCGATTCGGCACTGCGTCGCTTTACCTGACAATTGCGCGGTAATGCGACGTGGCTCCCAAACAAAATTGGCGTCCTTTTTTTCCAACAAATAGAGCTTTCTTTTGGTGGTATTTGATCGCCCCTGCGGTTTTTATTTTTTGCGCTATAAACAAAAATAGAGCGACAATTTTGAAAAAAATGCATTATTTTTACTTTTTGCTATAATAAATAGCCCCAAAAAATATATAAAAAAACATTTTTTTTCCTCAGTTTAGACCGATACGTATTCTTCTACTTATTTTTGGTAAAAAAAATCGCAATAAGCGATTATTGATCGGTTTGCGCAGAAGTTATAGCGTTTACAAGATAGGGGATAGTTTTTTATAGCATTTTTATTAATAATTTTTTTTTTTATTAGTAATGGCGGCGATCTGCGATTTTTTTTGTGACTGCGACATTATGGCGGACACATCGGATATTTTTGACACATTTTTGGGACCATTGTCATTTATACAGCAATCAATTTTATTTAAATGCATTGATTCCTGTATAAATGACACTGGCAGTGAAGGGGTTAACCACAAGGGGCAGTGTAAGGGTTAAGTATGCCTAGGGGTGTGTTTCTTACTGTGGGGGGCGTGGCTGTCAGCTAGTGAATGCTGATCTCTGCTCCAATCACAGGGAGCAGAGATCGGCGTCACTAGTTGCTAGGCAGAACGGGGAGATGCTGTTTATCTCGGCCTCTCCCCGTTCAGCCGCCCCGTGAGACGATCGCGGGAGTCCCCGCGGCGATCGAGTCCGCGGGGACCGCGACCCGACTCACGGGGGTCCCGACCGGCGCGGGCCGCTCCCGGCGCGCTCCCGATGGCACGGACAGGCTTAAAGGAGGGACTTATATATACGCCCTCCTGCCTGTACGTGCCATTCTGCCGACGTATATCGTCGTGCGCCGGTCGGCAAGTGGTTAAGCATTAAAACAATCACTGCTCCCGAAAAAAAAGATTTTGCATTGATACATGTCCCTTGGGGCAGGACCCAGGTCCCCAAACACTTTTTATGACAATAACTTGCATATACAGTGGTGTGAAAAAGTGTTTGCCCCTTCCTCATTTCCTGTTCCTTTGCATGTTTGTCACACTTAAGTGTTTCGGAACATCAAACCAATTTAAACAATAGTCAAGGACAACACAAGTAAACACAAAATGCAATTTGTAAATGAAGGTGTTTATTATTAAAGGTGAAAAAAAATCCAAACCATCATGGCCCTGTGTGAAAAAGTGATTGCCCCCCTTGTTAAAACATACTATAACTGTGGTTGTCCACACCTGAGTTCAATTTCTCTAGCCACACCCAGGCCTGATTATTGCCACACCTGTTCACAATCAAGGCATCACTTAAATAGGAGCTGCTTGACACAGTAAGGTCCACCAGAAGATCCTTAAAAGCTACACATCATGCCGAGACCCAAAGAAATTCAGGAACAATTGAGAAAGAAAGTAATTGAGATCTATCAGTCTGGAAAGGGTTATAAAGCCATTTCCAAACCTTTGGGAATCCAGCGAACCACAGTGAGAGCCATTATCCACAAATGGCGAAGACATGGAACAGTGGTGAACCTTCCCAGAGTGGCCGGCCGCCCAAAATTACCCCAAGAGCGCAGCGACGACTCATCCAAGAGGTCACAAAAGACCCCACAACAACGTCCAAGGAACTGCAGGCCTCACTTGCCTCAGTTAAGGTCAGCGTTCATGCCTCCACCATCAGGAAAAGACTGGGCAAAAATGGCCTGCATGGCAGAGTTCCAAGGAGAAAACCACTGCTGAGCAAAAAGAACATCAAAGCTCGTCTCAATTTCTCCACAACACATCTTGATGATCCCCAAGACTTTTGGGACAACATTCTGTGGACCGATGAGACAAAAGTGGAACTCTTTGGAAGGTGTGTGTCCAAGTATATCTGGCGTAGAAGGAACACTGCATTTCAGAAAAAGAACATTATACCAACAGTAAAATATGGTGGTGGTAGTATGATGGTCTGGGGCTGTTTTGCTGCTTCAGGACCTGGAAGACTTGCCGTGATAAAAGGAACTATGAATTCTGCTGTCTACCAAGAGATCCTGAAGGAGAATGTTCGACCATCTGTTCGTGTACTCAAGCTGAAACGAACTTGGGTTCTGCAGCAGGACAATGATCCTAAACACACCAGCAAGTCCACCACCGAATGGCTGAAGAAAAACAAAATGAAGACTTTGGAGTGGCCTAGCCAAAGTCCTGACCTGAATCCTATTGAGATGTTGTGGTATGACCTTAAAAAGGCCGTTCATGCTCGAAAACCCTCTAATGTAACTGAATTAGGACAATTCTGCAAAGATGAGTGGGCCAAAATTCCTCCAGGACGCTGTAAAAGCCTCATTGCACGTTATCGCAAACGCTTGGTTGCAGTTGTTGCTGCTAAGGGTGGCCCAACCAGTTATTAGGTTTAGGGGGCAATCACTTTTTCACACAGGGCCATGATGGTTTGGATTTTTTTTCACCTTTAATAATAAACACCTTCATTTACAAATTGCATTTTGTGTTTACTTGTGTTGTCCTTGACTATTGTTTAAATTGGTTTGATGTTCCGAAACACTTAAGTGTGACAAACATGCAAAGGAACAGGAAATGAGGAAGGGGGCAAACACTTTTTCACACCACTGTAAGCCTTTAAAATTAGCACATTTGATTTTTCATGTTAAATTTCGAATTTTCCGTAAACACTGCATATTGTTTGCTGTACGGCTAACAGGCATAACACCTGGTGATCGAGTCGAACTTAGATAGGGCTCATCCCTATTTATCATACCCGGGATGTCTACTAGACTCTTGTTTGGACAGATTAAAATGAGTTATTCTAGGAATTACAGACCTACAATATAAAACTCCAAATTTCTATGCAAAACAATTTACCGCTTTGAGATGCAAAAATCTCACATAATCATACCACAAGGAGGTTAAGAACTGCCAACGCCTGAGGCCACGCCAAGCTCGATGGGCATTGTTTTTCTCCAGATTCGTGTTTGGATCAAAAAATGTCAAGCCAGACGCATTGTACATATGTCCCTACAAGGTGATTTCCTAATATTACAAACTGATCTCCTCTCACAAATTAAACAAGCCTCTGTGGATATTGTTAGTCCTCATGGAGTTACACTGGTGCCTAAAGAATGATTGCTGTGTCAGGAAGATAAAATATTTGTACCAGAAAGCATACGAGTGACTGTTTTGAAACTTTTTCATGATCACCCCTCGGCAGGCCACTTCGGATCTCAGAAGACACTTGATTTAGTACAAGAATTGTAGGGAGTATGTGAATTCATGTATTGTGTGTACTCAGGAAGGACCGCTAGAAGCAGAGCCTGTGGTCTACTCAAACCAAACCATTGCCACTTACCAGTACCGTATAGACCATGGAAGATGATATCTATGGACTTCATAGTGGAACCTCCCCCATCTGAAGGATGCACGGCCATTTTCGTGGTCGTGGACCGATTATCTAAAATGGCCTATTTTTTGCCTCTGACATGGAGGCTGCTCGAGTTTTCGTCAAGGAAATCGTAAGGCTGCACGTGGTCCCTGCAAATATAGTCTCTGATGGGGGGTACAATTCACTTCATGCTTTTGGAAGGCCTTATGCTTATGTCAGCTGTTCAGAGTATGGTGGACTTTCTCAATCGCAATAACAAATTATTGCAAGCAATGTCTAACGCACATGTGGATAACAGGAGAGCTTTTGACAGGAAGAGGAGAGGGGGTGGCCAAGTGTGGCTGTCTACAGCAAACCTCAAGTTGGCTTGTCCCTCGAAGAAACTTGCACCCAGGTTCATGGGGCAATTTCTGCTGAAGAAGAAACTTAACGAGGTATCGGATGAATTATTATTACCAGACTCATTTAGAATTCACCCAGTATTTCATGTTTCACTTTTAAAACCTGCAGTGCCACATTCCTTCCCAGAAAGAGGTTCCGGCCACCTGAAGCTGTACTTGTAAATAGGGATGAGGAGCATGAAATAGAAGCTATTTTGGATTGTAGGAAAAGAAGCTACCGTACTTAATTAAATGGACAGGTTACAGGCCCAGGAAAATTCCTGGGAGCCAGAACTGTATGTCCCTGCAAGAGGGCTAATTTGTGCTTTTTTTCCATACCCACCCATAGAAGGAAGGCCAGCTGGGCATCTGGAGGCTTTCAATTGGGAGGGGGCAATGTTAGGGACCTGCTGGCCATAGCACAGTCGAAGTTCCAAGGCAAGGGCAGATACGCATGTGTAGATGCACTCCTACAGATGTCTGTCTTGCCGGGCATAGGTGAAAGCACATGAGCATGCATAAAAATATTAGCATGCACAGACAATCATATATGCGCATGAGCACGCGTGTTAGCCATTGATGCTGGTGCCAAATGTCCTATATAAGGGCAGCAGCTGCACTAATGCTTTGCTGTCTGATATGCAGTTTTACCTGTATACCCGTTCCTGTGATCTCTGCTTGATTTCTGTTTTTGACCTGGCTTATCCTAACCATGCTTGCTATCCACCTATCCTGACCTCATCTTGCTTTTAAGACTTTGTTATCTCTCATCTGCCTGATATCATGTTGCCAACCTCATCCTGCACATTAACCATTCTCTGCCTACCATTGTATACTTCTCTGATCATCCGTTACTGACCTGGCTTGTGTGACCCTGCATCCAGTTATCCTTCTGTCCTGCTCTGCATGGTGCCTGGTGATGCCTGTCTTCCATCCGCTGTGTGTCTGCATCTACTGTTCCTGCTGCTTCAGCCATCCAGCCCAGCTATGGTGACGCACCTGCCACATACCTCTGCGTTCAACGGAAGATCTTGTAGGCGCTCTTACCTCGGCGTCGCAACTCCAGTGGCCCTTGAGCTGGGGCTGTACGAGAGATCTACCTTTACACTTCAGGCTCTGCCACAAGGTACGTGACAGTAGGTATAACCCTCGGCTTCTCGCAGCTGGCCTTGCAGTGGATGTAGCCAGGGAGCTAGAATTGCCCTTAGAAAGGTTCTTACTGCCAGGGGGGATTATGTACTTGTGACCATGCTGCAAAAAAGGAGCTTATGTATATGATACTGAATACTGTTTCCGCCCCCCCCCCCCCCATTTGCCTCCTTGGGAAGTGTACCTTGCAGCTCTATTTAATACATGATTGGAAAATCAAGCAATTTGATCATTCCCTAACCTTTCAGACTCGGAGTATGCATTTTTTTAAATATTTTTCCATTACTCGTGAGGCAAATGGGACTTTTCTATACAATTGTATGCCCACCACATGAGTGTGGGGTGGGGAACCCACCTTACACAGTTATATTTCCCTAAAAAGCTCCCAACTTAAATATGTTGTGTTGCCCTTGGATAGATAGCAGGTTTATTTAAAGGGCCTCTATGTTACTTCTTTTCTATGATAATATTAGCAATTTTAAGGTTTTATTGTTTGTTTTCCCATGTTACAGTTGATAATATTTTTAATGAGGATTCGCCCAGAGGTACCCCTGGCTTCTGTCCTTGTTTATACTCAGACATTCACCCTGCTGTCAGGGTGATCCTGCCAGTAACAGGCGCTCCAGGCTCACTGGTGCGCTTTCGCCATTTTGCATGCGCGTGCACACAAATGCTCGCACGGGCGTGTGCGTGCACCCCTGTTGGTGCCAGGCGGGCTATTTAAGCCTGCCTGTCACACACAGTCTCTGCTGTCTGCCCTACAGTGTTCCGTGTGCCTTATCTGATCTGAGACTTACCTGTGAATACCCAGCTAACCTGTTTGTGAACACTCCAGCTATCTGCCTGCACCTGACCTCCGGCTTGTCTGACCACTCTTCTGCTTGTTCCTTAATACCTCTGCTTTCCACCTGATATCTGACCCGGCCTGCCTTGACCATCCTTCTGCTTGTTCCCTGGTACCTCTGCTGTCTGCCTTATATCCGACCCGGCCTGCCTGACTACCCTCAGTGACTTACTTGCCTGCTGTCTGTTCCTGGTTCCTGTCCAGTACTCCGGTTCCAGCCTGCAACCCGTCAGCTGTCTGTTCCTGGTTCCAGTTTAACACTCCAGCTCTAGTCAACCCTCCTGTTCCAGTCTCCTGTCTCTGCAAAGGATTCCTGGGCTTCTGAACCGACTCCCTTCACTGTTGATCCTGCCAGGCACTCATACCACTCCTCACTCCTGTGCTATCTGTCTCCATACCAGGGGGCCATGAGTGGGAGCCGTAGGGGAGGCCTCCCTCTGCAATTCGGGCTCAAAACCATCAGGTATGTGACAGTAGCAGACAGCCATGTGTGAGCCTTAGCAGGGAACCGCTCCTGTGGATGAGCTGTGCCTACACCTGGCAGGATTGAACCTTCAGCAAGGGTACACCCGGCTGGAAAAACAGGTGTTAGTCCTGTCTAACCCTACCGGAACCCAGGGAGCCCCCCATGTGCCTACTTCTTCAGCTGGGTCTTCTCTGGGGACCGAAGTAATTTCAGGGCTTTCCGCAATTCCTGTGAACTGTACTTCACCCTTCAACCACGTACTTTTTCCCTGGAAGTCACCAAGGTGGGCTTTGTGGTTTCCTTGCTTGCAGGCAACCCCCAATCCTGGGCCCACCGCCTTCTAGAACAGAAGGATGAGATGCTGACCAATCTTACCACCTTCTTCAACGTGATGGCCCAGATATATGAAGATCCCCAGCTTTCAGCAACCGCAGAAGCTGCACTGTGCACCCTTCAGCAGGGGCGCAGGGCAACGGAGGATTACATGGCCGAGTTCAGGCGATGGAGAGCAGATACAAACTGGAATGATGCCGCCCTCCGCCACCAGTTCTGCATGGGACTTCTGACCTGCTGAAAGATGAACTAGCTAGAGTAGGCTCATCACAGACACTGAACGCATTGATTGATTTGGTCATTCAGATCGATCGACTGAGAGGGCTACAGGATTTTCTCGCCCAACTTGGATGCTTCCAAGAGTCCCAAGTCATTTACATCTGGCACCACTAGCACAGCCTGCCACCATGCCTGACGCACTCGAACCCATGCAGCTGGGGGTCCTTCATCCATCCCTTACCCAGGAGGAGCGTCAACGTCGTCGGATGAAAAATCTATGCCTCTCTATGTCCCCTATATCCCCTGCAGAGAATCTCATCTTGCCCTCTCTGTCTCATTACAGCCCAGGAAAGACACTATCTTTTGCTGCCAAACATCGGATCTTCAGAAACTGTGCCGACCTCTTGCAACAGACATCCCTGGAATCGTAAGGAGAAAGATTTGTCTCTACGCATACCAATTCTTCTGATTCACTTTGGCACCTTAAGGTAGTACCAGACATCCTCCGCATACCATGATTCACTTCCACAATGTCCATGACTTCCCTAGGCACATAAGGGAACTCAAGTCCATACTCTGTTGCCACCCCCAGCCTTTGACGGTATTATACTCCATCCCCTTGGCCAAGCATTGCTCCACACTGGTGACACCTCCCCCCCATCTTGCCCTCTCGTGTCTCATCCAGTACAGCTGTGTCAGAGTCCCGAGATACAATTTTTTTTAGGTGTTTTTTTGTACTCACGGTTCCTTCCTGCAGACAATGGTGGAAAGATAGCCTTTGCCTGATGAAATATCTTTTGCTGCAAAACGCGGGCTCCACTTCCTTCAGTCTGGGTGCTAAGATCCGTGAGGGTAGATGAAGCTGTGTCCATCACCTCTTGGGGTCGACTCTCCATCCTGTGCAGCAACAATGTCCTTGTTGGAAATACTGGCAATAGTGAACGAAACCCGATCTCTGGCCCTTTAGCAGGAACATAAGCAATGTGTTCCTCAGTGGCCATCCTGTGGCCCAGTCCATGAGAAAGGCCTGAGGCAGACCGGTGGGCTGTTCGACTTTAAATATGTACTCTCCACACCTCCGGCACCTTGCAAAAGGCAGAGGGTTTGCGACCAACACATCGCATCTTCCACACACACACTCCGAGGCCCTCGACATCCCCAATGGTACACAGCAGCAAACGAATGCCCGTGTCTGTGATTACTGTACCAGGCATCTGAACACTTGCCAGACATTCTGGGTCAAGGCATCTGCTGCGAATTCGGGAGCCGGTGCATTCTTTTGAGAAGGTAACGGTTTTCTCTTCCTCAATCCAAGAAATCAACCACACCTCTTCTCCTTCCGCAACACACTCTCACGCGGTGCCTCGTGCGGGAAAAAGATCAGCATAAACTCTTCCCACTGGGCACTGGCTCCAGTACAATTTTGCGGGCTTTTAATACAGGCTCTCTTACGCTTACGCTTCTCAGTGAAAAGTCTCTCCAAAATGGCGCTGATCTTTGTGGCGCAGTTCAAAATTCTTCACCCTCTGTTCTTAGGCCCTGCGAGGTAACTGTAAATCCCAGACTGCGAGCCCCCATGGCCTTAACTTAACCAGTTACTTCCGCTTGGCTTGTTCTTCCATGTCTAGGGGTTCCCGGGGTAATACCCAACGACTTTGGACGCTGACACCATAAAAGTCCTTTAGAAAGGTTTTTATTTGCAGGGGTAACATCCAACAGATACAGTCTGAGGGCAGGGTGAAGAAAATCTGGCACCTTGAACTGCAGACTATTTGAAAGTCTATAATGCGAACCCAGAGAGTTGCCACTCGCAACTGGGCACTTCAAAGCTGAACAAATCTCTAGCCAGAGATTTTGGCAGTCAGCACTTGGTTTCCGGACTTGCAAAGTCTCTGACCTTGAAGAAAAGTTGCACGCAGAGTGAACAGGAATCTTTCCTCAGTACCTGGAACGTTGTCTGTCTCCTTGGCAGTACTGGGAAAGCATGGATTCATCAGTGTCATTGACTTCTTCTTGGGATGCCAGCTTGTTGGCCCTCCTCCGAAGAGTCCTCCCCCGGTGGCTTTCACGAGCTGCGGTGCCCCTCCAAGTTGAGACCGCACCCGCATGCCTTGAATCCTCCCTCAGTTACTGCGCCTCGGACCAGCCGGTTCCGAGACCCGGGAACAGATGGATCCTTGCCCCAGACCAAGTGGGTCTAATGGGGTTAGCCAAGCTGACCATGTTGCGGGCGGCCTTCGCTCCGTGACTGGGACCTCCCGCGGGGCTATCCCGGTCTAGCTACCCCAGCCGAAGTATGTGCACCTAACAGGTGTGAAAAAGTGTTTGCCCCCTTCCTCTGGTGTAGTATGGGGGGGGGCAAGGCAGTCCCCCTGTAAGGCATTGGCTGAGGATAGTTAAGCTGTGCATGATACATGAGTCTAATGCCCCACATACACACGGTCGGATTTTTCCGACGTAAAATGTCCTATTGGCAATGTTTGTCGGAAATTCCGACCGTGTGTATCCATCGGACTTTTTCCGTCAGATTTTCCGTCGGACAAAGTTTATCTCCTGCTCTCTAATTCTGATCGACATGAGTCTAATGCCCCTTAACATTACCAAGCCAAAGCGGTACGGCCTCCTTTATTTCCTGTTCCTTTGCATGTTTGTCACACTTAAGTGTTTCGGAACATCAAACCAATTTAAACAATAGTCAAGGACAACACAAGTAAACACAAAATGCAATTTGTAAATGAAGGTGTTTATTATTAAAGGTGAAAAAAAATCCAAACCATCATGGCCCTGTGTGAAAAAGTGATTGCCCCAAGAGAGCAGCAGGTAACATGGAGGCTCCACCTACAACTCCACCTCTGTGTCCTTACTGCAGCCAACCAGAGCCCAAGACCTTTGTGTCCCTCATCTGCAGCCAGTCAGAGCACCCAGAGACATGGAGGCTCCACCTCTGTGTCCCGTCTGAACTTAGCACACTGAGCGGATCGAGGAACTGAGTGCAGGGGGTAAATGGGGAGGGAGAAACCTTGGCATGGCTGGAGCAGAAATCACTGCGGACATGACGACACAGGCACAGTGAGCCGCGGGTCGGATTAGGTGATTAGGTATTGTCCATGTTACAGGTGGGCAGAGACCAGGACACATGTCTCAAAAACCGGACAGGTGGCAAACCTGCTCTCCACACTTTCCACTTTTCTCATCTATATATGGTTTTCTTTTTTCCCCCCCATATCCATACTTACATGATGAGCATTAGCCTTGCAACCTATTTTACTCCGAAGCACATCTATATATATACAGTATCTCACAAAAGTGAGTACACCACTCACATTTTTGTAAATATTTTATTATATCATTTCATGTGATAACGCTGAAGAAATGACACCTTGCTACAATGTAAAGTAGTGAGTGTACAGCGTGTATAATAGTGTAAATTTGCTCTTCCCTCAAAAAAACTCAACACACAGCCATTAATGTCTAAACTGATGGCAACAAACGTGAGTACAGCCCTAAGTGAAAATGTCCAAATTGGGCCCAAAATGTCAACATTTTCCAGTGACCTCCTTCATTTTCCTGCACTTGTCCAGCATGGTGGGGGAGATATCTGGGTATATTTGAATTGGGGTACCCTCTTACCGCATGTTAGGAGTATTTCTTGAGGCCCGGAGGATGTCCTCTTTGATCAGGAAGTCCTTGAGGCATAATACAATGTCCCTAGGGGGCTTCTCAGGAGGGGGGGTGGGCACAGGGCTCTATGGATCCTGTCACAGGAGAATGCTGAGAGAGTGGCGCCAGGCAGGAGAGACTGGAACAATTTCGGGATTGTTGGTAATAAATCAGTCACTGATTCGGGGACCCCCCGTACCCTGAAATTGTTACGTCTGTTCCTGTTGTCCAGGTCTTCAATATTGGCTTGGAACTGTAAAACAGTTTCAGATAGAGACTCTTGCTCCTTTATGAGGTCTGAGCAGACCAGAGCAAGCTCATCATGTTTGGTTTCCAGCAAATCAGTTCTGCTGCCCAGGGCTGCTATCTCCAGGGAGAGAGTATTAGTGGATTTGTGCAGTTCAGATTGGAATTTCTGAGCTTTTTTGTCATACATTATGTATGTATGTATGTGTGCATGTGCATGTGAGAATCTCATCCAAGTCTGCTTTAGTCAGTTGGAGTGAATACTCACAGTCTCCCAGAGAGCGAGCTGGTGAGGAGGCTGCAGCGTGTGGAGGAGTCTGTGCTTGCTTCTTCTGAGAGCCATTTTGGCCCATCTTGCTCTGTTCCCTTACTCTCATAAAGTATGTCATTAGGGACTTTTGGGCCGTTGTGCTGCAGCAATTTTTCAGTCCCGGCATGTGCTGAGTGTTTCGCCAGGGGTGCGGAGATGAATTGGGGGAAAATAATGTGTTCATAGCCCCGGGGAAGTGCTTTTTGTCTCCACGGATCACGGAGCTCTCAGCCTGTGCTTCTTTCCCCGTTAGCGCCGGACATGTGCCCACCCCAAACACTTTTTATGGCAATAACTTGAATATAAGCCTTAAAATAAACACTATAGATTTTTCACGGTCGTGTCCCATAGACTTTTTAACGGTGTTCGCGTGTTCACACAAATTTTTTGCTTCTTTGCATTTTTTGCTCCGAACCGGGGGTGTTCGACTCATCATTGGGTTGAGTTATTTTGAGGGGACAGCAAATTTACACTGTTATACAAGCTGTACACTCACTACTTTACATTGTAGCAAAGTGTCATTTCTTTAGTGTTGTCACATGAAAAGATATATAAAATATATATATAAAGACTCATTACTGAGGAGCACAATTGGAACCCTTTTTACTTGACATGCATATTATTCATTATTCATTTCTTTTTAAGGAGGCTTCTAATAATTGCTTATGAGGCAATACAGTATAACACTGCCTCAAACAAAATACCTTTTCTGATACAATAACAGAGTAATGTCATGTACACACGATCTGACTTTTCGCCCCGGACTATCCGGCGTACTTAGTCTAGCGGACAATCCGCCGGACTTTCCAGCGGAGGTCCGCTGGACTTTCCGAATGTGCGGACTTGCCCACACACGCCCAAACTTTTACACGGAGTAAAGTCTGTTCATTTAGAACGTGACTCCAGGTAGACAGGACTAGCTAAGGAAGTCAATGCAGCCACCTCAATCGGCGAGATTGACACCTCGCTAGCCCCTTCCCCTGGTATGGATTTAAAGGGGATTCCCTACACCGAAAAAACATTGTGGTGGTCCCCCCCAAATCCATATCACACCCTTATCTGAGCACACAGCCTGGCCGGTCAGGAAAGGGGGTGGGGACGAGTGAGTGCCCCCCCCTCCTGAGCCGAACCAGGCCACGTGCCCTCAACATCGGGGGGCTTTGGGGAAGGGGGGCCCTGCGGCCCCCCCACCCCAAAGCACCTTGTCCCCGTGTAGATGAGGACAAGGGCCTCTTCCCGACAACCCTGGCCGTTGGCTGTCGGGGTCTGTGGGCGGGGGGCTTATCGGAATCCGGGAGCCCCCTTTAATAAGGGGGCCCCCAGATTCTGGCCCCCCACCCTGTGTGAATGTAAATAAAAAACACAACATAAGTTTTTTAAATACTTTATTACACAGCTCCGGGGGTCTTCTTCCGTCTTGGGGGGTCTTCTCGCCGGACTCCGCCGCTATCTTCTGCTAGCTCTTTTACTAGCGGAGGAGCCCGGCTTTCTCCTTCATCGCCGCTGCCGTCTGGGGGTCTTGTTCCGACTTCGGGGGTCTTGTCCCGCTCTTCTGTTCTTCTTGCTGGGCCTTCGCTTTCTTCTTGCAGCTCTTTTACTAGCGTTGGCCCGGTCTTCTGTTGCCGTTGCCGTCGCCTTCTGCTTCTGCTTTTCTTCTTTCTTCATCTGATGTTGACACGACGCTGTCTTTGTTTCTAATAGCCGAGACATGTTGCACGGCCAGTTATATAGGGACAAGGGTGGGGTCACGACTCATGTCACATGGTGACCCCGCCCCTTATGATGTCACAGTCCTGGAGGATGCTGGGAATGTGACATCATAAGGGGGCGGGGTCACCATGTGATGTGGGCTGGTGACCCGCCTCTTGTCCCTATAACTGGGCGCACAACACTTCTCGGCCATTAGAAGCAGAGACAGCGTCGTGTCAACATCGGATGAAGAAAGAAGAAGAAGAAGAAGCAGAAGCAGAAGGCGACGGCGACAGAAGACTAGGCCAACGCTAGTAAAAGAGCTGCAAGCAGAAAGCGGAGGCCCGGCAAGAAGAACAGAAGAGCGGGACAAGACCCCCGAAGTTGGAACAAGACCCCCAGACGGCGGCCGCGACGAAGGAGAAAGCCGGGCTCCTCCGCTAGTAAAAGAGCTAGCAGAAGATAGCGGAGGAGTCCGGCGAGAAGACCCCCCAAGAAGGAAGCAGACCCCCGGAGCTGTGTAATAAAGTATTTTAAAAACTTGTGTTGTGTTTTTTATTTACACTTTTTTCACCAGGTGAATGGGTAGGGGTACATCATACCCCATACTCATTCACACAGGGTGGGGGGCCGGAATCTGGGGGCCTCCTTATTAAAGGGGGCTCCTGGATTCCGATAAGCCCCCCGCCCGCAGAACCCGACAACCAATGGCCAGGGTTGTCGGGAAAGAGGCCCTTGTCCTCATCAACATGGGGACAAGGTGCTTTGGGGTGAAGGAAAGAAGTAAATTTTGCCACCTCAATCAGCGAGATTGACACCTTGCTAGCCCTGTCACCGTAGGGATTCCCCAGGTGACGGGGCTAGCAAGGTGTCAATCTCGCTGATTGAGGCAGCAAAATTTACTTCCTTCGCTAGTCCTGTCTACCTGGAGTCACGTTATAAATGAACAGACTTTACTCCGTGTGTCGGCAAGTCCGTTCATTTCAAAAGTCCCGGGGACTAGCACACGGACGGCCGAATTGTCCGCCGGACTGCTGAGTCTGGCAGATAATTTTGAGTCAAAACTTCTTTCTAATGCCACGTACACACGGTCGGAATTTCCGATGGAAAGAGTCCGATGGGAGCTTTTCATCTGATTTTCCGACCGTGTGTATGCCCATCGGTCTTTTTCTGTCGGAATTTCCGACGGACTTTGGATTGAGAACCTGTTCTTAATTTTTCAGACGGACAACCTTTCTATCGGATTTTCCGATCGTGTGTATGCAATTCCGACACGCAAAATTCCGACGCATGCTCGGAAACAATTAGACGCATGCTCGGAAACAATTCAACGCATGCTCAGAAGCATTAAACTTCCCTTTTATAGTGCAGTCAAACGTTTTTTAAGGCGTGGTGTTATTGACCGTCGGAATTTGGTGTGACCGTGTGTAGGCAAGACAGTTTGAGCGAAATTCCGTCAAAATTCCGACGGGAAAACCATCAGAGCTTTTTCCGATGAGAATTACGACCGTGTGTACGTGGCATTAGTCCGCCGGACTTTTGGGAAGAAAAAGTCAGACGTCAAATCCGATCATGTGTACGGGGCATTACAATGACCCTGGTCTCCGCTGTTCTCTTACTCTGAATGTTCATGTGACAATACTTCATGTGCAAGTATTGCTGTTCAACTGCGCTAAAATTGCTTGTGTTTTTTTTTTGGCTATCATAAACATTATTTATGAGCTGATTATTTTAAGAGGCCTCAGCGCAGAAAACACAGTGCTGAGCGTTCTAGAGAAGCACGCTTTTACAGGCCCAGCCAAGATCCTTCTGAAAGTCTGCTAAAAGCCAGGCGCCAAGTGGACGAGAGCCGGCTAAGTCTTTTTGCGATTGGGCCCATCCAGGCGGGTTGGGTAGGGGCGTGTCTGCTTCTCTTCTGGCACATCTGGGTGGCCTCGATCTCAGACTACTGGACCATCAAGACGGTCTCCGTAGGCCACACATGGTCCTTCACCAATACCCCCCCCCAGAATTCAGCCTTCTCTGGGACATAATGGGCAACTCACCCTCTAATCAGGCAGTTCTTCCATGGGGCATCAAGACTCAGGCCCCAAAGAAGACCGAGGCTCCCCAAATGGGATCTTCCTTTTGTTCTGGACTTTCTGTCTGACCTCAGCACCTCAGGGTCCGTTCAACTTACTGTTAAAGACCTTTCCGCAAGGGGCGCCTTTCTAGTTGCCATCATGTCGGCCAAAAGAGTTTCTGGGATTGGGTCTCTGGGTCATGAAGAACCCTTCCTGACTTTCTTTCCAGACCGGATAGTCCTTATCCCTATGCTCCGGTTGAACCCGAAAGTTACTTCAGTGTTCTATGAGAACCAGGAAATTGTCCTGCCTACATTCAGGACCGCGGGGTCCTCTGAAGTTCATCCTCTGGATGTGGGTGAAAGGAAGGAATAACTACAAGTTAATTCATCCTTTAGATGCTCTGACTACCTGTTCATCTTGCACTCTGGCAGCAACAGAGGAAAGCGAGCTTCGTCCAGAACAATTGCAGCCTGGATCACCCAGTACATCAGCAAGCTTATAGAGCTAAGGGCTTGGCCCCTCCAGAGGCAATGACGGCACATTCCACCAGGGGTATGGCGGCTTCATGGGCAGCAGCCAGGCATGTGGCTCCAGATGTCACCTGTAGTGGGGCCTCTTGGGCCTCTATTAATACCTTTATGTCACATTATTGCATAAAGCATGCGTCTCTAGCTTCTGTGAGCTTTGGTTTAGGAGTCCTGTCAGTTGATGGGCCAAATTTTATTTATTTTTGTTCAGCATACCTACCCATGTGGACTGGCAAGTTATTTCCCACCCGTAGGCTGCCATGGAGTCTGTCAGGGAAATGGAAAACGTATTATTGAATACTTACCGTAATTTTAATTTTCTGATGGACTCCATGGCAGACGGAAGTTTCCACCCATTTAGTCAAGAGTGGCTAGTAACGGAACACAGCTGCCATGGAGTCCATCAGGAAAGGAAAATTACGGTAAGAATTTGATAATAAATTTTCCATTTTTATTTCTTATGTAAATTACTAGGTTCATTAATATTTATGTAATGGAAAAACAGAAGCAGACTTGTTTACCTGTGTGAAAACATGGCTCCCTCCATAGATACACTTGAGAAATGTGTCTCACAGAATTATCAGATAAAAAAAGGGAGAAATTCTGAAAAAATAATCTAAGGACCGGCAAGGTGCAATATTTTTGTTTTTGGGTTTTTAATACAAATTATAATAATGCAGTCTATGATTCTTCAGTATTATGCACAGAAAAATGTTGCAAGTATCCACTGCAATTTGGAAATGCTCCACATGCTCCACATGCAGATGTTGTAAATCAGAACATCAGTATCTTGTACATGAAGATACTTTATTAGCAACCAGGTATATCCCATATCAATAAAACGGATAGATGCATAGATAAAGCACCGGTCTGTATGGACTAGCATTCATGCACTGTTAGCATTCAAAGATAGGCTCTATAGCAAAGTAGTCTCAAAAGAGAAAATTGGAATGGCCCCCCAGAGCTGATGTATGATGTTTCACAGCTGCTCAAAATAAGTCCAGATCAAACACAGAGCACAAAGTGAGGTTCTGACAACCTTTGTATGCATTCAAATAATCCGGTTCAAGCGATAGAAAGGACTTGTGGCATATGAACCGCCTCATTATCTGATGCATTTTTGCCTTTAGAACAGCTTTCTCATATATGTTGTCAAAAGAGGTCACAATTTCTCTAGTTTATATATTCAACAATAAAACCTGGCAGATACTCTCCCTTCCATACTTTATCCCAAGGTAAAAACAAAATAAAATAAAAAAGATTTTGGTCTGGAATTCCATTTTAACATATTTGAACACAGGGGTAATCTATGTGCCTTCATGCCAGGTTGTTGGTTTAGACTTATATGACCTCTTTCTTCACCATCTATCTTACTAAGCAGATGTTTCTTTTGGCACTGGTAATCAGCAGGTCACAGCTCTTTAATAGTTTTCTATTACCATAGCTAGAATGCAGTTGTTTACACTTCTGACATGCATTTTGTCGGGACCCCTCGGGATAATCTAAATGCATTTGTCAGATGTTGCACAAAAGCTTTTTGCTACATAACATGATACAAAAATTGTCCCTGACAAGCGGCTAATAATTTCAGATCCACTCTCCCCAATGCTGCAATAAACAGCCTTTGACAGCATAACCAGTTCCTCAAATTTACAAGACAATGTGCCTTAGGCTAGACGATTATCAGAAACAAAGAAAATGTCACTGCTGTGCCACAGCTGAGAATACAGTTTTATGATAATTTACTGAAGGCTTAATAAAGATTTGTGTACATGGCTTCAGCATATTGCACATGATAGATATTCACATCCAAGGCCCATGCTGTACAAAGGCACAGTGTAGAAAATCCAGGTTGTAGTTACTAGAGTTTGGGACTGTATTTAAAAAAATTGTCTGCTCCTGCAAATTCGAATGTGTTATGCCCCGTACACATGGTCGGAAAATCCGACCACAAAATCCATCGGATTTTTTCCGACGGATTTAGTCCGACACTGGTGTTGCATACACACGGTCGGACAAAGTTGTCGGAAAATCCGATCATTCTGAACGTGGTGACATTTGTTGCCTACGACGGGACTACGTAGAGTCTAGTAGCCAATAGCTTTGGTCTTGTAATGTGATCTGAGCATGCGTGGCACTTTGTCCGTCGGAATTCGCTACACATGATCGTAATTGGTGTGATCGGACTTTGTTGTCGGAAAATTTTTAGAGCAGGAGATAAAACTTTGTCCGTCGGACAATCTGATGGAAAATGTCCGATGGTGCCTACACACGGTCAGAATTTCCGACAACATTGTCCGATAGGACAGAATCCATCGGAAAATCCGACCGTGTGTATGGGGCTTTACAGGTGTTTCTTTCTGAAAATTTGCCTAACTACCTACAATATTCAGCAATTTAGCTAGGACGAGCACATTGCTGTATTTTGGTAAATGTGTATGACTGGAAAATGGAAGTTGTGCAAAGATTTGGACCTACTTTGTAGGTCTCTGTATCAATACATGCATTATGGAGCTAATTATGCTATACTTAGTAGCTGTTGTTATTCTCAATGCTAATTTAATTATGATTACTAGTCTGGGGAAATCGATTATATACAATATTATCCTGAAGATAGAAAGTGAGAGGAAATCTCTTTGAATTGAGGAAAGATTAATTTGTGACCCTGGAGCCAGTCTTCCATTCAGAAGAATTACCTTAAAGCACAACTTCCCCCCTCCACTGCCACATTCCCCCCTCTACTTCCCCCCTCCACTGCCACCTGGTTTTAACAGGCACCCACTTCCGGTCAGATACGCTGTGGCAATCTGAGCTGTAAGTTGAGCTGAGCAGGAAAATGTCCTATCTGACCATGTTGTCGGAAATTCCGACCGCGTGTGGGCTCCATCGGACAAAAGTTTGAGATCCTGCTCTCAAATTTTCTGACAAAAAGTCCTATCAGACTTTTTCCGATCGCGTGTAGCGAATTCTGACGGACAAAGTGCCACGCATGCTCAGATCACATTACAAGACCAAAGCTATTGGCTACTAGCCTCTACGTAGTCCCGTCGTACGCAACAAACGTCACCACGTTCAGAATGATCGGATTTTCCGACAACTTTGTCCAACCGTGTGTATGCAACACCAGTGTCGGACAAAATCCGTCGGAAAAAATCCAACGGATTTGTGGTCGGAATTTCCGACCGTGTGTACGGGGCATTAGACACATCACAAGTATCAGAAGACTATGGGACCATTCACAAGGCACGGCTTGTGAATGCACAGTAGGAAACCTGCTATAAAGCCACAAGGCTTCACTGCCTGTTTCCCTTACTTGAGATGCTGGTGCCTGCACCCAAAGACGATTAAAGAATCGGCACAGGTGAGGACATTGCTGGATCCCTGGAAAGGTTAGTGTCCTTATATTAAAAGTGAGCAGCTAGAGTATTTGTAGCTGCTGACTTGTAAATCTTTGGGTTGAGCCTGGAGCTCCTCTTTTACCCTCCAGTTGTGGGATGGTGAATTGAACAAATAGAAAATACTGCATTCACTAACACTAGCCTAACCTGCCCTCCACAAACTGTTCCAAGCAGTAAGTAACAGTACCCATTTATTTGGTACCTGCTTACCTGAGTCCATTTAAGCACAATTAACACATTTAACCTCTGATGAAAGGGGGTGTGTGTTTGACTCTTAAAACTTATTGGCTTTATTCTGCTATGAACTGAATTTATCATTTTATTACCTTGGACTTAGACATATGTTTGGTGCTTTCATGGGATTGTAAGCAATGCACACGCAATAGAGAAAACATTAGGTTTCTTCAGTCTTCAGTCCATGGTGCTGGTATCCTAACTGTGGGCAGTGGGCTGTGACTCCTTGTGACTTTAAAGCAGGCTGCCCATTGCACATGCGCAAGCCACACTGCTCTGTGTGAAGGGTCCTGCAGGCTACTAGGACCTGTGAAAGGCCCAAGAAGGCTGCAGGCAGGTAGGGGAGAAGGAGAACTTCCACTCAGATCACCTAGAACAGTGATGTTGAACCTTTTTAAGCCTGAGTGCCCAGACTGAAATAAATAAGTTGGTTTTGTGTTGCAAAATGGCAACACGACAGAGGCGAAATAGAGGGGTTGAATGAGAGCGAGATATGGGGGTGTGTGTGAGAGAGGGGGGTGTGTGAGATAGAGAGTGGGGATGAGAGAGAGAGGAGGGTGAAAGAAAGAGAGGGGACAGAGAGAGGGGTGTGAGATAGATGCTGAGAGAGAGGGGGGCTGAAAGAGAAAGGGGAGACAGAGAGAGAGGGGGCAAAGAGAGAAGGGTGTGGGAGAGATGCTGAGAAAGAGGGGGAACAGAGAGAGAGCGAGGGGGGCTGAGAGAAATAGAGAGGGGGCTGAGGGGGAGGGGTGCTGAGAGAGAAAAGGGAGACAGAGGGAGACATAGGGGGACAAAGAGAGAGGGGTGTGAGAGATGCTGAGAGGGAGGGGCCTGAGAGAGAGGGGGTCAGAGAGACAGGGGTGTGAGAAAGGGAAGGGGACAGAGAGAGGGGGACACAGAAAGGGGGGGCTGAAAAAGAGGGGGGCTGAGAGATAGGGGCAGTGAGAAAGAGGGGGGCCGGTAGAGAGGGTGTGAGAGAGATGCTGAGAGAGAGGGGAGCTGAGAGAGAGGGGGACAGAGAGAGGGAGGGGGCTGAGAAAGAGGGAGGTTGGCTGAGAGGGAGAGGGGGACAGAGAGAGGGTGACAGAGAGAGGGGGGACTAAAAAAGAGGGGGACAGTAAGGCAAGGGGGACAGAGAGAGAGGGGGGCAGAAAGAGAGAGAGAGGGGCACAGAGAGAGGGGCAGAGAGAGAAGGAGGACAGAGAGAGAGAGGAGTGTAAAAGAGATGCTGAGAGAGAGGGGAGCTGAGAGAGAAGGGGGACAGAGAGAGGGAGGGGGGATGAGAGAGTGGGGGAGCAGAGAGAAAGGGGTGTGAGAAAGGGAGGGGGACAGAGGGAGGAGGACACAAAGAGGGGGGACTTAAAAAGATGGGGGCTAAGAGAGGGGGGCAGAGAGAGAGGGGTGTGAGAGAGGGAAGGGGACTGAAAATGAGGGGGGCTGAGAGAGAGGGGGGGCTGAGAAGAGAGAGAGACCTCTAGCCCTGTCCTATTCTGCAGTCCCTTCTCTGCCTCCCTGCATGTCTGCATGTAGTAAGTATGTAATTGTGCCCGGTACCTGTCTCCATCCTTGATCTGGGAGAGCTCTCTGCTCTGTTCCATCCAGCGGCTCCTGCACAGCCTGCGCCTCCCACCTGTCCTCGTCTTCCGGGCCCACAGTCAACCTGTTCTCTGGGCCTCACTGTTGAAGAGGAGGTTTGTTTGGTCCAGGCTCCGGAGGGTGCCAGGCGCTGCCCCCCTCTTCGGCCGTTAAGTAAGCAGTGAAGCTCTTCTCTCCCCCATGCTGTCAGGCCTGTAGCCTTCCACGCGGAGGCTGCGGGGCCACCCACTCTCTTGTGCAGACAGTTTCCTGCACCCCGCCGCTGCTTGCTACCGCGATCTCCCCACCGCGTACCTGGACCCTCTTGCGTGCCCAAAGAGATGGCTCTGCGTGTCAGCTGTGGTTGAAGTGAGATCAGGTACCTTTTAAAAGTAGCTACCCCAAAAAAAAAAATAACAATAAAATTCAAATGTGGCAGAGGAGGGGGCAAAACTTCCCCTTTTGGGTGATGTTCCGCTTTAAGGAGGAATCATAAAACCCATTCGCTATGTGGGCAATATAATTATCTTTTTTTTTTAATTATTTTATTCCATAGATAGTCACATGCAAAATTCAATTAGTTGCATAATATGCTTGTTATATTGTATGCTCCTATAACAAAGCACCAGATAAAATGTGTCCTATTTTAAATTGTTTAGATAATTATCTATATACATACATATCATACCTATACATATCTACATATCAATACTGCAGTGTCCAGTGGCGTAACTAGAACCTTCAGGGCCCCGGTGCAAAAAAAACATGAAGGGCCCCCCTGACCCCCAGTTGGGGCCCTTCCCTCCGAGCCCAGTGGTGGACACGCCAAGGCTCGTCACAATTGTGACGTTTGTGACCATGTTAGTTCTGCCACTGGCATCTGTTTTTTTTTTTTTTTTTTTTCCATTTATTTATTTCTTTTTTTAAATATTTTTTAAAATGTTTTAAGCATTGGGGGGCTTTGGTGAGATATCAGAGGTCTAAGCAGACCTCCTGATGTTTCACCTTTGAGACCGAGACAGGAGATTGAGAACAGCTGCACAGAATGAATGGACAGGAATAGCTCTTTATAGAGCTTTCCCTTTATTCGTAAACGGAAGCATAGTAAATATAGTTTGCTATGTTTCAGTCATGAATGGACTGAGTCCATGATAGGTATGGATCACTGACTCTCCATTTAAAAAAGGCTTCATCCTGACAGATACCCTGCAGCAGCTGGCAGGAGAGGGGAGAACTCTGCAGAGCTGTGGGGACAAGAGGAGGGGCCAGAAGAGAGCATGAAGGGGGGGGGGGTGCCAGGAAAAAGTACAGGGGGGCTGGAGAGCACATGGGGGGCAGCAGAAAGAAGCTGTATAGGAGGAGTGGGGGAGGAGGAGGGGGGCAGCTGCTTATAGAGGAACTGATCTTTCCATTCCCCCCACTTCTCATCTCCCTCCCGCAGGCTTTCAGCAGTTGCAGGAGGAGAGTGGAGAGATCAGGTTTCTCTGTATCAGTGTTTCTCAACATTTTACCAGTCAAGGCACAACATATTGCCTCTCCACTGCCTGTTATATGCCTCTGAAAAGCGATCTGAGCCTGCATCGCTTTTCAGAGGAATGGCATTTTCTTGTTGGCTTTATAAACCCACCCTAAAAAATCCATTCTGATCGTAAAGAAAAAGGTGGTCAGGATTAAAAGTAATGTGTATACATACACACACACACGTAAACACACACATATAAACATACACACATGCACACAAACGCACACACACATAAAAACATACAGTGCACACACACATACATAAACATATACACACACATATAAACATGCACACAAACATGTATTGATCGATCGTCAACTTGCTCACAGTACCTTCACTCTCCATGCTGGGTACTGCACTGTAGGGGGAGGCAGAGAGCACAGCATACACTGTGCTAGACACCTCTCCTTTGCTTTCACTTCCAGAGCGTGACCTAGCTCCTGGACTGCTGATTTATACAGGACGTTCGCCCATATGCAGCCACAGCTCGGGGAGAGGGGGGCATGCAGGCCCCCTGCAGCATGGGGCCCAGTCGCAATTGCGACTTCTGCAACCCCTATACTTCCGCCCCTGGCAGTGTCCCCTTTAGGATATCCACATTTTGGAAATGGCTCTAGATATTGAGCCAGAAAGTTCCAACTTTCTTAGTTTTTATATGTTGAGAAAGAGTGGTCACACACAGAAGAAAACATGCTACATGTTTACATGCCGTTTTTTTCAGGAGCAGTGATTTTAATAATAATTAAAGTGAAACAATAAAAATGAAATATTCCTTTAACCGCTTCCCGACCGCCTAACGACGATATACGTCGGCAAAATGGCACGGGCAGGCAGAATCACGTACCTGTACGTGATCGTGCATGTGCCTGCCTGTGGGTCGCGCGCGCGCCGCTAGCGGCGCGCTCGCGACCCGGTCGGGAGCTCCGTGACCCCGGCCGCGGGACCAGCGGACCCGATCGCCGCTGGTGTCCGGCGATCGGGTTACGGAGCTGAAGAACGGGGAGAGGTTTGTGTAAACAAACCTCTCCCCGCGCTTCCTACACTGACTGTCAGTGATCGGCGGTTCCCTGTCATCGGGAACGCCGATCAATGACGTCACACGTACAGCCACGCCCCCCTACAGTAAAATAAACACGTCACACTGACTCATCCCGCCCCCTAGTGGTTAACCCCTTCACTACAACTGTCATTTACATAGGAATCAGTGCTATTTAAATAGCACTGAATTCTATATAAATGACAAATGTCCCAAAAATGTGTCAAAAATGTCCGATGTGTCCGCCATAATGTCGCAGTCACAATAAAAAATCGCTGATCGCCGCCATTACTAGTAAAAAAAAAAATATTAATAAAAATGCTATAAAACTATCCCCTATTTTGTAAACGCTATAACTTTTGTGCAAACCAATCAATAATCGCTAATTGTTTTTTTTTAACCAAAAATATGTAGAAGAATACGTATCGGCCGAAACTGAGGAAAAAAAAACATTTTTTTATATATTTTTTGGGGATATTTATTATAGCAAAAAGTAAAAAATATTGCATTTTTTTCAAAATTGTCGCTCTATTTTGTTTATAGCGCAAAAAATAAAAACCGCAGGGGCGATCAAATACCACCAAAAGAAAGCTCTATTTGTGGGAAAAAAAGGACGCCAATTTTGTTTGGGAGCCACGTCGCACGACCGCGCAATTGTCAGTTAAAACGACGCAGTGCCGAATCGCAAAAGGGGCCTGGTCCTTTGGCTGCCAATTGGTCCGGGGCTGAAGTGGTTAAATATCATGCCGGGGGGGGGGGGGTCCACTTAGTCTGCCTGTAAAGTAGCGCATATTTCCCATGTTTATAACAGTAGCGCAGCAAAATGACATTTCTAAAGGAAAAAATGTAATTTAAAATTGCTCGTGGCTGTAATGTATTGCTGGATCCCGGCAATATACATAAAAAATCATTGAAAAAAATGGCGTGGGTTCCCCCTCCCAGTCCATTAGCAGGCCCTTCAGGTCTGGTATGCATATATTTTTTTTTTTAAATAGATTTTATTGAAAAGTGAAAATCATACAGTTTGTAATAGCAAACAGTAATGTAGTTCAACATATGAATGATTGTGGCAAAACAATAGCCAGATAAAGAGCATGGAGAGTCATAACATATACAAGAACATATGCAATCAAGGGAAACTTTGGGTGGGTTCCAAAATTAGGATACAAACATGTAAGAGGCATTAACTCCATAAATCATAGGGAGCTAGGGCTCCCTATGATTGCTAGGAAGAAAAACAAATAAACAAAATAAAAGTCCCGGAAAAGGGGGGTAGGGATGAGGGGAGAGGGGGCAGGGGGGCGGAGGGGTGATGAGCGCCAAAGTTCTTGCTATGAAAGGTAGCGAGTAGGTGGTCATCCAAGTTGTGACGGTGGTATAGGATTATGTTACTCTCTATTAAATGTTGAGTGGTTGAATAGAATTTGAAGGTAGAGAGACATTCTCAATGGGCGATTTGTGGTACGTTGCATGTTGGGTTCCATCAGAGGAGGGACTTTCCGAGGAAGAGAGCGGTATTACTGGAAGTATTGGGGAAGGTCCGTAGTACAAGAAGGATAACTGTAAAGCCCCATACACACGGTCGGATTTTCCGATGGATTCTGTCCTATCGGACAATGTTGTCGGAAAATCAGACCGTGTGTAGGCACCATCGGACAGTTTCCATCAGATTGTCTGACGGACAAAGTCCTATCTCCTGCTGGATAGATTTTTTGACAACAAAGTCCGATCACACCAAATCCAATCGTGTGTAGCGAATTCCGACCGGACAAAGTGCTACGCATGCTCAGATCACATTACAAGACCAAAGCTATTGGCTACTAGCCTCTACGTAGTCCCGTCGTAGGCAACAAACGTCACCACATTCAGAATGATCGGATTTTCCGACAACTTTGTCCGACCGTGTGTACGCAAAACCAACATCAGACAAAGTATGACGGACATGGTCTGACGGACCTGGTCCTCGGATAATCTGCGCGTGTGTATGGGGCTTTAGAGATTTGTAAAGTCAGCCGGTGTAAACGTAGAGACCATGTATGCCTGCCATCTGTGATAGAAACATTTTTTTGCAGTATCATGGGAGAAGTCCGTGTTGAGTCTGTCTTTGAAAAGTAGCAGTAGGAGGTCATTTTGGACTTTCGGGGAATGTTGGATATCCAGTTTTTCAAGATGGCTCTCCTGGCAAGTAGAAGATAAATCAAAGAAAGACCAGTCTTTGTGAGGCGGAGTGACATTAGGGGACCAAGGTAGCAACTGAGGGTCCCAGTGACCGAAGATGAGTAACAAGGGGTCTTTTGGTAATTTCAGCAGGGTGACTTTGAAGATGTAGGAAAGGACTTGATCCCAGAAGATGGATATGAAGGGGCACGTCCAGAAGCGGTGTGACAAGGAGGGCTTGGGTTGATGACAGAGGAGGCAGATAGAGGAGTTTAGCACTTGGTTGGTGGAGAGAAAGGGTATGTGGGCTCTATGTACAATTTTCAGTTGAGTTTCCCTCCATACTTCATTGGGGATCAGTTTATGAATAGTGTTGAGACACTGTAGGAGTTTGTCGACCAGCTCCGTGTCTGGGAAGTCCTTGGCCCAGTTGACCACTGACGAAGATGCTAGTGAAGAGGTGTTTTTTAGTAGAAGAGGTTTGTATATATCCGATATCTTGTATGAACCTTCCGCTAGAAGGGCTTCCGTGATAGATTTCTTAAACCTTTTGTTGTCATCTCAAAATTCATTCTTTAGAAAACTGATGCATTGTCTGTAGTGGAAGGCGTGTGATTTAGGAAGTGAAAATGAGTCGGCTATGGTTTGGAATGAAATAGGATGGCCGGTCTTCAAGTCGCATAATTGTGAAACGGAGATGGAAAAAAAACAGGAAAACTCTGCCTCCATGATTTGAGATTTGACAGCTGTTATATAGCCAAGGGCGGGGCCACCCGATGAAGTAAACCGGGGACCCAGCCCCCCTCTGATGTCTCATGATGCCAGAGTGGGGCCGGGTAACCCAGTTACGTCACGGGGTGGCCCCGCCCTTGGCTGTATAACAGCTGTCACTGAGAAAAGACTGCAGTTGGCGGGACGCCTCCCATGGAGGCAGAGTTTTTCCATTTTGTTTTATTTCTCTGGACCGTCGGTGCCGTGATTGAAGATGGATGGACATCGCAGGATACTTTATTTTTTATTTTTTTTAATAAAGGAATTGTGAAAAACTGTCTCCTGTCATTTTTACTTTTTTGACACTTTTTTGGTAAATGAGTAGGGGTATAATTTACCCCATACCCATTCACATAGGGGCGTGGGGTGGGATCTGGGTGCCCCCTTTAACAGATTCCGATAAGCCCCTGCCTGCAGACCCCCACAACCACCAGGCAAGGGTTGTGAGGATGAGGCCCTTGTCCCCATCAAATGGGGACAAGGTCCTTTGGGGGGACCCCAAAGCAACCTCCCCATGTTAAGGGCATGTGGCCTGGTACGGTTCAGGCTCTCTCATGCCCCCCTTTTCCTGCAGACTGCCAGGTTGCATGTTCGATAAGGGTCTGGTATGGATTTGGGGGGGACCCCCACGCCATTTTTTTATTACATTTTGGAGCAGAGTTCCCCTTAACCAATGCAATACACTGTGTTATATAAACTACACTGCCTGCATTGACTGAATATAGAGTATAAACTGGATATATAGGCAATACTGAATGCAGAGTGTATGTATATATACATACTAGACTGTATATATATATATATATATATATATATATATATATATATATCAAATACATTGCCTGCACTGACTGAATACAGAGACTACACTGAATATCTAGTCTACGATGTTACCAAATCGTTACCAATTCGCAGATTCGTACAACGTGTCTGGCTCGGCTGTCGCAGGTAGGGTTTTGGTTGACATTTTCATTTCATTCATTTGTTAGATATCATGTCACTAAACCTTGATATCAAGCTTACGAGTCATTCGTAAAGCCCTACACGTAGCTGTAACATTTGCCACTCACTCGTACCGTCATTATATCAAACATTTCTTTATTTTATACCTCACTCTGACGCGAAGACACCACTTCGTTCAGGCATGTCTAAACTGTTTACCATGCTGCACAAGACAAATCGTTGTCAGTCGCAAATTTCTGTACACCGACCCGTGCCATATCAAGGCTAATTCATTTCATAAACATTTCAAAGCATTTCATTCATTTCAGTCACGTACCGTGCTCCAATTCAAATCCAGTTGCATCCATGATGCACCAATTCACTCCGGTGTGCCCCAGTTGTTTACAGCCTCATTTCAGTACATGCTCCAGAGTCGGATTTATTGTCAGTCGCAGGTTACGGCTCTGATTCGTGGTCAGTCGCAACAGGGGCATTATCGATTTGTGTCTCTGTCATGGCAATCAAATTAATTTCACTGTCACGTACCTTGTTCCGATTCGAATCCAGTTGCATCTGTGATGCACCTTTTCGTTCCGGTGTGCCGCAGTTGTTTTGGGCCCCATTTCAGTATATGTTCCAGAGTCCGGTTTGTTATCAGTGTTTCTGTCATGAGAAATAATTATCATTCATTTCACTCCCAGATAGCGCACCCTGTTTCGAATCCAGTCGCATCCGAGATGCACCGATTCTTTCCGGTATGCCCCAGTTGTTTCGGCCTCAACCAGTACCTGCACCAGAGCCTGGTTCATTGTCAGTCACGGCACAACCGATTCATGCCTCTGTCAGGGCAAACATTTCATTAATTTCACTGTTACGTACCACGCTCCGATTCAAATCCAGTCGCATCCGTAATGCACTGATTTGTTCTGGTGTGCACTAATGTTTTCTGTTTCCTCATTTCAATACATGCTCCAGAGTCCGGTTCGCTGTCAGTCACAGCTGCGGCGCGACTGATTCGTGCCTCTGTCATGGCAAGATGTTTCATTCATTTCATTCTAGGGCAAACATTTAATTGTCACATGCCGCGCCCCAATTCGAATCCTAGGGCATCCGTGAGGCATCGATTCATCCCGGAAGGCCACTGCTGTCTTGGCCTCATTATATACCATGCCCCACAGTTCGATTCGTAGCTTGTCGCAGTTGCGGCATACCGATTCGTGCCTCTATCAAGGCATACACATTTCACTCATTTATTTCATTTCATGCACCTGTCGCTTAAAACACCATACAATTCACTTCTTCGAGTTAGTTAGTCAAAACCCTTCACCAGTTGTCATCTTTCATTTCTCCTCCAGGTCAGTTAAGTTCAGTAGGTCCACCCTGCACCAGGTTGGATGATATTTCCCCCAGGTAAAAAAAAAAAAACGTCCAAAAGAGCATGTGCTGGGTACATATGTCTATTTTAGGGAAAAGAAGCAAACTTGAAATTCATGTCACCCTCAATAGGTTCAGGTCGACCAAAATTTGACCCCAAAGACAGGACATCGTATCTAGGGCACAAGACACCCAGAGCCATGTCCCAGGCCGGCAGCGAAGACCTTACAGCCCCTCTGTCACCTTCTCCGGTCTCAGAGAGCGGCAGCATGCAGTCCCTCAGGGGATGGACCATCCCCAAATTGACGGCGGAAGGCGCAGGGGTGTGCCCTTTCCCGCTACATCTAGGAAGGGTGAGCTCTTCAAGCTCCTCTTCCCTCCGCGAGACGTAGCAGAACTCAGCACCCAGCAGGCGTCCCTTCAATCAATATCCTCCGCCATCTTACAACTCCACACCATGGTGTCATCTCTGTCTACCACAGTCACGGATGTCCAAACCAGAGTGGCACTCTTGGAGGCTCGCCCGGCCACTGCTATCCCTGACCCAACCGCAGTTCAGGTTCTGACACCCCTTTCTGCAGGTACCACAGGGTGGAGTCCCATTGTCTACCCATCCCATTTGGTTCCAGTCAGCATTAGGAAGGACATCCTGTATGGCAGGGGCATCAACCTTGCCTCTCTCCTCATTTTGGTCCACGATCTGGCAGAGAACAAAGCATACACCTGGGGAGATGTCGCAGTGGTCCTTAAGGCTAAAGACCCCAGGCTCAACCGGAAATTGTCCGTCCCAGAATTTACATTGGCCTTTGGTATGCTGAGGGATGTCCTATGCTAAGCCTCTCCCAGCAGGAGGGAAGAGCTGGACTTATACCTCCATACTGTCGTAGACCTGGGTTATAAGTATAGAGGATTTTCATTTTACGATTATCATCGTTCCTTTTCAGCCAAGGCAGCAGCCAGGCTCACACAATTCCAGACAAACACGAATTGGAGCCTTATGGACACAGCTGTTCTGCCGCCACTTTGCCGGCTTGCGCTTACCACTGTGCGCTATCTGCCAGTCCTCCACCCACACCACCACCTGGTGCGCCAATACGACGGTCAATCGCCCCTTTGAATTTCCCTCCACCTCCGGTGCAGTTCAAGGCCAGTCAGCCCCTGTACAGACGCCTCAGGTGGACAAGTTCGGATGCCGTCTGCTCCACATCTGCCCCCTATGCCATAGGGCACATCCGAGGAATTTATGCGAGGTCAAGCAACAAAAGAAAACATTAATAAGCCGAGTTAATGTCCTGTGGCTAGGGCTCTACCTCACTTCACACCCCACTCCCTCCCTGGCCACCTACCTTATCCAGGGATTCACAGCAGGGTTTCACACTGGCCTCATCTCTCTGCCCCACACTACCTATGAATGCAGGAACCTCCACTCAGCGGCCACTGACGAGCAGGCCATAGACCAGCTCTTACAGGCCGAAATAGACCGAGACTTCATCATAGGCCCCTTCACTCAGCCCTTTTTCAATACTTGGAGAGTCAGCCCTATTGGGCTTTTCAAGGACAAGTTCTCTAATAAAATAAGTTTGGTATACGACCTGTCCGCGCCTCATTCTTCCCACATTCCCAGTCTCAATTCCCTAATCCCCTCTGAGGAGTTCTCCCTGAAGTACGCCTCTGTAGACATGGCAATTCAAGCTGTCATCAAAGCGGGCACAGGCGCCTGGCTCTCCAAGACTGACATCTCGGACACCTTCAAGCTCCTGCCTATCCACCTGTCCCTTTGGTGCTGGCATGGCATTAAGTGGAAAGAGGCATACTATTTCACCACCAAATTGACTTTTGGTTTGAAGAGTAGCCCCTGGCTCTTTGACACTTTTGCGCAGTCCCTCACCTGGATACTGTTGCATAAAGCTCAGTGTCAAGAAGTCATCCATTACCTGGACAAATTGAGAGTCGTATTCAGGAACTTCATTGTTAAAATCGAACAGTCCCAGTGCAGGTGTCCCCAGGAGACCTCATATTAGGGGGTGTACAAACTGAGAGTCGTATTCATGCGGAATCTCAATGTTCCCATTGCTGAACACCGCAAAGTCGACGGAATGGTATATCCAGCATACCTTCCATATCATCCCACATACCATCACCTGGCTTTACCTGAACATCCTCTCTCTTTAAGCTATATCCAATAGTTAAGGCCACGGCTCGGAGTCAACCTAGACACCTGCTCCATGCTATACTTAGCTGGCATCCAACATTTCTTGGCTCAAGGCCAGTCCACCATCCCTACCCCCCTCGTCCTAAAAGCGGCCATAAAAACCCCGCAGGCCTGAGTTTCCCGCATCACTCCTGCCCGAACAGCCAGACTCCAGTCCCCTTCTACCTTTTCCAGTCAAACCCTTGGACAGTCCTCCGTTCATGTTCTGCTTCAAGCTTGGATTCAAGCTCTGTTTCATGTTCTGGTTCAAGACAGGGGTCGCTGGCACATTGGGTATCCCATTGGGTTCCATCTTTGGGTGTAAATCTAACACTTCAACTTCTGGTAGAGGAAGATTTGTCTCCCTCATCTTCAAGAGGGGAAATCCATAACCAATCAAGAGCTTATTCCTCTTCATCGCTCTCCTCTTCAGGTGGCATGGGTCGGCAGGCGTTTCCCCGTTCTAGGCCTCAGCGTAGGGGACTGATAAGTCTCTTGACAGGACGATGGGGGTACCTGGACAGCCTCGAATACAGGCAGCAGATGGTTTCGGTGCCCCATATCCGTCGGACAATCCGATGGAAACTGTCCGATGGCGCCTACACACGGTCGGAATTTCCGACAACATTGTCCGAGGACAGAATCCATCGGAAAATCCGACCGTGTGTATGGGGCTTAACCCTCAGCCGTATCTGGTACACATGAAGTCCAATAATCGTTTACAGACAATGTAAGGTTGAGAGCGCCACCGATCAGCCAGGCACCCCTAGGTTCCGTAACAACATTCGATCTCTGGGTTGTAGATCCTGCACTCTCACTCTGAGATCAACATTTTTCTTGTTCCTCTGTTCTCTGGTGGTGGATCCTTCCTTAGGGGGGGTGTACCAAGAAGCAGCTGCAATCTCTGTTAGTTTTGCAACTGTACTGGCTTGCTGTCCCGAGTGGGGAAAGCTTAAGTGAAATGATTGTGCCATGCGGATCATTCTCACATTGGGGTCGCTCCTTTGTGTCCACGCCAATAGAATTGATCCCCTCCTGGTCTTTCTTTTTTCACAAGCACAGTATATGACCCGTTGATCACTTTCGGTATATATATAAATCAGCGCTCAATTTGGACACTTTCGGCAGCAGTAGCAGACTTTGGCTCCCTATCTATGTCCCGGGAGGAATTCCTTTCCATTCTTGGCTGCTCACTTGGTAGGTAGGTTAAAGCAGGGCTCAAAATTTCAAGTCCTGAGCTACTAGCCAGGCCTTAAGGGTTACTCGCCACCAGTTGCCCTGCCCAACCCCTACCCTGCCCCGCCCCTAAACCCGCCCTCATAAATTATCTCATTAAATGACACCTTTAATGTTTTATGCAATTAAGTTATAAAAATATTAACAACCTTAATGTTAATGCAGCCTGTGTCCCCCCATGTGCAGCCTGTGCCCCCCCATGTGCAGCCTGTGTCCCCCCCCATATGCAGCCTGTGTCCCCCCCCATGTGCAGTCTGTGTCCCCCCCATGTGCAGTCTGTGTCCCCCCCCCATGTGCAGCCTGTGTCCCCCCCATGTGCAGCCTGTGCCCCCCCATGTGCAGCCTGTGTCCCCCCCCCCATGTGCAGCCAGTGTCCCCCCCATGTGCAGCCAGTGTCCCCCCATGTGCAGCCAGTGTCCCCCCCCCATGTGCAGCCAGTGTCCCCCCCCACCCCCCCCCCATTTGCAGCCAGTGCCCCCCCCCCCCATGTGCAGCCAGTGTCCCCCCCCATTTGCAGCCAGTGCCCCCCCCATGTGCAGCCAGTGCCCCCCCCATGTGCAGCCTGTGTCCCCCCCCCCCTCATGTGCAGCCTGTGTCCCCCCCCTCATGTGCAGCCTGTGTCCCCCCCCTATGTGCAGCCTGTGTCCCCCCCATGTGCAGCCTGTGTCCCCCCCCATGTGCAGCCAGTGTACCCCCCCCCCCATGTGCAGCCAGTGTCCCCCCCCCCCCCCATGTGCAGCCAGTGTCCCCCCCCCATGTGCAGCCAAGTGTCCCCCCCCCCCATGTGCAGCCAGTGTCCCCTCCATGTGCAGCCAGTGTCCCCCCCCCCATTTGCAGCCTGTGTCCCCCCCCCATTTGCAGCCTGTGTCCCCCCCCATTTGCAGCCTGTGTCTCCCCCCCCATTTGCAGCCTGTGTCCCCCATGTGCTGCCTACCTGTGGAGAAGAAGAGAGGAGAGCTGCCACTGGGAGATCACAGCAGGGAACATTCAGACTTTCGTTTCATAAGCTGTGAGTGTTCCCCCGCGGCGCGCCGTCACATAAGCCCCTCCCCTTGTCCGGGGAACTTTGATACATGTCACCCGTCCTAGGATTGGACGGGTGATCTGCCTATCAAAGTCCTGGAAAAGGGGAGGAGCTTATGTGACGGCGCACGGCGGGGGAACACTCACAGCTTATGAAACGAAAGTCTGAATGTTCCCTGCTGTGATCTCCCAGTGGCGGCTCTCCTCTCTTCTCCTCGCCAGCCCTCAAAAATCACTCGCAAAATGCGAGTGTGCGAGTGTAATTTTTGAGGGCTGGGTTAAAGGGTTATCCTTTTTCACCACAAAGGTGGCCCTGTACAGGACAGGTAATCATGTAGCTTATCTATTACGGCCCACTTGAGGGCCAAGAACTCCAATTTGTGTACAGGATAGTTCTTCTCAGGAGGGGTGAGGCTGCTGCCCCCATAAGCTACTGGGCAAAGTTTTCCCTCCGACACTTGGTACAGCACACATCCAAGGCCATGTCTGCTGGCATCCACGTGCAACTCATAAGGCTTGGATGGGTCCGCATAGGCCAGCACTGGTGCTTCCACAAGACTCCCTTCAGGTGTTCAAAAGCATTTTTGCACTTCACCGTCCATTGCTCCTGAATGGATTCACATGGCCCCCTGGGGCCTCCCTTCTGGGCTTTCTCCAGATCCCCTTCCGTCTGTTTCGTTAAGAGTTCATTCAATGGTCGAAAAAGATCTGTGAGAAATTCTTCACAAATATACTATTATAATAATACTATAATAGGAGCAGAATCCCAAGAAGTGATGGGGGTCAGTAGCTATCATAGTTTACATAGTTACATAGTTAGCTAGGCCAAAAAAGACACAAGTCCATCCAGTTCAACCATAAAAAAAATAAATAATAAATAAAAATAAAATAAATAAAAATAGCTGAGACTACATGCTGGAGAAACGTAACCGAGGTCTGGTAGAACTGGCATTTTTCTAACGACAGCTTTAGCCCCTCCGTGTGTAGCCATTGGAAAACTTTCTTCACCAGAGCTTCATGCTTCTCCAACGTCCTGCCGAACACGATGATATCATCAAGGTACACCAGTACTTCTACCAAATTCATACCCCCCATGGTGTTCTCCATCAGTCTTTGGAAAGTGGCTGGAGCCTCAGCTATTGGCATTCGGTCGAATTAGAAAAATCCTAAAGGGCTAAAGAAGGCCATCTTTTCTCAGTCATCCGGATGCATGGGCATTTGGTAGTATCCACTCTTCATATCCAGCACACTGAACCATTTGGCCCCTGGCAGGCATTGTCTTCTATGTGGGGGGGTTGTTAATTGACCTGGGATAGTCCTCCGGTTCAAGGTTTGGTAATCAATACACATCCGGAGGGACCCATTCCTCTTTGTCACTACCACAATTGGGGAAGCATAAGGACTCCTAGACTCCTTAATGACCCCTGACTTCTTCAGTTCAGCCAGCTGCTCTCTAAGATCTTCCAGATCACACAAAGGGATTCGACCTAGCCCTTTCACAAAAAGGCTTATCTTCAGATAGCCATATTCGATGTTGGGCACTCCAGGCGCAGCCCACATCAAAGTCATTTTTTGAAAATATCTTCTCACCTAGGGCTAACTGGGCTTTAATCTTCTCCTCCCATCTTGAGGGTAGATTTGGGCAATGGACGGTGGCCTCTCCTCCATTTCCCTTCTGGACTAGATCATTCCCCGTCATGGAGGTGGGAGCACTCACTTTTCCAATCACCATCCGTGGCTTCAGACTAATCGGGTGACCAGTGACTATCTTCACACATTCTGGGATTCGCCCCCAATTATTAATAATGCCCTAGTGGGTATGACCTCCGGTACCAATTCTATTCCAACATCCTCCTCTGCTGAATCAGCTTCCACCCCCACATAAGGGCCCAACTGGTCCTAGGATAGCTTAACAGTGGCTTTCAAGCAGGCCCTCTCACCTGGCTGCAAGACCTTTTTGTGAGTATCCAATCGACACAGTCTTCCTACTACTTCCACGGGGGCCTTCTTCTCCTGTAACACTCACTGAAAAGCCTGTCGCAGCTGAGGGTGGATCTTTTCTATAGGGGCGCTCTCCAAGGCTAGCGGAGTGAGCAGCCTCATCACAAGATTGGTGTTGGTGCCTATCAACAAAGAATTTTGGGCCTGCCCCAGGAGGTTGGGGGAGACAACAGCCAACATGTCAAAAGTCTCTGGTTTCCCAGCCAGGGAAGTATCAAAGGGTATCTTGATAGGTATGTATCCATCATATGGGCATTTCTGGGTCCCTATGCCCCAGATCTCTAACTCCTCAAGTTTACATAAATGGATATGCTTCAAATACTTGTGATAGAAATCTCGGTATAGCAACGTCACTTGGGCTCCAGTATCCAGTAGGGCTTTGGTATAGATGCCCTCTACTTATATCGAGACTGTAGGGGAGGGCCCCACTAGGTTTTTTGGCAGATTTCCAATGGGTGACTCTATAGTTTGTGCCCTAATCAGTCTCTTTGGGGGTGGCTGAGTTGGTCTAACTACTCGCTCAGTAGGGTGTGCTTTGATTTCCTGTCTCTGACTCTCCTTCCTTGAGGGTTTAGTTTCTGTTTTCCTTGGCAAGGAAAGGGGAGGGGCAACAGATGGCTTGTGTCTCTTTTACTTCTTAGGTCTTTCCTTTGGTGAGGAGGGAGGGAAACAGCAGATGGCTTACACCCCTTTTTCATCTTAGATCTTTCTCTGGCCTTGGAGCTCAGTCTTCCCTCTGGACTCTTAACTAGCTCCTTCACTTAGGTCCCCTGAAGTTTCCGCCGGTTTTGGGAAGAGTAACTTCCGTAAAGGCCTTCAGAATGTCCATGAGTAATTGGGAGCTGATGCTGGCCTTGGGACACTCGGCCCAGAAATGTCCAGCCTCCGCACATCCATAACATATCTTCTCTCGCCATGGGAGAATTTTGTTTCCTCTTGGCAAGTCCCTTGTTCTTGGACCTTAGCTTGGGTCTCCATCACCCTCATCAAGGCATGATACATATGTGTTTAAGCTTGAGCGACATGAGCCATTAGTTCAGTTGGCCTGAGTTCATTTACTGGCTTATTTATGTCAGGAATGGCTAGCCACGCTGGTTCAGACTCAGTTCCACTGTCTTCATCCGAGAAACTCATCACTGCATAAACAGCACGGGTCACCACTTTCTCCTTATTTCCAGCGATAGGGTCCACTTCCCTTGTCCTTTGGCTTTTCTCTTCTAACAGGGCCTCTTCTTCATGTATTTCTCTTATCAATTCAGGGTATGTAGGCACTACTTTGGTTCTCTTTATTAGCAATTTTAATACAATCTGATGATTTGGCCTAGCCCCTTGTAAAACTTGGTCTAGACGAGCTTGATCAGCATCTTTTGGATCAATACCCCTCTTGAGGATAATTTGATGCAGCATTCTGTCTATTTGAGATATGTACTCAGACAGGCTTTCCCCTTTTTGCTAGTGGGTGTGGTTGAACTTGTACTTCAAGTCTGCAATAGCTTCAACTCTTCCAAATACAGCATACAGGGCGTCTTTGTAGTTCATGGTGACACACGTTTTCTCCCCATCCTCAGATTACAAATCACATCAGCAGCCGGGCCTTGAAGACTCTCACTGAGGCGTTGTCATTTCACAGCCTCCAAAACACTCCATTCTTCAATGGCCTGCAGAGCCTGGCTCATCTAGGTTTCAAACACATCTGCCCCTACAGGATGGGGAAGCTCTCGTTGGCATTTCCAGGAACGTTTTTCATCAAACTATCAACTAGCCGACTCATATACATGTAAAAAGAAAGAGGAGGGGCATTGGCCCCTTGGGAGTCAGCTCCCACCGGTTCTGGGCTCTTCTCCTGAGCCCTTGGCGAAGCCTACCGCTCAGCAGGCTCTACTCTCCCCTCACTTTAAGTGGGATCCCTCTAGTAAACACTCCTTCGGCTAGATGTACCTCTTTCCTCTGGAAGCACACAGGTATCTCTTATTGCCACTCCAGTAGTACCCTGACTCGATCCAAGTCGTACTTGGCTTCTGTGTCTACAATGTAGGCCCGGTGTTCTGGGGCCAGAGCTCTCACCCACTTTCTAATCTCTCTCTGTGTGTTCACTTCCCGAGATCTCTAGAACAGTGCTTCTCTCCATTTGAGCTCCCTGAGTTCTGCCCCAAGGCAGCCACTGCTACTGAAGCGACTTCCATGCAGGTTGTGGCTCTTGTCTAGGTGTGCTAGGGCCCACTTCAGATGGCATCCCGGACGAGCTCCCAAGTGTAGCATGGTCCCCTTGATGACTTCTCATCTGCATCGCCATGACCCTGTGAACATTCCAACCCACATGACACTCTGGGTTCAGACATCCTTGCAGCACCTTTAAATAATAAGAAAACAGTTAATGCGTCTATATTCTTTTAACATTTACTGAGATACTTCAGATAAGATATTGTTATACAATGGAGGTAATGGTTTAACTGAGCTTTGAATAATAGCACAAACTCAGCAGAATGATTCCTCAAGAAATGCCAGTTAAGACAGTTGGTAACAACAGAGTACTATATGTATGTATATACAATGGAATACCACTTGAGCATAACCTCAATGGATAAGCAAGTTAAACATCAATTCTGACAATACTTCTAGATAGGAAACCAGGCCGGCGTGTTCAACCTTTTATCCTAATGAGAGATAACGCTAAATAAGGATGGTATGTGGCTCCTTTAAGCAGCAATGACAGAGTATCCCCGTTGCAGATCTGATGGTCTTCACCGGCAATATGAGCACATTAACTATAACCAATTAGGTTTTGTAACAGAGTGGTAGTGTATATTATGATGACTGCAGCTAAAGATGCCTATGTGCAGTGTTCCAATTGAAATGCAGTGAAGTGTTCCCAAGGTAAAGCTGTCTGTACACAGTGTCCCAGTAAAACAACCAAGGAAAGACTTGTAAAGGTGGGCAATTACCCTCTCACCAATGACCAGGCCAAATCAGCACCTTGCACATAGTGACTCTCGGATACACAAGTCCGTCCTTTCAGCCAACCCGCTTGTGATGATCCCCCGATTGCTAAACACAAAACGTGGGTTGCTGTACGGTTGAGTCGGTGCTGGTCAGATGTCTGATGAGCAGCAGGCAGCGCTGGACCCCTTCTCGGTTGGGAAGGAATGATGTACTCCTGTGTGGTAGGCCACAACCTCACTCTCCCTGCACTGAGAGATCCCTTACACACGATAAGGGACAACCCTGGCGGGTACCATTGCTGATTGGGAAAGCAGGGGTAGGGGATCCATTAACTCTAATCTAATAGCTGATGGAGACCAATACATGGACATGATTTGAGAGATAATGTGGGGGGGGGGGGGGGCAGGAAAGTTAATTTTTAATAACATTAAAAAGTTACAGTTTAAAGTTGTACATATAAAAAGTGAAAAAGATAAGGATAAAACATACAAATAAATTTTTTTTTTTTATTTGATATTTTTTCCCCATCTGGTTTCACTGGTAAGTTGTCTTCTCATCTGTCATTTCCCAGTGTTTGAAATGTAACCTTTTGTTCCAATGACAGAAGTTTCTTAGGCAAACAAAGCTTATACTGAGAAGGTAATGGGAAAAATAAGGACATTCTATGCATTTCTTCACTCATTTCAGGTTCTACTGACAAATAATTAGAGTGGAACTTAAGTCATTTTTCATCTTTATATCTATTAAATCCTCTGCCCTTGTTGTTTTAACTTTGGATAGTAAAACATTTTCTTTTTGCCAGTAAATACCTTATACAGCCCACTTCCTGTTTTATGTCTGGAAAAAATCCTAGGCATATGACATGCACAGTTCTCTCTCTCACTCAGAGATTACCAGTTTACCAGGAAGGGAGGGGTGAGTCATAAGAGGGCCAAAGAGAGAGCTGCAGAGCTGGAGGTGTGCCTCTGTGGGTCTGTGTAAATCCAGGAAGTAAACAGGCAGCAGCTTCAGCTGCCCACAGTTAAAATGACTGCAGCCAGACTCAGTGGAGGGATATTTCTGCAGCATATTTGGCAAGTACAGAATGACAGTATATATAAAATAATATGCAACGTGGTTGGAGGGAAGCTTCAGAATGGAAAAGTTTTTTTTTATTTCAAATTATGTGAGCAGACTGCAGTTCATCTTTAAGCATGTTAGCATTAAAGCTCAGTCGAGTGTTATACAACTTCTGCTGATATTAGTGACTTGATACTTTGCTAGCTGACAGAAATTGCAACAAGCTAAGGAACCTTAAAGTGAACCTATGCTTTGCCTATGTAAGCCAAAGCAACAGATTAGATTTTTTTTTAAATTGAGTGAAATACAAAAGGAGAGGTACACATTGCAACATAATGCAGTTTACAATAAAGCATATCTTCAACATAGTGTGAGATATCAGAAAGGAGAAAAAAATGCAATACTTAGATTTTCTGATGTGGTATGTCAGAGTTATATATAGTTAATGTTTATATAGTTAATGGGCCAAAAACATAGTGTAATCGTGTTAACAAACATATCTATCCTGGTGGTTCAAAATAGGTAGATACAGTGAAGAACAAAAGAACATATTTTTCTATAAACAGGCATGGATTGAAGGTCACAATGACCCCAAACCGAGGTATGTTAGCTAATGGCCATCTTTTCAAGCTGCATAAATATGTTGTAGGGCAGTGGTCAGCAATCTACGGCCCGCCACTGCTAAATGTCCGGCCCATCAGTGCCCGTGATGAATTCATGTGCATCTGGCCCACAGACATTTTCGCCGCTCTCCTCTTCATTGGACATCGGCCGGTATCACAGGGCTGGATGGGGGCAGGAATTGCTGGAGTTAACTAATCACATTAAACAGCAGGTGATTGGTTACCTGGTGATCCTAGCAACCAATCACCAGCCTGTTAATGTGAAAATTTAACTTCAGCAGTTCCCGCCCCCATCCAACCCTGTGTTACCGGCCGATCTCTGCTCTGCTGTACACCTATGTAAGGTAGAAGAGTTCTACCTACACAGTGTGTGTGGGGTGGGGTGCAGCAGGGCAGAGGACACTATGGGGGTACAGAGGACACTAGGGGGGTGCAGAGGAAAGAGGGCACTGCTTTGGGGGGCAAAAATGCTATGGGGGAGGGGGCGGAGGACACTATGGGAGTGATGTGAAGGGGGAAGAGGACACTGCTATGGGGGTGCAGAGGACACTACAATGGGGGGCCCTATTATAGGGACAACATCACCCCTGGGGACAGTAACCCCTTCTCACCTGGGGACAGGGACCCCTTCTCACCTGGGGACAGGGACCCCATCAACCCTGGGGACAAGAACCCCATCTCCTCTAGGGATGGGACTCCATCTCCCCTAAGGGCAGGAACACCATTTTCCCTAGGGACAGGAACCCCATCTCCAGACCATGCTGGCTGGCAGAGCTGGCTTCAGCTACCCTTGGGTGTCAGGATGGGGGAGGGGACAGTAACATCCGAATCCCCAGCCACATGCTCCCTCAGGGTGAACTGGCTTTGTATTAGTGAAGCACCTTAAAGTGAGGAAAACATGTACTTTCGAAAACTATGCTTCGAGTTTGAGTCAAACTCATGTTTGACTCGAACATTGCCTGTTCGCCTGTTCACTGAACAGCGAACAATTTGGGGTGTTTGCGGCAAATTCGAAAAGGCGCAGAACACCCTGTAAAAGTCTATGGGAGAAATCTAAAGTGCTAGTTTTAAAGGCTTATATGCAAGTTATTGTCATAAAAAGTGTTTGTGGACCTGAGTCCTGCCCCAGGGGACATGTATCAATGCAAAAAAAGTTTTAAAAACTGCAGTTTTTCGGGAGCAGTGATTTTAATAATGCTTAAAGTGAAACAATAAAAGTGTAATATTCCTTTAAATTTTGTACCTGGGGGGTGTCTATAGTATGCCTGTACAGGGGCACATGTTTCCGTGCTTAGAACTGTCCCTGCACAAAGTGTCATTTCCGAAAGAAGAAAAGTCATTTAAAAGCACTCGCAGCTATAATGAATTGTCAGCTCCCCATAATACAGAGAACAGTCATTGAAAGTCATTGATAAAAAAAAATGCGTGGGGTTCCCCCCAAATTCAATTATCAGGCTCTTCAGGTCTGCTATGGATATTAAGGGGAACCCCGGGTCAAATAAAAAAAAAATGACGTGGGGTTCCCCCCAATTTCAATTACCAGGCCCTTCAGGTCTGGTATGGATTTTAAGAGGAACTCCACGCCAAATTAAAAAAAAAATGGTGTGGAGTTTCCCCCAAAAATCCATACTGTAGTGATATAATATATCGTGGGTAGATGATTTGTAGTTATTAACCACTTTCAGACCGGACCAATTTGCAGCCAAAGGACCAGGCCCCTTTTTGCGATTCGGCACTGCGTCGCTTTAACTGACAATTGCGTGGTCGTGCGACGTGGCTCCCAAACAAAATTGATGTCCTTTTTTTCCCACAAATAGAGCTTTCTTTTGGTGGTATTTGATCGCCCCTGTGGTTTTTATTTCTTGCGCTATAAACAAAAAAGAGCGACAATTTTGAAAAAAAACGCATTCTTTTTTTTATTTTTTGCTATAATAAATATCCCCCAAAAATATATAAAAAAAACATTTTTTTTTCCTCAGTTTAGGCCGAAATGTATTCTTCTACATATTTTTGGTAAAAAAAAATCGCAATAAGCGATTATTGATTGGTCTGCGCAGAAGTTATAGCGTTTACAAGATAGGGATAGTTTTATAGCATTTTTATTAATAATTTTTTTTTATTAGTAATGGCGGCGATCAGCGATTTTTATTGTGACTGCGACATTATGGCGGACACATTGGACATTTTTTGACACATTTTTTTTTGGGACCATTGTCATTTATACAGCAATCAATGCTATTAAAATGCATTGATTCCTGTGTAAATGACACTGGCAGTGAAGGGGTTAACCACTAGGTGGCAGTGTAGGGGTTAAGTATGCATCTCTAGTTGCTAGGCAGAACGGGGAGATGCTGTTTATTTCCGCATCTCCCCGTTCAGCCTTCCCGTGAGACGATCACGGGTGTCCCCCTTATGCCTGTCCGTGCCATTCTGTCAACGTATATCGTCGTGTGCTGGTCGGGAAGCGGTTAAAAGTACTCCTCCACAGCAACCCAATTCTTCCAGAGAGATGCACTTTATTGACTTCCAACACAGAACAAAGTCTTGTAACAGATGATAAAATCCAACAGAGTATAATTACGACAGTGCTAGTAAATATTTAGAGCCCCATGTTACCGTTACCTAGAACTTGGTGCCTTCATAACCACACACCCTCCTGAGCAGACTGGATTGAACGCAAGGTTTTATTCAGCTGCAGTCATAAACTGCCCTAATTTGCATTCTTGCATATTAACATTAACACAGCCCAGAGTCACTATCTGTTCCCTTTGATATATGGAGTAATTCTTGTTTGGCCACTTCCCTTTTGATCAACAAGTCCCCTTTAATATGCGCAATTAGATTAACAGGCCATACCTCACACACCTAGGTAGACTTGCATAAGATTGCACAACATATACCCCCACTTGGGTCGGTTCTAACTACTAGAACTGACCCATAAATCAAGCAACAAACATATCATTATGATTTGAGGTACTGGATGCTTTACAATGGCTCATATAAAATATAAAGTTGAAACTGGTTACATCTCTCTTCACCAGCCTCTAAAATATCCCCATGAAACAGTTATTAGATAATATAACTTTAGACCATGACTGGAAAAGGATTCGGTAAACATCCGTGGCCCATATAGCTGTTAGGCCTTATTATATCACATCGAGGTCTTGACTATTGTGCAAAAACGAGCTGATGTCACAGTCCATTCTTCGATCTGACTTCATCACATCTCTCACTGAAAGTAAACTTGGTATGCTCTGGGAGCTCCGATCCACATAAATCCAGGATTCTCTCATCTCCAGGCTCAAGGTTTTCATTTTTAAAGATGCTTTTACACAAACACCAGCACATCCTGAAATTCTACTTCCATCTTTATAGTAAGAAGAACCATCAATGTACCAGCACTCACTTTCAAGGTCAAAGGGTTTGGCTACGGCAGTAAAAACTGTGCTGCAAACTATTTTCTTGCACTTGACATTCATGAGTCCATCTTGCAAGCATTTTACAATTCACATCTGCTTCTTTCCATTTCCTATTTGAGCAATAATGACCTGTTATGTACCTGTCAAGTACCTGAATTTGTTGATTGCCAGCCACAATTTGCTTTTGTAATTTGCTGTAGGCCGACTCCTCATTGCCTTCAATAGAGCAGTTACTTGGATCATTCAGTCCATAATTCCACCTGAATGGTATACCAATCTATACATATACCCCTACATCACGGTTCAGATAGAATCAGCTTGACATCCGTGTTTATCAGATCTTCTATCCAGGCAATGTGGCAGTGGAAATTCTTGCCAGTATCCTCACCATGAAAGTTAGAAAGGTCTTTTTCATCCATATATGTCATAGCCTTTAGCATATTATAAACAACTGATTCAACAAAGTTTCAAATCATGACTGGAGTGATGAATTTCACTCACCCCTCTTATAAATTTAGGAAAACAACTCAACATACTATAATTTATGCTATGCCAAGCCATTGTGCAGCATCTCGCCTTAGATGACAAATATATTGATCAATACGCATTATGTAATATGTACAGATGTTATGAAAATTATTTTAGGTTTAAATGCTTCTCTTTGGTTTTAAGATAAAGTTCAAGAAATAAAACATAATAAAAAAAATAAAAAAATTAAAAAGCAAAATATATCTGGGAAAGGGAAAAAAAAAAAAAATAGGGCGTTGGGGAAGAAAAGTCCATTGACAAGAAAAAAAAAAAAAAATGAAAAAAAAAAAAAAAATTGAATGTTCAAAAAAAAAAAATATGGTCCATTGCTTGATGAATATTGAGAGAGTACATGAATTCTTTATAATTCCTTGTATAGTAATATATTGTCTATTCAGCGTTTTTCACTAGCCAGCAATGTCAGATACTTCTAGTGCTTCTGCTAGTCACATGCAAATGAGCATCTCCGGCAATATCTGAAAGACAAAAAACTCTCCAACAAAAAGTCATTAACAAGGTCCTTAAACGTTGCTTGAAGTTAAAACAAAGCACTATTTCCACATTTACAGTTTGAATCTAATTCACCCCCACTGCTAGAGAAGTGTCATTTGCATTCAAAAACAGATCTGGAGAATGTACATTTTCTGCATTTATGACACCCTGTAACCCCTTCAACTGCTCTAATAATGTATCACGTTCCCCTCTCATCTTGTCATACTCAATCTTCAGGTGGTCATATTTCTGTTTTATCTGAGAAAACGGTATCCAGGTCTTGGACCTTTTCTTATTATTATTTTGGTCAGCTCTGTTTTTCCTATTAATATCACCTATATTTGACCCGGTGTCTTCTCTCTGGGTGTTATCATAATATATTATCTTTTGACCTTTATGTTCAGTATTGGTCCTAAATGTGGCTAAATCAATTTTGACAGCCTGCTCATTTGACTTTTTCCATAAATGGTCTGCTCTCAACAGTATGTCTTTTAAATCATGAAGATTTGGGGTAACTAATAAAATATTTTGTTTGATATCTTCATGCAAAGCATCTAGAAACATACTCATATGTATCAAGCCACCACGCTCAAATGCAAGATTATTACCGACCAATAATTCCATAATAGTTGCAATCCTGTGTGACAATTTATAGGGAGATTCACTTTGCATTTGTTGGATCTTCCCAAGAATAGTAACATCAGAACGTACAAGATACAAAACACATAATAATTCCAGTAATATGTCCCTTTGTCCTCAGAGGCTGAATACAGATTTGTTTAATTCTCATCCAAAGACCATTTCCTATAGAATGTTGTATGACTCTAAATCAGATGGGTTTAGATTGTACATATCTCTGACATTCTGCAAGTCACAAAACCATTTTAAAAATCTGTTTAAATCATGGCAGGGAACCATTCCTATTTCTTTAAGAATTGCATCTAATTCTTTTGGTTTCAACAAGCTTAACGTCACCTGTATTATTATTATTATTGTTATAAACGGTGGTGGTCACAGTGGGTGAAGCTGGCAATGAATTATCAGATTTAATATGAGGTTCTGTTTCATTTGATAGAAAGTTTGTGTTTGTATTTTGCTGCAGATTGCTGAATCCAAGATTTGATGCATATCTGCATTCCTGAGATCTCTTCTCTAATTCCATAATTCTTTAATCTCTCATTTTCCTCTGATAATTCATCACAACATTTAGATTTCTCAAGCAAAGCTCCCCCAATGGTAACTGCATGCAATTTAAAATGTACTGTCTCAGTGTCTTATTGGTTTTGTAACCTCTCACAAACATTGTTGCTATTATCAACTGCATTCTATAACTGGGTAATTTCCTCAACCTTACCCTTCAAAGAACTTTCCATTATTAAACAGCAAGATAAAAAGCCCTGTACAATACAACCTTTTCTTTAACTTTCTGAAATTTTGCTATCAAAAACATTTTTCTCTAAAAATTCCTTCATCATCATCCACGTCTGCTTACGTTTTTCTTGAATTTCATAAGGACCGCCATGGCGCTTAATACATTTTAATACCCATATGTTAACTTCATCAGAACTGACCCTAGCGTCACACTAGTAAGCATTTTGACTATATTACTAATAATTAAAAAAAAAAAATATTTTACTCACCGCATTAGTTACTCCTTAAGCTTCCAGTTCAGGTCTTCTGGTACACGATACAGTCCTTTTTTTTGTTGTTTCCAGTCTCCAGAGAATAATTCTGGGGTTCCCAACTTGTTTAGTTTTGTAGATCAGACTCTCTTATGTCACAACCAGACATTAGAGTCACAGCACAACTCTTGGGTCTCCATCAGACTTCTGTCCACCTCACAGGATTGTTGTCACCACCGACTTCTGATACCAAGTCCTGAAAATGCTCTTCTGGTCACTTGAACGGCACCAATGTAGTGATATAATACATCGTGGGTAGATGATTTGTAGTTATTAAAAGTACTCCTCCGCAGCAACCCAATTCTTCCAGAGAGATGCACTTTATTGACTTCCAACACAGAACAAAGTCTTGCAACAGATGATAAAATCCAACAGAGTATAATTACGACAGTGCTAGTAAATATTTAGAGCCCCATGTTACCTAGACCTTGGTGCCTTCATAACCACAAACCCTCCTGAGCAGACTGGACTGAACGCAAGGTTATATTCAGCTGCAGTCATAAACTGCCCTAATTTGCATTCTTGCATATTAACATTAACACAGCCCAGAGTCACTATCTGTTCCCTTTGGTATGTGGAGTAATTCTTGTTTGGCCACTCCCCTTTTGATCAACAAGTCCCCTTTAATATGCGCAATTCGATTAACAGGCCATACCTCACACACCTAGGTAGACTTGCATAAGATTGCACAACACATACCAGACCCTTTATCCGAGCCTGCAACCTAGCAGGCTGCAGGAAAAGAGGGTGGGACGAGAGAGAGCCCCCCCCCCCTGAACCGTACCAGGCCACATGCCCTCAACATTGGGAGAATGCTTTGGGGGTCTGCGGTGGTTGTGGGGGTCTGATCCTCACCCTGGCCGGTGGTTGTGGGGTCTGCGGGTGGGGGACTTATCGGAATCTGGAAGCCCCCTTTAACAAGGGGACCCCCAGATCCTAGCCCCCCCTGTTTGAAATGGTAAGGGGGTACAAAAGTACCCCTACCATTTCACAAAGAAAGTGTAAAAAATTGTTAAAAAAACACACAGACACCGTTGGGAAAAGTCCTTTATTCAAAAAAAAAAAAGTTAAAAAAAGATTCCAGCGGTGGTTATCCACTCTTGCTATCCAGCGATGGTTGATCTCTTCTCTGGGGTCCAGCGAAGGGTGATCTCTCCAGCTCAGCAGTTGTCACTAAATTATATATTGCTCACACATGCCATGGTTATATGTGGAATTGCACCCCAAAATATATTTTTTTTCCATAAAAGTTTTTATTTTCAAAAATAAGTGTTGATACAAGGTGTACAAAGTGTACAAACAAACAAACAAGTTGAGTTCAGATAACAGAAGCTACTGTATTCTTCTTACATTCTTACTCTCATATCATTATCCTTAGATTAGTAGTTAATCAACATTAAGAGAGTTCACCTTGTTCTGAGATCCTTCACTGAGATCAGGGTTATAGTTGTTGGGGGTTAGGCTTCTGTAGTGTCGAGCCTGATGCGTCAGCAGGGTCACCTTACATGAGTGTGTCAGTCCATCTGTCTGGAGATAAGTAGAGTATTGTCTGTACTTTGGGGTGGTCCCTTCTGAGCGTCTAGTGTGAGGAGTAATAGGGAAAAGTGTTAAGCTAAATTTAGGTGGTCTTATGTTTTTGAGTCTGGAATGTCTGCGGTGGAGACCGGAGAGATCAAGGCCCAGGGAGTGTGGGAACAGAGATGGGGAAGAGGGGAGGAGGGGTGGGTAGGTTAGAGAGGGGGTACAGGGAATAGGAGTTGGTAGGGAGGGGGTCAATCAAATAGGAAGTGGTGTAAAAACCGGAGGGATGTGTGGCTACCTTACCCTAGTTTGAGTCGTGTGGTCCGGAGTGGGTAAACGTTCGATTTACTCTCCCGTTGTGTGAAGGCATGGAAGGTAGTCTGATGTAAGTCTGTGTGAAGTCCGGTCCAATAGGAATCCTCGTTGATCGCTTTTGAGTATCAGCCTGGAGCCTACTACATAAGGTAATACAGGGGGGAGATGTTAAGCACTGTCAATTAAGGATCTCAGGACATTGTGGGTACATATTAGATCAACTGCAACATTGGAATATTAAACAACAAAGAGAATACAAAAAGAGTACAGGTATTTTACATTTTACACAAAATATCCCTGGAGGATATTACTCTGTGGTGGTTGTGTATGAGGCAAAGAGAAGGGAGGAGGACCCTCCACAGTTAACCTTCAAATACGTATGTAACTGGATACTTAACAAACTACATAACGCGGTATCCTTTATGTAGAACTCAGCTGTATGTCTTAGCTATAATATCAAGTATTTATGAAAAAAATTTTGTTCAGTGTGCTGTCATACAGTTCTGGTGCGGTATATGCGTCAGATATTTTAGTGGGATTGTGTAATTAAGCACATGTGTAATAGTCGAATATTGTAAATTCTGGTTAGGGCCAGTAGGGAGGCGGAGTTGGTTCTGGAGTTGTACTCGAATTTAGTATGTCTTGGGGTTCTGTCTTTTTTCCGATACTTGTCAGTTCAGCTGTCAGGAGTGTCTTTTTCATGAGGGGAGGTACGTTCCCCTATCGCTAAGCCTGTCAATACTCTTCTACAATCCGGTAATACTCTAGGGAGCTCTGAGAGCTGTCATCCCTCTAGTGTTCTTAGGGGCGAAATATGTCATCTTGCAGAGGCTTACTCTATTTTTGTTCTGTCGGGCTGGGCTAGTTCTATGGTGAGGCGATATATATAGAGGTAAGTATTCTCTCTATTTGCTAGGATCCCCTTTTTAACCATGTGTAAAAGTGTGCTGCTTGCCCAGTTATTACCTGATTTCATTCATACCTCCATCTATGGCTCTCCTCCTGGGGGGTTGGTGGAAGGATAAGGAGAGGAAAAGGGGGTGGGGGGGGGGGGGGAGGGGAGGGGTCATGGTAAGGACGGGATGTGGGGAGGAGGTAGCACCCATGGGTGAACGGCAGGGTGGATCTACTGAACACTCTGTGATAATAATGTGTCGGAGCCATGAATATATCAGTCTAATTCCATCTGACATTATCTTATGGCTATAAGTCCCAAGCGACCTTAAACCTTGGATCTTCTGGGGTTGCTGGCTAAATCTCGGCAAGCTTGCTTCAAAGTTCTCCAGTGGGTTTTTTGGATAATGTGCAGGGTCTTTGGGGTTCCTTGTGGGATAGAGTGGTGATCATGTCACCAGAGGGCGGAATTTGTGGTGAAAAAAAAAAAAAACGGGGGGGGGGGATTGTTCGTCTCTCAGTAAAGGCACATGGGTTGGGTATGGGGTACAGCTGTCTATGTATGGCCATGTGGATCCGCGTTCTCCTATGGGAAAATTAATCGGATGGGTATATGACTTGAAAGGTCCTGTTGATCCTCGCAGGGCCAGTGGTGTGAGTGGGTCAAACCTGGAATGTCTTAAAGGGTCTGCAATTTTTAGGAGAAAATTTTGCAGATGTCTGGTTTTCCTGGGCACAGTCTAAGAACTGTCTGGCCTGGCCCGCCTGTGAGCAGGGGATGCTGTTGGGCTTGGGCATGGTCTATCCCTCGGTGAAGAGAATCTGAGTCTCCTGATGTGGAAGTCATCTCTTTCTGGTATGGCATCCATGGAGTTGGTTCTTTGGAGGAGTGTGGTACGGAAAGGAGTGTGGTACCAGTCTGGGAGCTCTACTGGAGGTATTTGCAGCATGCTGCAGAATCCTCTTAGGTCCTCTGAAACTTTCAGGTTGGCGGTGCATTCTGACACTGATGCTGAAAGGCAAAATGGAAATTTCCATCGGTATTGGATTCCTTTGTGGTGTAGGATGTCAAGCAGAGGTCGTAGATCTCTTCTGTTTTGAAGGGTTATTGGAGACAGGTCCTGGAAGATTTTTATCTCTGCTCCCTGGAAAAGCAGGTTGCGGTGGTCTCTAGCTCTTCTCAGGATGTCTTCTTTTAGTTTAAAATTCACAATACAACAGATCACGTCTCTAGGGGGTCTGTGTCCCTGCCTCTGTGTTTGAGGGCCCTGTGTAGTCTCTCACATTCGATGGGTGTCTCGGGTGGTCTGCCTAGCAGATCATTGAATATTTGTATGGTAACTTGCGAGAGGTGGGCTTGCTCTATATTTTCAGGGATTCCTCTTACCCGCAAGATGTGGCTGCGACCTCTGTTGTCCAGGTCTTCCATATGCCTGTGTATGTCTCTCACCTGGGTATTGTAAGCCTGGGAGGTTTTCTGCAGCTGCTGGAAGGCGGTGTCATGGCGGGTAGTTGTTTCCTCTAGGTCCGATATCCTCACATGCATAGAATGAATGTCTCTTCTTAACTCTGAGATCGTGACCGTGAAGGAGTTTTTTATGTCTGCCACCACTGACCTGAGATCAGCCTTAGTGAGGGTGTGGGTATTAGGCGGCTCTCCGCTCTCTATGAGGCTCTGTCCTCCGACGGGCTCCGGCTAGGGGAACGCGTCTCCGTGTAGGCCTTATGTGGAGCCTCGGCCTCGCATGTGCGGGTCCTGAAGATTTCCGGGATGTTGCAGCCGGGTTGCGTCCCTGTGCCTCTTGGGGATCGGGAGCAGGACTGTGACCCCTTGTCTCTCGTTTTCCCCATGTTTAGTGGGCAGAATGGCTCTTTATTGATAGCGGTGAGGCTTCCTATGGATGGAGCTGAGCAGTTAAGCGGCTGTCTCGGCTCCAAGCCACGCCCCCCAAAATACATTTTGCTGCTTCTCCTGAGTACGGGGATACCACATGTGTGGGATTTTTTGGGAGCCCAGCCGCGTACGGGGCCCCGAAAGCCAAACCAATGATTTCACTCTTCACTACCAATCACAGTTTTGAAGGTCATAAGATGGCACAACCCCCCCCCCCCCAAATGACCCCATTTTGGAAAGTAAACACCCCAAGCTATTTTCTGAGAGTTGAGTCCCTTGAATATTTTATATTTTGCCACAAGTTGCGGGACAATTACAAACTTTTTCTTTTTTGCACAACGTTGGCACTAAATGATATATTGCTCACACATGCCATGGGCATATGTGGAATTATACCCAAAAATAAATTCTGCTCCTTCTCCTGAGTACAGAGATACCACATGTGTGGGACTTTTTGGGAGCCTAGCCACGTACGGGGCTCCAAAATCCAATCACTGCCTTCAGGATTTCTAAGGGCGTAAATTTTTGATTTCACTCCTCACTACCTATCACAGTTTTGAAGGCCATAAAATGACAAGATGGCACAACCCCCCCCCCCAAATGACCCCATTTTGGAAAGTAGACACCCCAAGCTATTTGCTGAAAGGCATGTTGAGTCCATGGAATATTTTATATTTTGCCACAAGTTGCAGGAAAATTACAAACCTTTTTTTTTTATTGCACAAAGTTCTCACTAAATTATATATTGCTCAAACTTGCCATGGGCATATGTGGAATTACACCCCAAAATACATTCTGCTGCTTCTCTTGAGTACAGGGATACCACATGTGTGGGACTTTTACGGGGCCCCCCGAAAACCAAGCACCACTTTCAGGATTTCTAAGGGCTTACATTTTTGATTTCACTCCTCACTACCTATTACATTTTGAAGGCCATAAAATGCCAAGATGGCACAAAACTCCCCCAAATTACCCCATTTTGGAAAGTGGACACCCCAAGCTATTTGCTGAGAGGCATGGTGAGTATTTTGCAGCTCTCATTTGTTTTTTGAAAATGAAGAAAGGAAAGATTTTTTTTTTCTTTTTTCAATTTTCAAAACTTTGTGACAAAAAGTGAGATCTGCAAAATACTCACCATACATCTCAGCAAATAGCTTGGGGTGTCTACTTTCCAAAATAGGGTAATTTGGGGGGGGGGGTTGAACTGTCCTGGCATTTTATGCACAACATTTAGAAGCTTATGTCATACATCACCCACTCTTCTAACCACTTGAAGAAAAAAAAAAAATTTTCCAAGAAAATTACTTTGAACCCCCAAACATTATATATGTTTCTAAAGCAAAGGCCCTACAGATTAAAATGTTGGGTGTTTCATTTTTTTTCACACAATATTTGCGCAGCGATTTTTAAAACGCATTTTTCTGGAAAAAACACACTTTTTTAAAATTTTAATGCACTAAAAACACACTATATTGCTCAAATGTTTAATGAAATAAAAAAGATGATCTTAGGCCGAGTACATGGATACCAAACACGACATGCTTTAAAATTGCGCACAAACATGCAGCGGTGACAAACTACATACATTTTTAAAAGCCTTTAAATGTTTTTTTTTTGATTTTACCTCACATGCATGGTGCGATTAAATGATATATTGCTCACACATGCCATGGGCATATGTGGAATTATACCCAAAAATAAATTCTGCTCCTTCTCCTGAGTACAGAGATACCACATGTGTGGGACTTTTTGGGAGCCTAGCCACGTACGGGGCTCCAAAATCCAATCACTGCCTTCAGGATTTCTTTTTTTTTTTTTTTTTTTTTTTAATTCAAAAATGTTTATTGAGTTTTGTAACATACAAAGAAGTAAATAGAACAAAACAAAAATTATAAGCATATAGAAGCACAGAACCAGAATATGTACAGCATTCTCAGTAAGTTATGTAGAAAGCTATGTGATAGCGTATTTGTCGGTCCATATTTTCCACATGTCATCAAATTTAGAACAATTAAGTGAATTAATTGCCAAGAGCCGTTCGAACGTGTAGTTTTGGTGGACTTTTCTGGTAACATCAGTGATATTTACAGTCGGGATTGTTTTCCAATGTTGTAGTATCAAGGATCTGGTAACCAATATAATGTGGGACACCACATGTCTCATTGTGTATGGAAAATCTTCCAAACCTATCAGTAGTATAGCCAATGAGGGGGTGGGATGTGTAATCAACCCTGTTAGGGATGAAATGAGTGTAAACGTTTGGTTCCACAGACTGGTGATACTTGGGCATTCCCAGAGAATGTGGAGAATATGGCCTTTGTGACCGCAGTTTCTCCAGCAGAGAGGGGAAGTACCCGGGAACATTTTCGCAAGTCTACAGGGGGTGTATTGCCACCGGTTGATAACTCTAAGTGAAGTTTCCCAGTGGCTAATGCAATGGGAAGATTTTTGTATAATGTGAAATGCAAATTTCCATTGGTCATCTGTAATTGTGATACCCATGTCGGAGTCCCACTTCATATGTGCCACCGATTTAACAAATACCTGTTTGTTGTGCAAAAGATTGTAGTACATTGCTATACCTTTATTGCTCTGTGGACCTTTGGTGAGGTGTTGCCACACCGAAGTAGGTAGAGCTAGAGTACCAATTGGATTGTTCTTCATAAAGTGTGCTACTCGTATACATGTGAATAACATACAGTTAGGCATATTGTATTTAGTCATTAAGTCCGATGCTGATAGTGGGTTATCGTCGTGAAGTAAATCCTGTACAGACTTAATCCCCAGGGAGGGGAATTGTTTCAGGGAAAGCATAGGGACGTTGGTCTCTATTATATTAAGTGGAAGGTAGTAGTCTATATTTTTGCTATTATTGAGGTGGCGGGATATTAGGAACCTCCAGGCCCGCAGAGACGTGGCAATAGTAGGAGGCAGTTTCCGTAGGTTCCAGGGTAGCCAATTGTCCCCCAGCAGAACTGTAGGTAAATCAGGTATGGGAGCTAAGGTGGTTTCAATGTCCACCCATAGTGGCCCGTCATCTGAAGGGTACCAGTGTTTAAGTTGGTCAAGTCTGGTGGCATATAGGTAATCCTGTATGTCAATAAGGCCTGCACCTCCCGCCGATTTATGGGGTAGTAGATTAGTCCGTGAGCACCTGGCTTTTTTGTCTCCCCACAGTAGTCGCCATTGAAGGTTAGACACAGAGTTTATATAAGATTTGGGTATGTCGAGTGGGATAGCCCTGAAAACATACAGAATTTGCGGGAGTATCAGCATTTTAAATGCTGCCAGTCTACCAAGCCATGACAATTCTTTTTTGGCAATGTTAGTAATTTGAGGTCCTATCTTGGCTAGGAGAGGTTTCAGATTAGTGTCAACTATATTTTTAATGTCATGAGTCAGGGTTATACCTAGGTATGGTAATCCCTTGTCAGTCCATGAGTAGGGGAGGTGTCGTTGTAGTTTAAGGCAATCATTAGTAGCTAGACCCATATTTAAGATAAGAGATTTAGAGAAATTCACTTTGTAGTAGGAGACGTCTCCGAAGGTTTTAAGTATGTCGTGGGCTTGAGGAAGTGAGGAGAGAGGCCGAGTAAGCATGAGTATCACATCGTCAGCAAATAAGTTGATAACGTGGGATTTAGAGCCCATTTGAAAACCAGTGATATCCTTGTGAGATCTAATGGTCTCCGCCAGAGGTTCAATCATGAGATTGAAAATTGTCGGGGATAGAGGGCACCCCTGGCGAGTACCATTAGTGATCTGAAAGGGGGTTGATAACATGCCGGAGGTATAAACCTGCGCCGATGGGCAAGAGTACAAGGCCAGCACTGCATTGAGTATGGTACCACAAAAACCGAACTTAGATAAGGTCATAGACATGTATTTCCAATGCACCCTGTCAAACGCCTTCTCTGCGTCAATAGAGAGCAGCAGAGAAGGCGTTTGAGTGCTTACAGCATGGTGAACAACATTAATGATTCTTCTGGTAGCATCAGAGGTTTGTCTCCCCTTCACAAAGCCCATCTGGTCGCGTTGTATAAGGAGTGGGATAAACACAGATAAACGTTTTGCAATAAGTTTGGCATATATTTTAATGTCCGTGTTCAATAAGGAAATCGGACGGAAATTGGGAGGGGTCGTGGGATCTTTACCCTGCTTAGGTAACGTGACAACGTAAGCCCTCAGCATTTCTGGGGGAAAAGACGCAGATTCAGCAGCTTTAGTGAAGATTGTTTGCAGATGTTGGGAAAGGTGTGACTGAAAGATTTTAAAATATTCATTGGCGAACCCATCAGGACCAGGTGATTTACCAAGGGGTAGTGTGGCTATTGTAGCAGCTATTTCAGATGCTGTGAATGGTGCATTCAGGGATGTAAGTTGGTTCTCTGATAAAGAGGGTAAGTTTAGTGTTTCTAGGAAACTGTGTATAAGTTCCGGAGTAGGTTGTGTCGTGGAATGGTCTTCCTTAATGTTGTATAGGCTACTGTAATAGTCTGCGAATTGGTTAGCAATGTCTTGTGGATTGGTGATTTTGTGTTTCAGGGTGGGGTGAAGCAAGTGGGAAATTCTCGTCTTCACACGTGCGTTCTTGAGTCTGTTCGCCAGGTATTTGCCAGCTCTATTGGCATTGGCGTATGACGTCAATTTCAGGCGTCTGAGGTGGTAGTCGTATTGTTGTGAAAGGATTGCCCTAAGTGCATCTCTGCATTGGGATATCTTGTGAGTGAGGACAGTAGTCGGTGCCTGTTTGTTCTGATCCTCTAGAGTGTGTAAGTCATGTAGGATAGCTGTGATTTGTGCTGTTCTGCGTCTTTTTTCCCTAGCGCCTAATTGAATCAAGATACCCCTCATATATGCCTTGTGGGCATTCCAAAGGGTGAATGGGTCACTGACAGAATCTGTGTTATTGAGAAAAAAGTCCTTTATATGTTTGGAGATCACTGTGGAGGTACGGGGGTCTTGAAGTAATCTTGTGTTAGTGCGCCAGATGGGTGGGGAAGAGGAGACAGCCTGATCAATAATAGTAATGGTCACTGCTGCGTGGTCAGACCAAGTTATGTCGTGTATACAAGCCGAGGAAACCTTTTGTAGTAACCATTTGTCTGACAGAAATAGGTCAATGCGAGAGTACGAGCAATGCCTGTGTGAAAAAAAAGTGTAGTCTCTTTCATTTGCATGCATGCATCGCCAGATGTCGAACAGGTCAGCATTGTTCATCAGTTTACTGAGGTATGAGGAACTGTTAGTTTTGCGAGCAGAAGAGTCCAGTTTAGGGTCCACTATGAGATTGAAATCACCGCATAAGAGTACAGAGCCATAAGGGTGGTCTTTCACTTTTTTCAGCAGTCTGCTAAGGAAGCGGATTTGATGAGAGTTCGGTGCATATAAGGATACTAGTGTGTAGGGCACGGAGTTTATGTCTCCTTTAAGAATGATAAACCTGCCGTTCGGATCAGTGATGGTTTCTTTGTGTTGGAAGGAAAGGGTATCCCTTAAAGCGAGCATGACGCCTCCTTTTTTATGTCCAGGAGTATTGGCCAAAAATACATGAGGGTACTCTCTGTGGGAGCAAGTGGGGGCTTTTGTATCCTGGAAGTGCGTTTCTTGAACGCACAATATATCAGCCCTATGTTTTTTGGCTTCAGACCACATGGACAGTCGTTTAGCGGGGTGGTTTAAACCACGGGCATTAATAGATAGGCAGTTAATAGGCATGGGTCAGTTGGTGTGGATTATGCAAGGCGGTGTTATGCATATACTCACTGCGACCGAGTAGTGTGATCTGGCGATGATCATGGATGTCAGGTGAATCTGCAAGCGTCTGGTAGTTCTGTTCCGGTTGTAGTGCTTCAAAGATAGAACTTAAAAAAATACATAAACAACGAAAGTTGAACATAGTTAGTAGTAAGTGGATACTGAACATAGTAAGAAAAGGATCCATAAACTGATCCATGTGCAGGTGAAACTGCTATCAGCGTTCTGAGGGAAAAAACAGGGATCGCAGCATATAACCCCTGTGTCCGGAGAAAAAAGTGTAACATAGGTTGTGTGGTTATCATCCGTGACCACCAGTGTCCTTTTTTGAGGACCTTTTGCGGGATACTACCTGCCATTCTTCAGGCATTGGAGATGGGGAGGAGGCGGAATTGTGTGCAGATGGAGACGTATTGTTGGGTAGTATGCCCCATTGGCGGAGTGCTGCTAAGCCTTCTTCCAGTGTGTTGACAAGCAAGGAAGCTCCATTGTGTGTAATTGATAGCTTTGCGGGATATTTCCACTTGTGTGGAATATTGTGGTTCCGCAGGGCCTTAGTGATTGTCGCCAGGTTGCGACGTAGCTGGAGAGTATGCCTAGAAAGATCTGGGAGTATTTGCAAATCAGCATATTGTGGATGTTTGTTGTCAGCTCTGCGTGACGTAATTAGGATTTGTTCTTTGACATGGTAGTAGTGGACTCTGAGAAGCACATCCCTAGGAATGTTTTCCGGGAGAAATGATGGTTTAGGTATACGGTGTATACGGTCTACTATGAGATCCTGAGGGGACAAGGAAGGCAGTAGAGTGGAGAACAAGGCCTGGGCGTATGGTAGTAGTTGCGCAGGCAGTACAGATTCAGGAATCCCCCTAATTTTTAAGTTGTTCCTTCTGGATCGGTCTTCCAAATCTGCGACTTTGTTTTTAAGCCATGCGATTTCCTCACTATGGTTACTGTGTGCATCTACCATTGTGTTGAATGATGAGGTAACCCTATTGAGGCTGTGCTCCACCTGATCCACTCTGTCACCCAGGGCCTGAACTTCTCTGTGGCAAAGATTTATACTGGCAGTTAAATCAGCATGGATGGATGCTTTTAAGGACAGTAACATATCCTTAAGTACTGTTTCTGAAACTGGCCTGTCAGAGGTAGGGAAGGCAGCTATGGGATCTTGTGAGGGCTGTGTGGTGACATCCCCTATATTAGGAGGCCTGCTTACCTCCATCTCAGGGTCCATCAGCGGTCTCACAGGGGATTTGGTCCTCTGCTTCTGTTTGGCAGGGCTCCTGGTGGATGGACTAGAGGTCCCAGAAGAGGATCCGCTCGTCAGATGGGGTCCGTTTCTGGCCTGTGGATGACCGGAGCGGCCGTCGGATGTCCCGACCTGCTTCGCCGTTTGAGTGCCTGAGGCGCCGGCGCCATTTTGTGGAGACCCGCGCGCTCTGAAGAACTCCTGTAGTTTCTGCGGGTGTTGGGGGTTTTTCCGATGGCGGGTCATGTCCGCCGATGCAGCAGAGCTGAGGGATGCCTGCAGGGTGTTTTGCAGCCGTGGATGGCGGTCTGGGGCACGGATGTCGTCGGATGTTCTCCGGCGGCCGAGCGGAGCTCTGGATTAAGCGTCCATTACGGAGCTCGGTCGCCACGCCCCCCCTTCTTCAGGATTTCTAAGGGCGTAAATTTTTGATTTCACTCCTCACTACCTCACAGTTTTGAAGGCCATAAAATGACAAGATGGCACAACCCCCCCCCCCCCCCCAAATCCATTTTGGAAAGTAGACACCCCAAGCTATTTGCTGAAAGGCATGTTAAGTCCATGGAATATTTTATATTTTGCCACAAGTTGCAGGAAAATTACAAACCTTTTTTTTTTATTGCACAAAGTTCTCACTAAATTATATATTGCTCAAACTTGCCATGGGCATATGTGGAATACATTCTGCTGCTTCTCTTGAGTACAGGGATACCACATGTGTGGGACTTTTACGGGCCCCCGAAAACCAAGCACCACTTTCAGGATATTTGCTGAGAGGCATGGTTAGTATTTTGCAGCTATCATTTGTTTTTGAAAATGAAGAAAGGAAAGATTTTTTTTTTCTTTTTTCAATTTTCAAAACTTTGTGACAAAAAGTGAGATCTGCAAAATACTCACCATACATCTCAGCAAATAGCTTGGGGTGTCTACTTTCCAAAATAGGGTAATTTGGGGGGGGGGGGGGTTGAACTGTCCTGGCATTTTATGCACAACATTTAGAAGCTTATGTCATACATCACCCACTCTTCTAACCACTTGCAGAAAAAAAAAAAAATTTCCAAGAAAATTACTTTGAACCCCCAAACATTATATATGTTTCTAAAGCAAAGGCCCTACAGATTAAAATGTTGGGTGTTTCATTTTTTTTCACACAATATTTGCGCAGCGATTTTTAAAACGCATTTTTCTGGAAAAAACACACTTTTTTTAAATTTTAATGCACTAAAACACACTATATTGCTCAAATGTTTAATGAAATAAAAAAGATGATCTTAGGCCGAGTACATGGATACCAAACACGACATGCTTTAAAATTGCGCACAAACATGCAGCGGTGACAAACTACATACATTTTTAAAAGCCTTTAAATGTCTTTACAGGTCACCACTTTTGATTTACAGAGGAGGTCTACTGCTAAAATTACTGCCCTCGATCTGACCTTCCCGTTGATACCTCACATGCATGGTGCGATTGCTGTTTACATATGACGCCAGACCGACGCTTGCGTTCACCTTTGCGTGAGAGCAGGGGGGGGCAGGGGTGCTTTTTTTTGACTCACATGCATGGTGCCATTGCTTTTTACATATGACGCCAGACTGATGCTTGCGTTCACCTTTGCTTGAGAGCAGGGGGGGGCAGGGGAGCTTTTTTTTTTATTACTTATTTTGCTTTTTTTTTTTTTTTAACTGTTCCTTTCATTTATATATTTTTTCATCATTTTTATCTCAAGGAATGTAAATATCCCCTATGATAGCAATAGGTAGTGACAGGTACTCTTTTTTTGCAAAAATTTGGGTCTATTAGACCCTAGATCTCTCCTCTGCCCTCAAAGCATCTGACCACACCAAGATCGCTTTCCCAATTTCCCAATGGCGCTGTTTATATTTCCGCAAAATCGAAGTCATGAAATGCTTGTAGCTTCCAGGTTCTTAGGCCATAGAGATAATTGGAGCCATTCTGGTCTCTGATCAGTTCTATGGTCAGCTAGGGGAACCATCGGCTGCATTCTCAGGTTCCCTGTTGGGATAGGAGAGCCAGAGAAAACCATGGAAGACGTGGGGGGGGGGGGGGAATTACCTCCCACTGCTTTTAAAAGCAGTCTGGAGGCTAATTAGCTGATAGGATTGCTTTTACATGAAAGCTGACCACTGTCTGAAAAGAATGATACCAAGATGATACCTAAACATGCATGGTGCGATTAAATGATATATTGCTCACACATGCCATGGGCATATGTGGAATTATACCCAAAAATAAATTCTGCTCCTTCTCCTGAGTACAGAGATACCACATGTGTGGGGCTTTTTGGGAGCCTAGCCACGTACGGGGCTCCAAAATCCAATCACTGCCTTCAGGATTTCTAAGGGCGTAAATTTTTGATTTCACTCCTCACTACCTATCACAGTTTTGAAGGCCATAAAATGACAAGATGGCACAACCCCCCCCCCCCCAAATGACCCCATTTTGGAAAGTAGACACCCCAAGCTATTTGCTGAAAGGCATGTTAAGTCCATGGAATATTTTATATTTTGCCACAAGTTGCAGGAAAATTACAAACCTTTTTTTTTTTTTATTGCACAAAGTTCTCACTAAATTATATATTGCTCAAACTTGCCATGGGCATATGTGGAATTACACCCCAAAATACATTCTGCTGCTTCTCTTGAGTACAGGGATACCACATGTGTGGGACTTTTACGGGGCCCCCCGAAAACCAAGCACCACTTTCAGGATTTCTAAGGGCTTACATTTTTGATTTCACTCCTCACTACCTATTACATTTCGAAGGCCATAAAATGCCAAGATGGCACAAAACTCCCCCAAACTACCCCATTTTGGAAAGTGGACACCCCAAGCTATTTGCTGAGAGGCATGGTGAGTATTTTGCAGCTCTCATTTGTTTTTGAAAATGAAGAAAGGAAAGATTTTTTTTTTCTTTTTTCAATTTTCAAAACTTTGTGACAAAAAGTGAGATCTGCAAAATACTCACCATACATCTCAGCAAATAGCTTGGGGTGTCTACTTTCCAAATTTGGGTATTTTGGGGGGGGGGGGGGTTGAACTGTCCTGGCATTTTATGCACAACATTTAGAAGCTTATGTCATACATCACCCACTCTTCTAACCACTTGAAGAAAAAAAAAAAAATTTCCAAGAAAATTACTTTGAACCCCCAAACATTATATATGTTTCTAAAGCAAAGGCCCTACAGATTAAAATGTTGGGTGTTTCATTTTTTTTTCACACAATATTTGCGCAGCGATTTTTAAAACGCATTTTTCTGGAAAAAACACACTTTTTTTAAATTTTAATGCACTAAAACACACTATATTGCTCAAATGTTTAATGAAATAAAAAAGATGATCTTAGGCCGAGTACATGGATACCAAACACGACATGCTTTAAAATTGCGCACAAACATGCAGCGGTGACAAACTACATACATTTTTAAAAGCCTTTAAATGTCTTTACAGGTCACCACTTTTGATTTACAGAGGAGGTCTACTGCTAAAATTACTGCCCTCGATCTGACCTTCCCGTTGATACCTCACATGCATGGTGCGATTGCTGTTTACATATGACGCCAGACCGACGCTTGCGTTCACCTTTGCGTGAGAGCAGGGGGGGGGGCAGGGGTGCTTTTTTTTGACTCACATGCATGGTGCCATTGCTTTTTACATATGACGCCAGACTGATGCTTGCGTTCACCTTTGCTTGAGAGCAGGGGGGGGCAGGGGAGCTTTTTTTTTTATTACTTATTTTGCTTTTTTTTTTTTTTTAACTGTTCCTTTCATTTATATATTTTTTCATCATTTTTATCTCAAGGAATGTAAATATCCCCTATGATAGCAATAGGTAGTGACAGGTACTCTTTTTTTGCAAAAATTTGGGTCTATTAGACCCTAGATCTCTCCTCTGCCCTCAAAGCATCTGACCACACCAAGATCGCTTTCCCAATTTCCCAATGGCGCTGTTTATATTTCCGCAAAATCGAAGTCATGAAATGCTTGTAGCTTCCAGGTTCTTAGGCCATAGAGATAATTGGAGCCATTCTGGTCTCTGATCAGTTCTATGGTCAGCTAGGGGAACCATCGGCTGCATTCTCAGGTTCCCTGTTGGGATAGGAGAGCCAGAGAAAACCATGGAAGACGTGGGGGGGGGGGGGGGGAATTACCTCCCACTGCTTTTAAAAGCAGTCTGGAGGCTAATTAGCTGATAGGATTGCTTTTACATGAAAGCTGACCACTGTCTGAAAAGAATGATACCAAGATGATACCTAAACCCGCAGGCATCATTCTGGTATAACCACTCAAAGTCCAGTACATTGCTGGTCCTTGTTGGGCATATATTGTAATCTTTTTTTTCATGAAGCCTGTGGGCTGAACGAAAAAAAAAGAGATTGATTGGTGGGTATGCCCACCATTAGAATACCTCCCTCATCCACCCACTTCTAATGATGGGCATACATGCACCATTTTGTTTTTAACTGTGGTGGTGAAATCACCTCCTACAGCGCTGGAGTCACGGCTTTATGTATCATGGGAGCAAACACTGTTGCTGTCAAGATAAATAAATCCGCGCTGCAGTCGAATGGCGTACCTGCTAAGAAAATGATGGTTAATAATAAAACAAAGTAACATTACAGTATAACAGTAAGACTTACCATACCTGCAAAGCAAATACAAAAAAAAAACATAGTAAAAAATAAAACATTGTTTAATGCAACCTGTGCCTAAAATATATATATATGCCGAAGCATGGGTGCATACACCCGCAAAAGTTAGGAGCAAATCACTCCTCCACACCTGCTGCCCTCATGCTTCGGCATATATGCTCTTTTTTTTAACTGTGGTGGTGAAATCACCTCCGACAGTGCTGGAGTCACGGCTTTATGTATCGTGGGAACAAGCGCTGTTGCTGTCAAGATCAATAAATCTGCGCTGTAAAAAAGAGCAGAACAATAGAGAGAGAGAGAGAGAACAATAAAACGACAACAATTTTTCTATTTTTTCTTTTTTTTTTTATTTTTTCCTTTTTTATTTTACAATTGTTTTTGTAACTGTAACCGGTTCCAGGTTCGGGTCTCTCAAAATGCGATGGCATCTTGGGAGACCCTGTGAATATGTGCCTAGTCTGTGCAATGCTGTACCCTATGCTAAAACTCAACTAGTGTATGGTAGCGCTCAAAACATTCACCAATGCAAAGACCAGGATTGTCAGGACAGCGGGGACAATAATAATGGGTGTCACGCCTATATCCACGCTTTCTACAGACACAACATTTTATTTGGGGGGCTCGTTGGGTAGGGGTACTCGGGAGGACATACAGAAAATGCCTCTCATGCAGCCAGCTTACTGCATTTGGATTGGGAAGGTGAGGTGGAGCACCGTCCTGAAACAGAAGGGCTCTGCCGATCTCTTCCTGGAATTTAAGGAAGGATCCAGTCCGTCCTGAAGCTTTGTATAGCACATGAGCGTTCAGCAAAGCCAATTGAAATAAATAAACATACACTTTCTTGTACCAGTGTCTGGTATGGCGGTAGGTACGGCGCCAACAACTGGTTGTTGAGGTCCACCCCTCCCATATTTTGGTTATATTCGTGGACACAGAGGGGTTTATCCACAACACCAGTCGCTCTTCATAGCGAGCAAGTTATTACACTTCAAGCAGGCTCTCTCCCCAACCTAAGACGGGAATCTACAAGCCGCTGGGGAAAACCCCGGCGATTAGATCGCACATTGCCACATGCTCCAATCTGTTGATCAAACAAGTGCCTAAAAAGTGTCTCGCTCGTGTAATAATTGTCCACGTACAAGTGGTACCCCTTTCCGAATAAGGGTGGCACCAAGTCCCACACAATCTTGCCAGCGCTTCCTATGTAGTGAGGGCAGTTTGTCGGCTCTACGTGACTATCTTTGCCCTTCGTAAACCATAAAACTATATGTATAGCCTGTGGCCCTGTCACAGAGCTTATACATCTTGACCCCGTATCTGGCACACTTGCTGGGAAGGTACTGTTTGAATGACAAGCAGACAGAAAACTTAATCAGGGACTCATCAACGCAGACAACTTAATGGGGAGTAAAAAAGCCTGCAAAATGCTGGTTGAAGTGGTTTACGTAGGGCCAAATTTTTTAGAGCCGATCGTATCCAGGGTCTCCACGAGGACGGCAGAGTTGATTTTTGTTGAAATGCATGAACCGCAAGATCTGCTCGTATCATGCCCTGGTCATGGAAGCATAGAACAAGGGCATATGGTGAATTGGGTCAGTGGACCAATATGACCGCAACTCATTCTTTTTGGTTATGCCCATGAGGAGGGATAGGCCCAGAAAGGTCTTAAATTCGGAAACCGTAATTGGTTTTCAATCTCTGGCAAGGGAGGACTGGGGAATAGTGGCGATGTGTTGATCAGCGTACAAATTGCTTTGGTTCACAATAGATCTATAGAGATCTTTGGTGAAAAACAGCAAATATAAATCAAGTGACGTAAAATTAACTGTTTCCACCTGAATTCCGGGTTGGCCAGTGAATGGGGGAAGTACGGGTGCTGCAGAAGTGGTGGGTTCCCAATTAGGAATGGCAAATTCTGCAGGAAGGGCACTATGGGCTCTACGGGCCTGTCTTTGTCTTCTTGATGGCAGCGGGACACTACTTGTGCTTGCCACTTAACCAGCTTGAACTGCACTTATGGGACTTGCCACATTACCACGTGTTACAGCAGTGCTGGTTTGACTATGACCAGGGTGTACTAGGCCGCTGGTGCTTGCCAGTTCACCAGAAGGAATAGCGGCGATAGTTCTTCTCTGCTCCATACGAGAGTCCTGCGGTTCTTGCACCTCAACAGCAGAAGAATATTGGGGTCTGGTATGCCTGACCTTGGCAGGGACCACAACTCTGTCATCAGAGCTATCTGTCATGGAGAATCTGTCGTCTACAGGATCGTATTCTGAGCCTGAATCTGACAGATGAGTGACTTCCTCTTCACTATCTGTCATGCTCAGAAACGTGTAGGCCTCTTCACTAGTGTACCTTCAATTTGCCATTTAGGGCTCTAAATTTACTGGTAAACTAGTGAGACTCACAGGTAAAAAAGCTCCTGACTGTAGGCGACTGTATCAAAACGCTACCAAAAAACTGTTAGCGATCGCAGGGATCAGGCCAGACTGGCGAATGCTGCAGTTATGTGTTTAGTGATTTGTATGTGACAGTGAACGATCAATACTGCACTTGGGTGGGCTGGGGGAGGGGCAAAATGCAGGTGCTAGCAGGTATCTGGGCTGATCCCACTAAAGCCCCATCCACACGCTCAGACTTTTTCATGGATTCTGTCCGATCGGACAATGTTGTTGAAAAATCAGACCGTGTGTATGCACCATCGGACAGTGTACGTCGGATTGTCCGACAGACAAAGTCTTATCTCCTGCTGGAAAGATTTGCCGACAACACGGTCCGAACACACCAAATCCGATCGTGTGTACGGTTGTCCGACGGACAAAGTGCTACGCATGCTCAGAAGAAATTCTGTGACGGAAGCGCTCGGTCAGGTAAAACTACCTTTCCTAATCGACACAGCACATTCGTCACGCTGCAATGTTAAAATGTCTTTAATGCAGCGCATTCTCTTTTTCTTTACAATGCAAGAAGAATGACATGTTTTAGCTGCTCCTATTCACCCGCACTTCTCACAAACTTAGTTCTTTATTACTTTTCAGCATTTATACACTACATGTTTATTTTTACTCAGATCGTAAAAGAATCTTTGTTATATTTTTAGCATGATTTGTCTTTTTTTTTTTTTTTTTTTTAGGAATACATATTTGAAGGAGATTTTTTTTTTTTTTTTTGGAGGGGGGTTGTGTGTCTCAACTTAGCAAAACCACATTATTAACATTTGTATTTCTTGCTTAAATTTACTAGGAGTTTGTTGGTTGTTGGTGCCCCTTGTTAATTCTACTTTAGGATTAGTGAAATGTACCTGGCTACTCAAAGAAAAACTGTCATTGTAGAAAAGTAAAACACAATAGTCAATGATTATTTCAAATCCAAAAAAAATTTATTTAGGTCTCAGCAACAAACCAAAGAGGAACGCAGCCATGGTGAAACTTGGGGAATTTGCAAAGCCTTGGACACCTACGGCAACCATCATTTTTCACGCTTAGAAAATTGGGGGCCTGAGGAGTACCTATCTAAATAATAAGGGAGTGCAATCTGGTCCTGAAGTCCAAAACATCCGGAACTGCAGCAGATGCCATCTAGGTCCCCAGGCTCTGGTCCTACGAGAGGCTCCATCTTCTCTCAGACCAGACTGAATCAAGGTCATCACTCTCTTGTCTTCCTTGTACTTTTCCTTCCACGCCGTGGTGCTGGTGCTGGTGGGGTGGCAGAAGGAGGAGGAGGAGGCGGAGCAAGGTCACTCTCGCAAACATGTGTGAGTGGGGTCATCTCCCCAGCCATCCCCTCATTTAGGATTTTGAGGATGACATCCTCACACATGCTGCGTTGCCCCGCCTCCATACCCGTCATTTTAGTGCCAACCAAGGAGGCAAAGGCCTCCTCGTAGGTGGGTGTGGCATATAGGGAGGCTGAAGCATCTTTGATCAGCTGGAGCGCTGACTCTCCCACCTCCCCCATGCTTTTCGCCCTTCTGTAGGGAAGGCGGAGGGGAGGGACTTGGGAGACAGTCAGGCTCCTACACCTACCCCCCTGTTGGCTGCCACTAACCCCTGCCTCCTCCTGACTGCCACATTCCACAGCCACCTCCTGGCTGAGGTCTTCCTGTGTATGAAAAAGGGACATCGTTTCAGTTATTTGTTCATCAAACACACACAATTCTCATCTAGTGACTGTTGCAAAATGTTTACAAATAGAAAACCATACAATTCTCAGCCCTGCAGTTTAGAGTCTTCCCAAAAATGTCTCCAACACCACTGTCTGTTGATATGTCAATCACGTTAGGAACTAAGCAATTGGGGATCCTGAATTAACTGAACATCATTCATTATTCCCCAAAATGGTTACAAAACTACTATACCTGGAACAAGCTGGGCTCCTGCACATATTCCATACTGGAAGGCCCAGGTTGGTCCTCGGAAGCCTCATCAGGGGTGGCGTGCGTGGAAGGACGCGTGCAAGGAAGAGTCGAGAGTGACTTCCTGACATTAGCCTGGTCTTTGAGAAAGTGGAGCCTCTCATAGTACCAGAGCGTGGGGACATAGACATCAGCTGCTGCAGCTCCAGATGCTAGGGACTTCCGGACCTTATTGCGCTCCCGGAAATAGGTACTCCTCATGTTGTTAATCTTGACTTGTAAGTTTGCCACGGTTGCCATGGGCAGGGTTGGCTTTACAAATGCCACAAGTTTCAGCATGGCTGCGTACCTCTTTGGTCTGTTGCTGTAGTCGCGGTGCTTTGCTAGCCATAATAGGGGAAATTCCCTGTATTTATCAATGAAGAGGGGGAGAAAACTCACGTCGTAGAAGGCCTCCATCACCTCTGCAAGACACAACACCACACAAAACAATATAAATAATGTCAGCCTAAACTCTCCTAATCTTCTCCATAAAGAAGCCTCAAGTTCTAATCAGTCTAGGCTAGTTATGTACCAACGTCAAATTGTACCTTCGTTTCTAGCGATCGTCTCGTGCGTGAGCTTTCTCTCCCCTCGTCTCCCAGATCGTGGCTACGACACAGGCGTGTGATGTTTTATATACAGTGCGCATGCGTCAAACTCCGCCCACCCCTGACGATCTTTCTCGTCTATTCCCCACCCCTTCTCTTTACGGCGCAGTGGGGAGAGCACATGGCGGGGACACAGCAGGTGCGCCCCAAATATCCCACCAACGAGGAGGAGGACGAGGAAAGTCCGGAGGCACAAACGTCCCGATCCCGGAGCCTGAAATTCAAGGCCTCCAATATGTCATTTGGAGAAATGTTGGAGATGGTGGACATATTAAAGAGGAGCGACTATGATGGGAAGTATGGGCCTTACCTCAACCCCAATGTCCGCAAGGCCAAGATCATGTCTAAAGTTGTGAGAAGGCTGTACAATCATTTTGGGGTACAACGATCCAAGGAGCAACTCAGGAAACGCTGGTCAGACCTGAAACTGAGGGAGGCCGATCAGTACAGAAAGATCAAGCGAGTTCTTCAAAAAAGTAAGTAGTTGTGTTTTGTGTTTGCTTTCTTGCTTGCATACTGCTCCATGTGGTTTGATTTTTACAAAGTTGTACATTCCAAAATGGCCACTTTCAGGTTCGTCTGTGCATTCGATCGTACTCAACCTCGATCTTTCTGCCACTGTCATGTTCGTGTGTGTGTCCATTCGATCGTACACAACCTCGATCGTTCGGCCACTTATAATACGATGTTTGGTGTTTTTTTTGGGGAAAGGAAGTTTGTTCTCACTAGAAATGTCATCAAGAATGTAAAGCCAATTTATTCAATGTAAAGGAGAGGTCACCCAGTAGCTGTTTACCCATCTGGACTCTAGAGCACTAGTGCTGGGACACCCAAACCCCCTTTTTATTATGCTTTTCCACACATGTGCTCCAGTGGATACTAGAGGGGGGTCTCCATCACACAAACTTCTACCAAAAAGCTAGTAAGTTTAGCACCTTTACAAAGTGACTACATTCATGTAGTTGCCATTTGTAACTGGCCCTACAAAAATAGTGTCCGTCACTTTCAAGCAATGTTTGTCATTTCCTATTTCTGCCCTCAATAGATTGTGTTGCTAAATCTTCCTTTTGTACATTCTCATAGGGGAGCGAAAACTTGGGCCGTCTGAGGAAACCCCAAAACCAACACCTCCCAAAAAAGGTGAAAGAGCAGAAGCAGAGGAGGAGGAGGAGGAGGAAGGAGAGATCATCGAACTTGGAGAAATTGTCACCACAACAGGTGAGTGTGGGAGAACACAGCTACTGGTAAGCTAATCAATGTATGGCTGCCTCATTTCCAACACCCGATTTTTGTTTGTTTGTGGTTTTTAGGTGACGTGGATGTTGTGGAAGAAAAATCGCACTTTACCACAGAGAGTGCCCACGTACTCATCGGGGAGATAATGGTCTGCAATAGAGATCTAGATTACATAAAGCAAAACATCAATGATGTTCAACAAAAATTGAAGAACATCATTGATGTTTTAGGAAAAATATGAAAACGCACCAAGTAATTAACACACATTTGTGCCAGCTTCTGAACACATTTGCAACTTAAGAACTGTGTGAAATTTGGAACATGCACACATTGTGTCCACATGTGCTAGCTCCCATCATGGTGGATGAATGCCAACGTTTTTTTGGGGGTGCAACCACTTTACGAACTACGAAAGTGGTTGTGGTGAAGGGGTTGCACCCCCAAAAAACGTCCATTCATCCCCATGATGGAAAATGGCACTTTTGAAGCTTCTAGGCATGTGTTTTAAGATCTAATGACCATTTTCAGACCCAAATTGTGTGCATGTTCTAAGATGTTGTCAGTTTGGGCGTGAAGATTGTAAACACACTTGTGAATGTTTTCCAAGTAAACTATTTTATTTTTCAAAATGTGTGGCTTCCTTATTTAAAAAACACAATGCATTATGTATGTCAAATGTAAAGGATATGGGGGGCAATGGGTGTTATTTACTAAAGGCAAGTCCACTTTGCACTGCAAGTTTCTTTTCCAGGGCACTTTTTCACTGCACTTGTAGAGCATAGTCGATTTGACTTATGTAAATGACACCCACAGTGCTTTGTACGAAAACACGGAGCACAGCATTTTTGAGAATACACACATGTCTGACCTGGTGATGAAAAGGAGTATTTTGGGTGTCAGTTATGCAGTACAAACCTTCTCTAGACCAAAGATTAGGTAGCAAACACACAACATGAGAATAATCTTTTTGGGAAGAAGAGACTGTTACCTCCTTTTGCCCAGAAAGTGCATTCCCACTGTCGAAGGCAAAGGGAAAAAATTTCAAGGTAAAATAAGCTAAAAAGAATACTGAAATGACAAGAAATCATAGGTTGGTTGAAATATCAGATTTATTAAAAAATGCCTCTCACACATCGTCAGGCAGAGCAATGGCCCCCCTACCCACAAAGTACTCCATATATTGCTCACGGACCGCGCGGGCATTTAGAGGGGGCAAGCCTGGACGTGCCACTTGAAGGGCTGTGAGGTCCGCATTTGGAGGGCCCTCCACATCTGGGCCAACGGGCACCACATAGTTCCTGATATGTCTTTTAAGGAAGTTGTGCAATATGCAACAGGCAAGAACTATGTGGTTCAGTTTGTATTCCGCCAAGTTAATTGCCGTCAAGAACAGGCGGAAGCGGCTGGCCAGGATGCCAAAAGTGTTCTCCACAACTCTTCTGGCTCTGGACAGCCTGTAGTTGAAGACCCTCTGGTCTGGAGTGAGGGTCCTCATCGGGAACGGCCTCATCAGATGGGGAGTCAACGCAAACGCTTCATCTGCGACAAAGACGAAGGGGAGTCCTTCTGCATTCTCCTCTGGAGGTGGCAAGCACAGACTGCCACTTTGGAGACGCCAGTAGAACTCCGTGTGAGCAATGGCACCACCATCCGAGATCCGGCCGTTCATCCCCACGTCCACATACATAAATTCATATATTGCCGACACCACCGCCAACATCACTACACTATTAAACCCTTTATAATTATAATAGTAGGACCCCGAGTTGTGCGGTGGGACGATGCGGACGTGTTTCCCATCAATTGCCCCTCCGCAGTTTGGAAAGTCCCAACGGCTGGCAAAGTGGGAGGCCACAGTCTGCCATTCCTGGGGCGTGGAAGGGAACTGTGGAGTGAAACAAGAAAAAATAATTAGTCACTTTGCACATAAACATTGCAAGCAGATTAGACAATCAACATCTTGGAACAAGAGCATTGTATAAAATTGGAGGCTGGAAAGTATTTGCACAGAAAAGTAGAGGCTCCCCTTCACAGATTACTCACCCCCCATCAATCCCCACACTTCTGATGGGCCATTGGCAATAACTAGGGTTTTGGGGGGGGGGGGGTTGTTGGACAGGTAACCCTCTGCACTTCATTGATTGGCAAATGGCTCAATAATGTGTGCTAGTTTGGCCAGACACTCTGTACTTAACACTATTGGCAGTCCCCAGGAAAGCTAAACTAACATTTCAACCCCCCCCCCCCCCTAAAAAAAAGGAAAGCACATTTTGACATTATGAAATTACCAAGCAAGCTAATAGGAGAGAAAGAACACAAAAAATTAGGAAACGGAAAGTATGGAGGCAGCCCCTTGCACTACATGCTTTGCAGAATTCATCCCTAAAGATGCCCACTATAAAGAGGTAGGTATATAGTGTGTATTGACCTTGGGAAAGCCAGCATATTGAGGATTGGTACCATCTGACAGAGCAGTTGGGGGTGGGGGTTCATATTTTTTTTGCCCCCCCCCCCCCACCAAAAAAAAAAAAAAAGGGGCTCTACATGAAGTAAACCACACAGCAAACATTTGTGCATATTTTAGGGGGTGTTTGGGGGCAAACAATACTATGCAGCAGACAAAATACATTGCTTAAGTGACTAGGCCATAGGTGTCTATTGGGACAGAAGAGCATGCTGGGGAGGTAAGTGAAGGGAAAAATGCATGAAGGAGAAAAGGGGCACAGCATATTAGAGCATATTGCAATCATGGTAATTAGGGAAGGAGGTCAAAAATAGAAGACATTAGCAAACAGAGCATACATAGAAGGGAATAGTAAAGTATAAATGTTACCTTAATATAGTCCTCCTGCAGGATCTCGATGATGGCAGAACAGGTCTCTGGAATAATGATTCCCAGGGCCTGGGGAGAGATACCTGAAGAGAACTTCAAATCCTGAAGACTTCTCCCTGTCGCCAAGTACCTCAACGTGGCAACAAGCCTCTGCTCCGGAGTAATGGCTTGTCTCATGCAGGTATCCTGCCGGCTGATAAAGGGGGTCAGCAAAGCCAAAAGACGGTGAAAATCGGGGTCCGTCATCCTGAGAAAGTTCCTGAAATCATCAGGATTTTTCTCCCGGATCTCACTGAGTCAGAAAACTGAGAAGCGCGAATCTTAAGTCACCAAACTTCGACTAACTCGCGATAAACACGGGATCAGCAGAAGGAGCCCAACGGGTGCCTGACGTGGTGCTGAACTTCCCTTTTCTAATGTCGTGGACGACGACTTACGTCACGACGTTCTTGCAGACCGGATATTCCGACAACGTAGTCCGACCGTGTGTACGCAACACCAACATCGGACAAAGTACGACGGACAGGATCCGACCGACCTGGTCCGCGGATTGTCCGACCGTGTGTATGGGGCTTACCAATGATGGGGACGCTAGTATAGATGTGATCAGATCAGATATCGATCCGTTCAGATTCTATACCACTAAGGGAGGTGTATGCTGCATGCGTGGGTGTTAGCGGTACTGGCACTAACCTGACACTGCCTGGGGCGACGCAGACCCTATATGACCCCAAAACCTTAAACCTTTATTAGGTAATAAACAGCGGGTGCTCTGACACTATAAAAATATAACTAACTAACCAGCGTCACCCGTAACAGTTATACGGTGATCACTGGTGAAAGGGCTAACTAGGGGGAAATCAGGGGGTCAAAACCTTTACTAGGTAGTATATGGGGGGTACCTGATGCTATAAAAATCTGACGGCGAACCTAAATACTTACCTGCCTAACTAGCGTCACCTGTGACACTAATACAGCGATCAGAAAAATGATTGCTTAGTGACACTGGCGATGGGGGGTGATCAAGGGGTTAAACCTTTATTGGGGGGGGTTAGGGGGGTACCCTAGACCTAAAGGGGCCTAACACTAACTGCCCTAACACTTATAACAAACACAAATGACACCAATGCAGTAATCAGTAAAAAAAAAAATACTATTGGTGTCACTGTGACAAGGGGTGCAGGGGGGTGATCGGGGGTGAAAAGTGTCTGACCCCAAAGCACCTTGTCCCCATGTTGATGGGGACAAGGGCCTCATCCCCACAACCCTTGCCCGGTGGTTGTGGGGGTCTGCGGGTGGGGGGCTTATCAGAATCTGGAAGCCACCTTTAACAAAGGGACCCCCAGATCACGCCCCCCCATGTGAATTGGTAACGGGTACATTTTACCCCTACCATTTCACAAAAAAAGTGTCAAAAATAGTAAAAAAAGACAGGAGACACTTTGGGACAAGACCTTTATTAAAAAATAAAAATGTCCCATGATGTAAATCCATCTCACGCCGCCGACGAACCGAAAAAAGAAAGGCGCAACAGCTCTGCCTCTCGGCGGGAGCCTTCCATGGAGGCGGAGCTGTTGCAGCTTTTTTTTTCTTTTTTCGGCTTGTCGTGGTGGCGTGAGATCGATTTACATTGTGGGACATTTTTATTTTTTGAAAAAAAAAAAAGGACTTGTCCCAAAGTGTTTTCTGTCTTTTTTACTATTTTTGACACTTTTTTTGTGAAATGGTAGGGGTACAATGTACCCGTTACCAATTCACATAGGGGGAGGCTGGGATCTGGGGTTCCAGATTCCGATAAGCCCCCCGCCAGGAGACCCCCACAAGCCCCGGGAAAGGATTGTGGGGATAAGGTCCTTGTCAAGGTGCTTTGGGGTCAGACACTTTTCACCCCCCCCCCCGATCACCCCCCTGCACCCCTTGTCACAGTGACACTGAGATTCTGATAAGCCCCCTGCCCGCAGTAGGGTTGTAGGGATGAGGCCCTTGTCCCCATCAACAAAGTGCTACCCCAAAGCACCCTCCCCATGTTAAGGGCATGTAGCCTGGTAGGGTTTAGGAGGGGGGACGCTCTCTTGCCCCCCCTCTTTTCTTGCTGCCTGCCAGGTTGTGTGCTAGGATAAGGGTCTGGAATGGATCTTGGGGGGGACTCCTACGCCATTTTTTTTGGTGCAGGGTTCCCCTTAATTTCCATACCAGACCTTAAGGCCAAAGCTAATAAACCTGATACCTCTATGGCATGTAGTTTAAAGGCAAATAATCACACACAGACACCTATAAGATTAAAAACATCCTGTGACTAGTAATTCCATTAAAATATTAGAAGTATTCTGTTCTAATCTAGCTAAATTATATTTCTTTACTCAAGATTTTGATAAGACCAAAGCAGATTAATTGCTTGCTAATATCACTTTTCTTACCCTAGAGAGTGAACAGTATACTGACCTTTAGAGCCCCATAACAGCAATTGAAGTCCAGAATGCCATCAAAGCCTTAAAACATCTTAAAAGACCAGGCCCAGATGGGCTTTCAGCTTCTTATTATAAACACTTTGTGCCAATTTTGACACCTGAATTAACTAGAGCTTTCAATTCTATACTTACTGGACATTTGTTCAGAACTGAAACACTAACCTCCATTATAACCATGCTTCCTAAATCTAAATCAGATTCTACTTCCTGGACAAATTACCATGCCATATCCTTACTTTATCTGGACACTAAATTATTAGCCAAAATTATAGCGAACCGACTTAATACTATCATAGGCCGACTAATACATTGTGACCAAACGGGATTCATGCCCACACGCCAAGCAGGGGACAATATCAGATGTGCCCTCTTACTCACACATGCAGCTAAAGTTCGACACATTCTGACCTGTCTCTTATCTTTGGATATTAGAAAGGCATTTGACTCGGTCACTTGGCCTTTCATGCGGAACATACTCCAAAAATGGGGCTTTGGGAAACATTTCATGACATGGGTCTCTTCTCTATATGATAACCCACAGGCATATGTTAAGTATGCTACAAATCAGCAATGATAGACATCAAGAGGGGAATGAGACAAGGCTGCCCCCTCTCCCCATTAATTTTTGCCCTACTTATAGAACCCTTGGCAATATTAATTAGATCACGACATCAAAGCATAGAATTTAATTTGTTGGGTGAGCGGAAGCCATTGGAGGGATTGACAGAGAGGAGTAGCAGATACAGAGCGGTTGGTAAGGTGGATAAGTCTGGCAGCAGCATTCATTACGGACTGAAGGGGGGTTAGAGTATCCTCATTGGCAGCAGCATTCATTACGGACTGAAGGGGGGTTAGAGTATCCTCATTGGCCTACCTTTGCATGCTCTAACCCCCCTTCAGTTCGTAATGAATGCTGCTGCCAGACTTATTTACCTTACCAACCGCTCTGTCTCTGCTACTCCTCTCTGTCAATCCCTCCACTGGCTTCCGCTCACCCAACGAATTCAATTCTATGCTCTGATGTCGTGATCTAATTAATATTGCCAAGGGTTCTATAAGTAGGGCAAAAATTAATGGGGAGAGGGGGCAGCCTTGTCTCGTTCCCCTCTTGATGTCTATCATTGCTGATTTGTAGCATACTTAACATATGCCCGTGGCTCACCCAACGAATTAAATTTAAAATACTAACCACCACCTACAAAGCAATCCATAAGTCTGCCCCCAGCTACATCACTGACCTAGTCTCAAAATACCAACCTAATCCTTCTCTTCGTTCTTCTCAAGACCTCCTGCTCTCTAGCTCTCTCATCACTTCCTCCCATGCTCGTCTCCAGGACTTTTCCAGAGCCTCTCCAAGCCTATGGAACTCCTTACTCAAATCAGTCCGTCTATCTCCTACTCTATTAGCTTTTAGACGATCCCTGAAAACTCTCCTCTTCCGGGAAGCCTATCCTACCCACACCTAACAACTGTATTTTCATTTTTCCATCTGATCATCCCCCACAGTTATTACCTTTTTGTTTCCACTTGACCTTCCCTTCTAGATTGTAAGCTTTAACGAGCAGGGCCCTCTGATCCCTTCTGTATTGAATTGTATTGTAATTGTACTGTTTCCCCTGATGTTGTAAAGTGCTGCGCAAACTGCTGGCGCTATATAAATCCTGTATAATAATAATAGAATTGGGAGGGCATCAACATAAAGTCTGTGTTTTCACAGATGACATTCTTGTTTTCCTAACACATCCTCATGTGTCCGCCCCGAATCTAATCGCCTTGTTTCAGAGGTTGCACCACACCAGATATCCATTTTCATATTTGGTGGCAATGTCCAGTGGCCCAAGAATTTTGGAAAAAAATCTTTGATAGGTCCTCCAAAGCCTTGGAAATATCTATCCTTCCAGATCCAGCAGTGGCCCTTCTGAATCTTAAGCCTATTACGCTTACCCAACATCAATTTTAACTCCTCATTAATCTTACAACTGCAGCCAAACAAACCATAGCCAAGGCTTGGAAATCTGCAACTTTGATCGTAGCTGAAGCTAAACATAGGATGCATAAGACCCTTATTTATGCCAAAATGTCAGCTATTGAGGATGATAACATAGTGACATTCCTGCCCTGGATAAAACACTTCCTGCCTTCAGATTTAGATTGTTCTTTGTTGTTGCCTCAATAACTCTTCTATCTATTTAGTTATTGATCATAGAATTTCCTGGACGTGGGCTGCGCTACCATCAGGGGAGATTTTCCCCACTCCCTTCTCCCTCTTTCTCTCTATGATTTTACCCCTACTTTCCTATTTCATACTGTTCTATTAGTGGCAGGTATTTTAGATTGGCATCACTATTTCAGTCATCATTCAATTAAATTGTCCAGCATCTCTTCCATATCTAGCCCTTTCCTCTCCAACTACTTCCCTTACTTCCTTTCAAATAACCTATATTTATGGGATACTTCTTCTTTCATACTCATAGTTATAAGATCAGAGAAAGTTCCATATTGTATGTTTTCTGTTATTCTGATCTTTACCTTTCATCTCTTTATACGAAAGCGTATGAGCATTTAAGATCTATAAAATGAGAAACTTCACCCTTTCACATCTCTTTCAATTTACCTAGATACTGAATAAATACACTCTTATCAGTTTATAATGTGCCCCCACTCATCCACAGTTTGTGCCCATTTGGGGTGGATATGTGGTCTGGAGGCATGACTTATTAGATTTAACAACTACTAAGAATCTTTTACTACAGTTCCATTACTACTTGTTATATGAATTGCTACTGGATCTTATTATTTTTTATGCTTTTTAACTGTTTTGTATATTAAAATCGTGATTAATGGTTATGAATGTCTTCCATTTATGAGTTTACATGCTTTTCTATCTACTTCTTATGTAAACTTCAATAAAAACATTGAACAAGAAAAAATTACATTAATTAACTCAACTTCATACATAGATAATAAATCTATAAATGCCCACATATGTAGGAAATATTTCATACATGTTTGTATAAACAATATCATAATTAAACAGGTCGTCTGATGAAAAAAATTCCACCCTGAATGTGGACACGGATTCTTAGGAGATGGAAGCACCTATTGCACTGCTATGTGGAGCATTAGTGAGCCATAGAAGCAAAAGATGCCCATCAATGGAACCTAGAGGATTTACAACAAAACTAACCATGTTTTGGAAGGGGTGGAGAGAAGGGGGGGGGGGGGGTAATATGTATGCTATATGGTACTGGTATCCACCATATAAAAAAGGAGCTTTTGAAAGAGGTTGAGTTTGTTTAGGATCCGATAATTGCAAAGACCCACTTTTTATAAGACAGGCTTTCAAGAACCAAGTACTTGATAGATGACAATTGCCTGCATAGAAACATATCCAGTAGTACCAAGGTGAGAGAGCAGCAGGAGGGGTCCTAATGTGAGCTGTGGTGGTTGTCCCTTACCAGATCTTAAATATATTGTTATAGTTGTATATATATGTTTCTATGCAGGCAATTGTCATCTATCAAATACTTGGAAATATAATAATATATAATAATATAATTATAAAAAGTGGGTCTATGCGACTATGGGATCCTAAAAAAACTCAACCTCATGCATACATGTATTCACCAGTGTTTTACTTTATGACTTATTGACACAATAACATAGCTTTAATATATATATATATATATATATATATATATATATATATATATATATATATATATATATATATATATATATATATATATATATATATATTTAGCCTTGAAAAAGGAATGCAAAATTCTTAAAATGTATTGGCCTGTTACTAATGTAGCACCCTCTACTTAGGTAGGTGCTAGATTTAGTTTTTTTTGTGTAAGTGCAAGTAAAATTTAGGCAGACCTAGCTAGAAGCTAGGCCTGTTTGTTTTTTTTGTTTTTTTTTAAATATTTTTTTATTTGAGTTTACTACAGTACATCAGTGTTCAGGAGAAATAGCATAACAGGCTAACTGGTATCCAAACCAAATAAAGTAAAGTACAGACTTAGGAGGTAGGGGTAACTCCATCAAATACTGCTGTATGTTAGTGCTGAATATAACTATATACACCTTATAAGGGCTCTTAGCTAGAGCATGTTTGTTTTGATCTATGTGGGCTGGGAGTGGCTCAGAGTAGGCTGGTGACTCACAGACAGCATCACTTTTCGGTTACCTTCCTCTGGCTTCTAGAGGATTCTAGAAGAGAGGAGAGGAAGAGAGGTGGAGTTGCCTGGGGTGTTCTAAGGAGCCCTGACCAATCCCCAACTTGGATTGGCAGGGGGCAGGCCTCCTTAAATACCTAGAGTCAGCCCAGCTGGGGAGTTTTTATTGGGTGGAAGAACTGAGAATGGAGTGTTAGGCTGTCAGTGCCTTCGAGGCCGCTCCCCAGTCTGGGGGGGACCTTGGGCCTGGGACTCGGGTGCAGGAAGTATCCCTTCAAGAACGCATGGAGGATCTGAACAGGAGGCACAGAGAGGAGTCAGAGAGGACAGCTGGAGCTAGCACTGCAGGGCAAGTCTTCAGGAGGGAACCACCAATGTATGTGTGACCGGGAGGGTCGTTGAGTGACAGGCACAGTCGGGAGGACTGGGGAGGCACGCTGGAGAGGACTGAAAATGTGAAGTCTGGGATGGGTGCAGAGCCAGCAGTAATGACAGTGATGTCATGGGTAGTGGAGTCGGGCAGCTGCAGCTAGGAGGGCTGGCAGGGCCTGAAAAGGGCTTACTGGGAGCAGTAGTCCACCATAGGACAGCTAGCACTAAAAACTTTCTATTCTATTTTTGCTACACTAAAAAGGGAACCATGGTCTCTGCCTACAAATGGCAATTTCTAGGGCCTGACTGAGTCAGAGTTGGGCCCAACCATGTGCTAGCTGTGGCTAAAGTTAAGTGTTGTGCAGGAGAGAGAGAGAGTAACAGTCTGCAAGCAAGAGATGTGCTGGAGGAGACTGTTGCTGTAAAGTGTATATAGCTGTCCCGACTGATTGACATCCAATCAACCAATAGTTCGGTCTACTGGGCATCCCATATATTCCCATCCCTATCCAAGTTCAAATCCCTCAATAAAAATACAAAAACAAGCACATGGACTGTTCATTGTCTCCAAGGTGATTGGAAAGTGAATTCTGGGCTGGGAAGGGTGACAGGTGGACCACAACTTTCAGCAGCCCCTACGGGGGGTACCGCTACATTTGAGGGCTCGTCCGGGATGAATTCATTCTATATTGAGGAATTTAAGCCTGGGGTGGACTTGCCTGCTATTCAGAACTGTAAAAATAGGTGTCATTGCCCATAGCAACCATCTGGAGTCATTGTTAATTATTACCGCCTGCTAGACATGTGCACTGACAAAAAATGTGTTCATTTTCGTTTCATTCGTTTTTTTGCTTTTTTCGGAAATTCGGAAAATCGAAAATTCGGGAATTCGCAAATTCGGAAATTCGCAAATTTCGGAAATTTTCACATTTCTATTTTTCGGATTTCCGAATTTCTGAATTTCGAATTTTCGGATTTCCGAATTTCCGAATTTCGAATTTTCAGATTTCCGAATTTGGGAATTTCCGAATTTTCGTATTTCCGAATTTCCGAATTTCCGAATTTCGTATTTCCGAATTTCCGTATTTCCGAATTTTGGATTTTCGGATTTCCGAATTTCGGATTTTCGGATTTCCGAATTTCGGATTTTCGGATTTCCGAATTTCGGATTTTCGGATTTTCGGATTTTCGAATTTACGAACTTTCTAATTACAGAATTTCGAATTTTCGGATTTCCGAATTTCCGAATTTTCGAATTTCCGAATTTCCGAATTTCCGAATTTCCGAATTTTCTAATTACCGAATTTCGTATTTCCGAATTTCCGAATTTCGTATTTTCGTATTTCCGAATTTCCGAATTTCCAAATTTCGGATTTTCGGATTTTCGAATTTACGAACTTTCTAATTACCGAATTTCGAATTTTCGGATTTCCGAATTTTCGAATTTCCGAATTTCCGAATTTTCTAATTACCGAATTTCGAATTTTCGGATTTCCGAATTTCGTATTTTCGGATTTCCGAATTTCGTATTTTCGGATTTCCGAATTTCCGAATTATCGGATTTCCGAATTTCGGATTTTCGGATTTCCGAATTTACGATTTTTGGAATTTACGAATTTCGAATTTTCGGATTTTAGAATTATCGAATTTCAGAATTTTGGATTTTCGGTTTTTCGGAATTCCGAATTTTCGGACTTTCGGATTTTCGGAATTCGGGAATTCAAAGATTTGAAAATCCCAAAATTTGAAAATCTGAAAAAAAGAAAGAAAATCAGTTTAATTAACATGTGCAAAAGGAAAAAAATTGTTTTGTTTCGTTTTAATTTGTTAATTAATTAATTTCGTTTAGTTGGATTCGTTAAATTTGTTAAATTCGTTTTCGGATTTCGTTTCGTTTTCTACCGAATTCGAAAAATCGGTTGCATTCGAAAATATTTCAACCGAATTCGAAAATATTTCAACCAGATTCCAAATTATTTCAACCGCATTTGAAACTATTTCAACCGGATTCGAAAATATTTTGCGACCCGACTTTGGGTCCACGTATCTTGGAGGTGTTGTAGTGCTAGTTCTACTGTGTTTGCATACCAAATTTGGGGTTTCTAGCTATAAGTGGCCCCGATATAGGTGGCCCCAAAGTTGGGTCGCAAAATGTCATTCTCTGCTGCAGAAAAGTACTTGACATATCGCCTTGACATACCGCCTTGACATATCACTTGTGGCAGGTGACATGGCAAGTGGACTATCCACAACTTGGTCATGTGGCCAGTCATGTGGCACTCGTGGCCGGTCACGTGGCACTCGTGGCAGGTGTCATGGCACTTGTGGCAGGTGTCGTGGCAAGTGGACAATGTACAACTTGTGGAGATGTTGTAGTGCTAGTTCTATTGTGTTTGCATACCAAATTTGGGGTTTCTATCACCAAGTGACCCAGAGATAGGTGGACACAAAGTGGGGTCGCAAAATGTCATTCTTTGCTGCAGAAAAGTACTTGACATATCACCCATATCTCGGGGTCACTTGGTGCTAGGAACCCCACAACTTGTGGCAGGTGATGTGGCAAGTGGACAATCCACAACTTGGTCACGTGGCAGGTCACGTGGCACTCGTGGCTGGTCACATGGACGGTCACGTGGCACTCGTGGTCGGTCACATACACACTTGTGGCCGGTCATGTGGCACTCTTGGCAGGTCAGTCATCTTCTGAAATTCGAAATTCATATAGAATGAATTCAAATTCGAATTGAAAAGATTAGAATAGAATAGAAAAAACAATAAAACAGAATAGAATAAAATATCATATATCTGTTCTATTGTTCTTCTAGTCTATGTTCTAATTCTATTCTAATCTTTTCTATTCAAATTCATTCTATACGAAATTCGAAAGTTGGGACACATGGTTATATAAAAGTATTTTGAATTCGATTCGAAAATATTTCGAATTAGAGTCGAATTTCGTCCGCGATTTTTCGATTCAAAATAATTCTGATTCGGTTAAATTCGTTAGTATTGTAATTCGGTAATTCGGATGCATCCGAATGTCCGAATAATGAAAAATGTGTCCGAATTTCGATTCGGAACATAACGAAATGCACATGTCTAATTAGTAATTAACTATTAAATTAACGAGTACAAATTTATCCGAAATTACAAATTATCTGAAATAACGAATGCCGCATCTAAACAAATGTAACGGAACAAATTAATAATAAATAATTAATAATAATAAAAAGGTTTTATTATTATTATTTATTATTATTAATTTGTTCCGTTCCATTCGTTATTTCAAATAATTTGTAACTTCGGATAAATTTGTATTCGTTACGTTCACTAACAGACAAATTTGAAAGGGAATTCCAATACCTATAATTTAATAGTTAGTTATTATTTAGTTTTTAACCGATCTTCTTTATTTTTTTCAGATTTTCAATTTTTCAAATTTTTGAATTTCCGAAATTCGGAATTCCGAAAATCCGAAATTCGGAATTCCGAAAATCCGAAATTCGGAATTCCGAAATTCCAAAATCCGAAAATTAGGAAATCCGAAAATCAGAAATTCGGAAATCCCAAAATTCGGAAATCCGAAAATACGAAATTCGGAAATTAAAAATTCGGAAAATCAAAATTCGGAAAATCGAAATTCGGAAATTCGAAATTCGGAAAATCGAAATCCGAAAATTCGAAATTCGGAAATTCGTAATCTCGGAAATTCAGAAATAAAAAATTCGGAAATTCAGAAATTCGTAATCTCGGAAATTCGGAAATAAAAAATTCGAAATTCGGAAATTCGTAATCTCGGAAATTTGGAAATTCAGAAATCCAAAAATTCAAAATTCGGAAATTCGTAATCTCGGAAATTTGAAAATTCAGAAATCCGAAAATTCGAAATTCGAAATTCGGAAATCTGAAAATTCGAAATTCTTAAATTCGTAATTTCGGATATTTGGAAATTTCGGAAATTCGGAAATTTTCGGAAATTCGGAAATTGAAAAATTCGGAAATTGAAAAATTCGGAAATTCGGAAATTTGGAATTAACAAATTTGTCAAAATTCGTTAAAAAACGAATTAGGAACTAAACGAATTGCACATGTCTACTGCCTGCTACCCAGTGGCCTTGCTGGGGCGGACACTTGTACTAAATCCTGCAATTCAGTGACTTTTCACCATGTGCTATCACCTGTGGCAACCACGGCTGGCGATCACACCCATGGATTACAAATATTTCCAAACTCCTGCTATAGACAGTAAAGTGGGCCTGGGTGATCAGGGTAAACCTGCGGGTGCCTGCGGGGTGGGACTATGCTGTGAGAGTGCCCTAGAACTGGAATGAGTACTGCCGTCTAATAAATATGGTCTGGTTTGTCCACTAAGGAGGAGAGTTTCATAGTTAAAGAAGTGAAAAGTAAATGTGAAAAGAAAAAGTATATTATAGGAAGTGATGTTTTAAAGTCAAAAGGGTGGGTTAAAATAATAGATGGTATAAGTGTTATAACAGGACCAGTGGTGGCACGTCCATTACGGGCACCTGGGCACTGCCCCCTCTATCCATGTCAGCCTCTATATGTATAATCGATAGATTCATGCATAGCATAAATCTATCTAACAGCCACCCCCTGTGCATGCATCTGTCCCCTTTCAGGACGCCGGACACCTGAATTACAGTGGTGGGGGTGTTTTTTTGAAGCACCCGATTAGAGCCAAAGGCGGGGTAAGTGCTGCCGACCGGTGGTAATAAAATTACCATCGCCCGCCACTGAACAAGACATGGGTACTTAGTCAACTTGCTAATTAACCTATCCATCAGTCCATCAATCAGTCAACTAAGCAGTCAACTCAGTGATAGAGCAATCAATCAGCCAACCAGTTAGTGAGGAGGACAGGAAAGCAGTGCACTGAATATTAGACTATATAAGGCCTCAGTCGGTAGTTGCAATTTTTTATATTGTGCAATATTTGAGAAGTTACCTATCAAATGCATATTTTTAGAAAAAAATACACTAAGATTCATTTCAATGCAAACACACACAATATTATACCAGATTTTTGGTAAAGTATAAAAGATGGGGTTGCATGGAGTAAATCAATATCAACCGTTTTAAGCAAGCATGTGGAGTTGGAAAAAACTATAGTACACAAAACTCTCCACAAGTGATGCTTTAAACACCTTTACAGGCCATCAGTTTAGCATTAACCGTTAACTGACCTTAGTATTATTGCTCTCATTTGGCTGTTTGCAAGAATACCTCACATGTGTGGTGGTATTAATGGTTACACACTCTACGCATCACATACACATACTCAACCTATACTGCAGTTTTTATATGGGGTGTGTACGGAAGTGCTTTACATTTTTTAAATTATGTTTATTTATTTTATATATATATATATATATATATATATATATATATATATATATATATACAGTGGTGTGAAAAAGTGTTTGCCCCCTTCCTCATTTCCTGTTCCTTTGCATGTTTGTCACACTTAAGTGTTTCGGAACATCAAACCAATTTAAACAATAGTCAAGGACAACACAAGTAAACACAAAATGCAATTTGTAAATGAAGGTGTTTATTATTAAAGGTGAAAAAAAATCCAAACCATCATGGCCCTGTGTGAAAAAGTGATTGCCCCCCTTGTTAAAACATACTATAACTGTGGTTGTCCACACCTGAGTTCAATTTCTCTAGCCACACCCAGGCCTGATTATTGCCACACCTGTTCACAATCAAGGCACCACTTAAATAGGAGCTGCTTGACACAGTAAGGTCCACCAGAAGATCCTTAAAAGCTACACATCATGCCGAGACCCAAAGAAATTCAGGAACAATTGAGAAAGAAAGTAATTGAGATCTATCAGTCTGGAAAGGGTTATAAAGCCATTTCCAAAGCTTTGGGAATCCATCGAACCACAGTGAGAGCCATTATCCACAAATGGCGAAGACATGGAACAGTGGTGAACCTTCCCAGGAGTGGTCGGCCGCCCAAAATTACCCCAAGAGCGCAGCGACGACTCATCCAAGAGGTCACAAAAGACCCCACAACAACGTCCAAGGAACTGCAGGCCTCACTTGCCTCAGTTAAGGTCAGCGTTCATGCCTCCACCATCAGGAAAAGACTGGGCAAAAATGGCCTGCATGGCAGAGTTCCAAGGAGAAAACCACTGCTGAGCAAAAAGAACATCAAAGCTCGTCTCAATTTCTCCACAACACATCTTGATGATCCCCAAGACTTTTGGGACAACATTCTGTGGACCGATGAGACAAAAGTGGAACTCTTTGGAAGGTGTGTGTCCAAGTATATCTGGCGTAGAAGGAACACTGCATTTCAGAAAAAGAACATTATACCAACAGTAAAATATGGTGGTGGTAGTGTGATGGTCTGGGGCTGTTTTGCTGCTTCAGGACCTGGAAGACTTGCTGTGATAAAAGGAACTATGAATTCTGCTGTCTACCAAGAGATCCTGAAGGAGAATGTCCGACCATCTGTTCGTGTACTCAAGCTGAAACGAATTTGGGTTCTGCAGCAGGACAATGATCCTAAACACACCAGCAAGTCCACCACCGAATGGCTGAAGAAAAACAAAATGAAGACTTTGGAGTGGCCTAGCCAAAGTCCTGACCTGAATCCTATTGAGATGTTGTGGTATGACCTTAAAAAGGCCGTTCATGCTCGAAAACCCTCTAATGTAACTGAATTAGGACAATTCTGCAAAGATGAGTGGGCCAAAATTCCTCCAGGACGCTGTAAAAGCCTCATTGCACGTTATCGCAAACGCTTGGTTGCAGTTGTTGCTGCTAAGGGTGGCCCAACCAGTTATTAGGTTTAGGGGGCAATCACTTTTTCACACAGGGCCATGATGGTTTGGATTTTTTTTCCCCTTTAATAATAAACACATTCATTTACAAATTGCATTTTGTGTTTACTTGTGTTGTCCTTGACTATTGTTTAAATTGGTTTGATGTTCCGAAACACTTAAGTGTGACAAACATGCAAAGGAACAGGAAATGAGGAAGGGGGCAAACACTTTTTCACACCACTGTATATATATATATATTTTACTTTATTGCCATCACAAGGGGGCTAACAAGCCTCTTATGTGATGGGATGGGCAGGTGATATGTGATAGTATTGGTTAGGTGATAGGTACTCTTTTTGGAGACATGGGGGGTCTACCCCCTATGTCTCCCCTGCCCTCCAATGCAGCTATTCCAGCATTGATTGTGCTGAAATTTCTGCATCCTTAGCTACACTAGCTAAGGAATGGCAGCTGTTACTCTTCTGAGGTTACTAGTCACAGAAGAGAATGGGGAAAAGACACCAGCAGCTGTGAGCTTGGTTTAATCAATTGTCTACCATGATGTTTAGTACCTTTGTATTTGGTTAAAGTAGAATGCTGAAATAAATAGAGGTGATAGGGGTGACCACTAGGTAAAGTGAGCCATTTTCCTTAGCAATGGTGTCAGGGGAAACAGATGTGTCCTTAGTAACCTCTAAGAGACCATGAGTGCTGGAGCGAAAGGTTTCTCAAGACAATTCTGGTGCAGTCCTGGTGGGTAAAAGTGTTCTTCTAAAGGTATAAGAGGATATTCTTGTGTTAAACAAAGATCCACAGGCTCATTTTATTGAAAATATGTTAACAGAGGTTTTCCCAGCACACTAGCCATCCTGCAAAACAACCGAATTGGCCATGTCTAACAGTTTATGTTAAAAACAGAGGGTTGTGTTTGCACACATTTGCAAATATATGCATAAGCCACAGTGCCCACGCCAAGGTACCTCTGTATATACTTCAGTCCTAACTCTAAATTTCCAGAGCCTCCATAGTAGGGGCACATAAATGAATGTATAGCAAAAGGGCAAATAGGAGAGAAATGACATAGAGGAAGAAAATTTGAGTAGTAGTGGGTTTCTTCAAGCCAACAAGCTTACCCTCCGTCATATGGGTCCCCTGCAAAATACAGATATGGGGGGAGTAATTTTTCAAAAACTGGAAGACAAGCGATCTCTTGTTTTTCAAATTGTGACCCCAGGTATTCCAGGACACTATCTTGCAATTAGTCATAACCCTTTAACAATAGAGCATAAAGGTAGGAGGAAATTGAAACAAAAAAGGCCTGGAAATGGTCTTGGGCTGTGCACGTAAAACAGTAAGCACATAAGAACCACATTGCTGAATACATGCTGACAAACTAAGTGTACAGTTGCAATAAAAAGTATGTGAACCCTTTTGGAATGATATGAATTTCTGCACAAATTGGTCATACAATGTGATCTGATCTTCATCTAAGTCACGACAATAGACAATCACAGTCTGCTTAAACAGTCTGCTTAAACTAATAACACACAAAGAATTAAATGTTACCATGTTTTATTAAACACACCATGTAAACATTTCACAGTGCAGGTGGAAAAAGTATGTAAACCCTTGGATTTATTAACTGGTTGAACATCCTTTGGCAGCAATAACTTCAACCAATCGTTTCCTGTAGTTGCAGATCAGACGTGCACAACGGTCAGGAGTAATTCTTGACCATTCCTCTTTAGGTTCAGCAATATTCTTGGGATGTCTGGTGTGAATCGCTTTCTTAAATCATTAGTTTTTTATTAAGTTTTCACAGGTTAAACAAAAAGATAACAGAAAAACAGTTTACACATTTCACAGTTACACACAGTATGTAAGTACATCTTCTATTTTATCAACATTTTAGTACAAGGTTGTGGGTGTGAATCGCTTTCTTGAGGTCATGCCACAGCATCTCAATCGGGTTGAGGTCAGGACTCTGACTGGGCCACTCCAGAAGGTGTATTTTATTCTGTTTAAGCCATTCTGTTGTTGATTTACTTCTATGCTTTGGGTCGTTTTCCTGTTGCAACACCCATCTTCTGTTGAGCTTCAGCTGGTGGACAGATGGCCTTAAGTTCTCCTGCAAAATGTCTTGATAAACCTGAGAATTAATTTTTCCTTTGATGATAGCAATCCGATCAGGCCCTGATGCAGCAAAGCAGCCCCAAACCATGATGCCCCTACCACCATACTTCACAGTTGGGATGAGGTTTTGATGTTGGTGTGCTGCGCCTCTTTTTCTCCACACATATTGTTGTGTGTTTCTTCCAAACAACTCAACTTTGGTTTCATCTGTCCACAGGATATTTTGCCAGTACTGCTGTGGAACATCCAGGTGCTCTTGTGCAAACTGTAAACGTGTATAAATGTTTTTTTTTTGGACAGTAGTGGCTTCCTCTGTGGTATCCTCCCATGAAATCCATTCTTGTTTAGTGTTTTACGTATCATAGATTCACTAACAGGGATGTTAGCATATGTCAGAGACTTTTGTAAGTCTTTACCTGACTGATTCTTCTTCACCTCATTGAGCAGTCTGTGCTGTGCTTTTGCAGTCATCTTTACAGGACGCCCACTCCTAGGGAGAGTAGCAGCAGTGCTGAACTTTCTCCATTCATAGACAATTTGTCTTACCATGGACTGATGAACAGCAAGGCTTTTGGAGATACTTTTATAACCCTTTCCAGCTTTATGCAAGTCAACAATTCTTAATCGTAGGTCTTCTGAGAGCTCTTTTGTGCGAGGCATCATTCACATCAGGCGATGCTTCTTGTGAAAAGCAAACCCAGAACTGGTGTGTGTTTTTTATAGGGCAGGGCAGCTGTAACCAACACCTCCAATCTCATCTCATTGATTGGACTCCAGTTGGCTGACACCTCACTCCAATTAGCTCTTGGAGATCTCATTAGTATAGGGGTTCACATACTTTTTCCACCTGCACTGTAAATGTTTACATGGTGTGTTCAATAAAAACATGGTGACATTTAATTTTTTGTGTGTTATTAGTTTAAGCAGACTGTGATTGTCTGCTTAACTTAGATGAAGATCAGATCACATTTTATGACCAATTTGTGCTGAAATCCATCTCATTCCAAAAGGGTTCACATACTTTTTATTGCAACTGTATCTAAAAATAAAGACCCCCCAACCTGGGGTGGCCTCACACCCAACCAAACAAGGGCAAAGTCTCAGGCCACTGTGTTAATTAGAGAGAGAGAAATAGCCTATGTTGCTATGTGATGTGCTAAGAACCCCTGCCAAAGAAGCTCTTGCTTAAAGTGGACGTAAACCCTTCCACATGACTTTGGCCTACAGGTAAGCCTAGATTAAGGCTTACCTGTAGGTCCAATAAATATCTCCTAAACCTACATGGTTTAGGAGATATTTAGCGATGAAAAGGCATCGCTGTCTACGGCGCATGCGCCGTAGACAGCGGCGCGCAGGCGCACTGAGGGCGCACTGCATATGCCGCTCTCACGGCAATATGCCGATCTTGTGCGCATGCGCGGGAGTGACGTCATCGCCGCTCCAGCGAATGATAGCGCTGGGGCGGCGAGACCCGGAAGTCACTCCGGCCCTGCATGGCGGCGAGGAAGATTGAAGATAAGGACGGCTTCGGGGGCTTCGTTTTCAGGTAAGTTTTTCATAATGAGCTAGTATGCTATGCATACTAGCTCATTATGCCTTTGCCTTGCAGGGTATCTTTTTTTTTTTTTTACAGAGGCTTCACTTCCTCTTTAAATGAACCTTTGCTGATGATTAAAAGTGGACAAGAGCCCTCATATGCATGTTTCAGGGTATACAGAGTCCCTGAAAACTCTATACTTGAAACAAAATTCACACTATACATAGTAAAATTCATTTCTGTCCCCTTGCCTTTTCAGGCCACAGTATTCAATCCCAGGGTTTAGTAATGAGACCTGGGCTGTTCATCTGAAAAGAATAGTTAATGTATGCCAGAACCCCCTGCCCCCCCCCCCCCCCCATTCTGGAATGTAGGATGTGAGATGATGACTGTGAGATGAAGAGATAATAAGAGTCAGGCAAGTAAAAAGGAATATGTGGGGAAGTTGCCATTTACAGTAACAATTATTGGGTTGTGCTATCTTATAAATTGAGAGAACTGAACCCCCATAAGAAAAACCTGATCTACTACCCTGCATGGAAGGCATATTCTGTGGATTAAGAAGTGCTTGAGCAGTTATCTTTATTTATTTTATGTGTGCATTTTTCCTCCACTAGACCACCAAGGACTATTACTATGGGGGATGATGAGAGGATACTACTATGTGAACTTAACACAGTCTCATTTTCTGCCTTGGCATTGTTCCATATTAGGGCTTTATATTATACTTGGACACTATATATTATGATATTTTGGTCATGTTCAACACTTCATTGAGTTATATTGTGGGCATCAAATAGTATTGCACAATCATGGTCTCTATTATATTAGAATGTTATCTCTTGTGTACATTTGCACTAGATAAACTATATTACGTATCATAGACTTCGGTATTGCGAAAGGGACATTTTTTAAATATCTTGTGGGCATGGTCCTTTTTTCCCAATGGTATCAGTCTTTTTTTTTTGTATTGCCACATCAATTTATTTCATTATAATAAAGCACAGTTTTTTTTTTCCTTTGCATTGCTTTACTATATAGTCCTATAGCATAATGATGTGGTTCCTCATTCTCTAAAAAGGAGTTGATGAGTGGTACTTGGAAGGTGGGTCAGGAGAGTACTTTTATCACTACTGAGACCAAAAAAAGCCATAAAAAGTTGGTATCAAGGGAAAAACAGGCCTTTGCAAAACAGTTCTATATATTTAAAACCCACTTTTCCTTCAGAATCAGTACAAACAGAACATATACTGTAATAGCTTCCTTATAATCTGCAAACTTTAAACACAGCATATGTGCTTTGATTTAGTCCAGTTCAGCACAGAGGGCTCACAACCATAAGAGATAGTCCTAGACATGTAAGTCCTTCAGATAGCCCAGCATGTCAGCTTTTCACTGTGATCCAGGCTAAAAACAACCCTCTCCTCTTCACACACCACACCCTTTCTCCAAACTCACCTAGGCTGTAGGGCAGGGATCCTCAAACTACGGCCCTCCAGCTGTTGCAGAACTACACATCCCATGAGGCATTGCAAAACTCTGACATTCACAGAAATGACTAGACATGATGGGAGTTGTAGTTCCAGAACAACTGGAGGGCCATAGTTTGAAGACCCCTGCTGTAGGGGAAACATCTGCCCTTACAAATTATCCCTCTCTTTGCCCTGCATAAAAAAAAATATACCATACATATATACACCTTATTGTCAAAAGTAATAGGACACCTACCTTTAAACGCATATGAACTTTAATGGCATCCTAGTCCATAGGGTTCAATATTGAGTTGGCCCACCCTTTGCAGCTATAACAGCTTCAACTCTTCTGGGAAGGCTGTCCACAAGGTTTAGGAGTGTGTCTATGGGAATGTTTGACCATTCTTCCAAAAGCGCATTTGTGAGGTCAGGCACTGATGTTGGACGAGAAGGCCTAGTTCGCTGTCTCCACTCTAATTCATCTGAAAGGTGTTCTATTGGGTTGAGGTCAGGACTCTGTGCAGGCCAGGCAAGTTCCTTCACCCCAAACTCGCTCATCCGTGTCTTTATGGACCTTAAGTTAATTAGATTAATATCTATATAATCCTTTTGACATTGATGGCTGTCCACTTGCTGAGAAAGCTCAACAGAAGGCATAACGCGTAGAAGTGGGACGAGCCATGGTTCAGGATGTTTTTTTCCCTTGTGTGTCAGCATAGAGAGCTGAAGATGATGTGCAGGTTTTACACATATTTATGTGAGTATTTTTAATCCCTGTTCATAGTTTTACAATACATTTTCAAGCAGCGAGCACTAAGGTTTCCCCTTATTATTTTTTGGTTATACATGAGTGATTGAGATCCCAAGAGGAGGTCAGTGTTGTCCAGGCACGTATGTTGGAGTACCCTCAGGATATCCTGGGGGATATACTTAAAGGCAATTGGGACTCTGTTATGGGGTCATAGTTTTGAGGTGAGCAGACAGAGGTGGTGGTCAGTGAAGTCACTGGATTTATGAACTATTATTTCAAATATTCACTTTGAGTAACACTGAGGTGGAAATTTTACAAAATGGGACTTTATATTTTATTTAATGTGTTGTGACATTTATTGGTTGCCCTACACTGGTTTTGTTATATTGAATTATGTGGGGGTCATGTCAGGATTTGATTTTCTTTATCATTGTAATGCAAGAACTAGTGCTCATATTTGTTTTACAGTTTATTTTATGTAAACCTCAAGGTTATGTCTTCTTTTCTCCTTTTGAGTGGCTATTTAGGTAAGTAGTAATTTGCTGAATATGCAGTTCAAGTGGATGAACACAGTCTCGAATAATAAAGGACACATGCAGGATATCAGATGTTTCTTTTGGGCAAATCTATTTTCTTTGCTGGCTACAATTTGAATATGACTATTTAATGTATTAAATACATTTTAGAAAAGAATGCACCTACTATGCAAAAAAAAAAAAAAAAAAAGCTTTTTCCTTATATTTGATATTGGAAAAATATAATTTTATTCTGTTTCTGTTTTCCAAATGATATGCAAAGATCTTGCAAAACTGTCAGGCTAATAAATAATAAAATAAAAAAAAGGTTCTATAATGCGGCGTACACACGTGCAGGACTTTTCCCGGCGGACCTAGTCCAGCGGACAATCCGCTGGACTTTCCAGCTGGCTTCGCCGGACTTTCCGAGCGTGTGGACTTGCCCACACACGCCCGGACTTCTCCGGCGGACAGTCCGCTGAACAAAGTCCGCGGGACTTTTGAAAATGAACGGACTTGCCCACACACGGAGCAGTCCGTTCATTTCGAACGTAACTTCAGGTACGTAACTATCGTAGGCGCCAAAAGTCCGGCGGACTGGGTTTTAAGTTTTGTTTTAAAAACAATCCCGCCGTTAGTAGGCTAGTCTGCTGGACTTTTGGAAATGAACGGACTTGCCGCTCATCGGCAAGTCCGTTCATTTAGCACGTGACTTCAGGTTACGTAGCTAGCGTAGGCAGTAAATGCCGCCGCGCTAGCTCCGTCACCTGGAATGGATTTAAAGGGACTCCCCACGCCGAAAAACGGCGTGGGGGCTCCCCCAAAATCCATCTCAGACCCTCATCCGAGCACGCAGCCCGGCCGGCCAGGAAAGGGGTGGGGACGAACGAGCGCCCCCCCCCCTCCTGAGCCGTACCAGGCCGCGTGCCCTCAACATGGGGGGTGCCCTGGGGAAAGGGGGGCCGTGCGGCCCCCCCACCCCAAAGCACCTTGTCCCCATGTTGATGAGGACAAGGGCCTCTTCCCGACAACCCTGGCCGTTGGTTGTCGGGGTCTGCGGGCGGGGGCTTATCGGAATCTGGGAGCCCCCTTTTATAAGGGGGCCCCCATATCCCGGCCCCCCACCCTATGTGAATGAGTATGGGGTACGATGTACCCCTACCCATTCACCTAAAGTGTCAAATGTAAAGTAAAGAAACCACACTTTTGAAAAAATATTATATTGCACTGCTCCGGGGGTCTTCTTCCATCTTGGGGGGTCTTCTCGCCGGACTCCTCCGCCATCGTCTGGGGGGCTCGATCCGCCTTCGGGGGTCTTCGGGGGTCTTCCGGTATCTTCCGGGGTCTCTTCTGTTCTTGCCGCTGTCGTCGCTTTCTGCGCCGCCTTCTTCTTCTTCTTCCGCCTTCTTCTTCTTGTTCTTCTTGTTCCTCTTCTTCCGATGTTGACACGTCGCTCGCTCTGGCCGGAATGCCAGAGCCGCGCTGTGCTGGGACTTATATAGGGACAAGGGGACAGGGTCACATGCTCATGTCACATGGTGACCCCGCCCCTTTGTGATGTCACAGTCCCGGAGGATGCTGGGACTGTGACATCACAAGGGGGCGGGGTCTCCATGTGACATGAGCATGTGACCCTGTCCCCTTGTCCCTATATAAGTCCCAGCACAGCGCGGCTCTGGCATTCCGGCCAGAGTGAGCGACGTGTCAACATCGGAAGAAGAAGAACAAGAAGAACAAGAAGAAGAAGGCGGAAGAAGAAGAAGAAGGCGGCGCAGAAAGCGACGACAGCGGCAAGAACAGAAGAGACCCCGGAAGACACCGTAAAGACCCCCGAAGACCCCCGAAGGCGGATCGAGACCCCAGACGACGGCGGCGACGACGAAGAAGGTAGCCGGACTTCTCCGCTCGGTAAAAGAGCTTGATAAATGGCGGAGGAGTCCGGCGAGAAGACCCCCCAAGACGGAAGAAGCTCCCAGATTCCGATAAGCCCCCGCCCGCAGACCCCGACAACCAACGGCCAGGGTTGTCGGGAAGAGGCCCTTGTCCTCATCAACATGGGGACAAGGTGCTTTGGGGTGGGGGGGCCGCACAGCCCCCCTTTCCCCAGGGCACCCCCCATGTTGAGGGCACGCGGCCTGATACGGCTCAGGAGGGGGGGCGCTCGTTCGTCCCCACCCCTTTCCTGGCCGGCCGGGCTGCGTGCTCGGATGAGGGTCTGAGATGGATTTGGGGGGAACCCCCACGCCGTTTTTCGGCGTGGGGAGTCCCTTTAAATCCATGCCAGGTGACGGAGCTAGCGCGGCGGCATTTACTGCCTACGCTAGCTACGTAACCTGAAGTCACGTGCTAAATGAACGGACTTGCCGATGAGCGGCAAGTCCGTTCATTTCCAAAAGTCTGGCGGACTAGCCTACTAACGGCGGGATTGTCCGCTGGACTGCCAGGTCCAGCGGATAATTTTAAAACAAAACTTAAAACCTAGTCCGCCGGACTTTTGGTGCCAAAAAGTCCGCCGACGCCCACACACGAGGGGATTGTCCGCTGGACTTGAGTCCAGAGGATAATCCCGCGGGATTGTCCCTTCGTGTGTACGCGGCATAAGTGTGACTACTAATTACCAAAAATGTGATCATCATTTCAAGGAATTTCTGGATTTTGATTAAAATGGTGCTCAGGCTCTGGACAGCTGCTTTTCCCTGTTGGCAAAAACATTATAGTGTCAGATAAATAGCAACTTATACATCTAACGTGCTTACCATAAACAGAGGAACATCTGCCTATCAGAAGATTCACGCAAAAGGAATTCATAAAACCTGATGCTGAAACAGCAAGATGCTATGACCTTAGCTGGGCAGCAGGAGACATAATGCAAAACTGTAATACTATGTAATAATGTAATACTAACAAGTAAAATTACAAGGTTAGGGATAAAATAGTAATATGTACTGTAATTACATTATAACACTCAGTAATCAATATAGGATGTTATTAGATATAATGGTATTTTATTCTTTTCAAGCAAATCTAAAAAAGAATCTCTGCGTATCATTTAATGTAAAATTATCAGTTAAAAAAACCTGAACATCTGAAAAGTGGATTATTTAAAATATGTAATACCCTTTTGTTTTGTACAATCCATTTTTATATTATTGAACTGTTTTTAAATGTGCATGAGTGTATATATCACTCTATATTTCCTAGATAGATTTTCTTTAAAAAGTTCCCCATTATGTCTGCTCATTAATTATCTTTAAGTGCTAGTTTACACTGGTGCGAATTCTGATGCAACATGAGTCGCACAAAATCGCATGACAAGGAAATCTCATTATTTCACATCAATGTGACTCTGTGTGGTGCAATTTTGGAAAAGTTTCCTGTGCTACTTTGGTGCAATCTCAGTGCAATTTGGCTCCATAGAATATGCTACAGTTTGTACTAAGCAAAAGTGTTTAAATGTAAGTTCTTTATTGCAATTTTATCCCCAGTGCTGTGACTTTTTGTGTTTAAATTAACTATCTTTTGAGAGCAGGAGTATTCTGTTTTGGTTTTGTTAAATTTTTCTGGGGTTGAGTACAGCACTTGCTTGCATTTCCTAAAACCGTAATGTTTTATTGTAAATCTAAAAGCCATCTTGTATGGTGTAAAGTGATGCACAAACTGTTGGCACTATGTAAATCCTGTATAATAATAATAATGTTATTCTTTTGAAAACATTAGGCATTGTCACTTTAAAAAAAGTTTCAAAAACATAATTAACTTACCTTCCAGAGAGGGCCGGACGGAGTGAGTGAAAGGAATATAGGGAGGGCTGGACATGACTGTGTGTCTAGTGACACACCAAAGGGAATGCAGCAGGGAGTGGTTAACAGGGGCAGCCAATAGGAAGCGGGGGGAGCGGCATTAGAAAAAGGGGGCGTGGCCGAGCGGGAACATTCGTCGTTTGGAATCCACAGGAGGAGGCAGTTTTTTCACTGCTCCTCTGCACCACTCTCAAAATGGCGGACCGCGACCTCGTGGAGAGGCTGAGGGCCGCGGCGGCGGCGAACGGAGCGGAGTGCTACAGGACCAGGTAGCCACAATTTTAGCTAGCGTGTCAGCGCGGGACGGAGGAGAACAAAACGACCGGCCTGATGGACGATCAGATCGATCACGGGGCCGGGTGGCCAGGGCACCAGCAAGGTACTCTCCGGGGGGGTGGCAGGCCCATCCAGACTAGCCAGAAGCCCTAGGGGGGACCAATCAACACCACCAGCAAAAAGGGCCCAGATGGAGACCCCATTAGGCCCCAGGAAGAGCACACGGCGGGGGCGCAATGCGGGGGGCGGGGCCTCAGGATTACAGGGAGCTACATCACCAGCTCCACGTGGAAGGCCTGCACAGGATCCACCAGCCCCAGTTTTTCAGCACAGCCCGGGGGGTCAAGGGACAGAAAGGAGGTCGCAGCGAGCAGGAGCCGGGAGGAGGGGGCAGGGGGGAAGCACAGCAGCCCCTTCCGCAGCGGCGTCCTCCCCAGCAGCTCTGCACGAGTTGAGGGGGGGGCGGTCAGCTCAAGCAGCAACTACAGCCAGGATGGGGGGTAATACACCCCGGAGGAGTGCGTCATCTAAACCCTCAGCAGCTCTGCACGAGCCGAGGGGGGAGGACAGCAGGGTACACATGTCCGCTGGCACAGCACGACGGGCCGCTGGAAGGGCCAACGCAGCGGAGGGTAGGCAGATGCCACCAGGAGGAGAAGTGAGGACAGTGGGCAGAAGCAGTGCCGGGCCCGGCCTGTCTGCCCAGGACTCGGGGATCCAGGGTAGCGGGGTGGTGGGGGGTGCGTCCACATCGGGGGTGGTGAATGGAAGGAGCCGGGAATTGGCCAGGAGTCCCTCCCCGAGGGGAACAGCGTCTTTCTCCCAGCAGGAGGAGTTCAGCAGGTCGGAAGGGGAGCTGTCCGAAGAAGAGGAGGTGCCCAGCCGCCCACAAGCATCGGTGGATGTCAGGCCGGTAATCCCGGTGGAGGTGCCAAGACGGCCCGGTAAGTCCAGTAGTAATAGCTCTTTTACAACTGCTTTACAGAATTTGTTGGGAATTGTACCAGTGGGGGGGAGTGAAGCAGGGCCTCCGGCTCCGCTGGTGGCAAGCCATGACCAACCGCGGGCTAGGAGTGAGTCTCCATTGGGGGGTCAGGTACAGGAGTTGCTGGAGGGCCTGAGGGCCCTGGTGGGGCGTTTTGAGAAGGCGGGGGGGATAGCGAACCCCCCAAGCGGGGCTTCGGTCACAACAGCTGGAGAGGTATCGACTGCGGTGGGCGCAGGAGAGCAGGTGAGTACGCCAGAGAAGAGCGGGGAGGAGCAAGTGGTAAGGGCCGACATTGTACGGATGGCAGATGCGGCAAAATGTGAAGTATACGTTTGCTTCGAGGGGCCACTGGGGGCCCATTTAAAACAGGAAGTGAGGGAAAAAATCTGGAAAGGTGAGTATGTGGAGATTTTTTCCCTGTTGCCATTGGAGAAATTCAATTTAGACAGGGTGAAACCGGATGACACCAAGAAAGCTGATGAGGAGAAGAGGCGGTATCGGTTAATTCCACGTACGTTTGCAAACTGGCTGCAGGCGTTCGCCATATTGGGGAGCATTGCTCGGCGTTATTCTGCTATATGGACGCTATAGGGGAGGCGTATAGGGTCTATGGAGGGACGGCTTGGCTGCGATATGACGAGCAGTTTAGACAACGCAGGGCGGTTCGCCCAGCATTGCGATGGGACCATAAGGACATTAGCTTATGGATGAGATTGATGGCTTCGGCAAAGACGCCGGCACAGACATTTCAAGGGGGGGCTGGGGGTAGCCACTCCTCGGGATCCCCAGCCGGAAAGAAATTTGGAATATGTTGGCAGTTCAACGAGGGAGCCTGCAAATTTGGAAACACGTGCAAGTTTAAGCACGAGTGTCCAGGTTGCGGGGGGGGGGCACTCTTTGGCACGATGCTTCAAAAAAGGAAAGCGCGCCGGAGAGCCTGGCAACAAGAGGGACGACGCCGGTGATGTGGGTAAGAATGCAGCCTTAACTAAATAGGTATCCTGACAGGGCGGCAGCGGGTTTGCTCAGTGCGGGGTTCAGGGAAGGTTTCAGGATTCCGTGCACATTGACGGAGATTCCTCCGGTGGCAAAGAATCTGAGGTCAGCATTGTTGCACCCAGAGGTTGTGTCGGAGAAATTAGCCAAGGAGGTAGCGTTGGGAAGGATGGCGGGGCCGTACGGGGCTAAGCCGTTAACGGACTTGGTAGTGTCACCGTTGGGGGTGGTTCCCAAAAAGGAACCCAACAAGTTTAGTTTAATACATCATTTATCGTTCCCAAAAGGGGGATCGGTAAATGATTTTATTGACCCGGAGGCATGCACGGTATCGTATACGTCATTCGATGCTGCGGTGCGATGGGTACGGCGATATGGCCGTGGGGCACTGATGGCAAAGTCAGATGTGGAATCCGCATTTCGTCTGCTACCGGTGCACCCAGACAGTTTTCATTTACTGGGTTGCTGTTGGCAAGATCAATTTTATGTCGATCGTTGTTTGCCCATGGGGTGTTCCATATCGTGAGCCATGTTTGAGGCGTTCAGTTCGTTTTTAGAATGGGTAGTTAGGGATGTGACAGGCATTGATTCCGTAATCCATTACTTGGATGACTTCCTCTGCGTGGGCCCTCCAGCTTCCAATGTGTGTGCGATACTGTTGTCCATGTTGCAGCACATTGCGGAGAGTTTTCGGGTGCCGTTAGCACCTGACAAGACGGAGGGCCCGCGCACAGAATTGAGTTTTTTGGGGATAGTGATCGATTCCATGGCTATGGAATGCAGGTTACCCGAAGAGAAGTTGAGGGATTTACAAAAGGTAATTAGGGAGATCCATGGGTGCAAAAAAGTGCAGTTGCGCACGCTACAATCCCTGTTGGGAAAGTTGAATTTTGCATGCAGGATCATTCCTATGGGGAGGATTTTTTGTAGACGATTGTCATCGGCCACGGCAGGGGTAAAAGCTCCCACACATTATATTAGGCTTCAGAGGGAGCACAGGGATGATCTGGAGGTGTGGCATCGGTTTTTGCAGGAGTTTAATGGGAGGTCGGTTTGGATGTCGGGTCCAGTTAGCAATTTCGATGACGAGCTGGTTACCGATGCCGCAGGATCCACAGGTTACGGAGCGTACTTTCAAGGGTGTTGGAGTGCGGAGCCATGGCCACGATCCTGGGTGGAGGCGGGGTTTACAAAGAATTTAGCACTGTTGGAGTTGTTTCCGTTGGTGGTAGCATTGGAGCTGTGGGGCAAGGCCTGTAAAAATTTAAAGCTTAGATTGAATTGTGATAATATGGGGGTAGTGCAAATAATCAATAGTATGTCGGCGTCTTCACAACCTGTCATCCGGCTGATGCGACAGCTAGTGTTGCGCTGCATGCAATTGAATATTTTTCTTTATGCGGTACACATCCCGGGGGTAGAGAACACGCTGGCTGATTCTTTGTCTCGGTTCCAGTGGGACAGATTCAGGACTCTGGCACCGGAGGCTCAGCAGGAGGGCGTTCCTTGCCCGGCCTGGATCTGGGATTTGGCACTAGGGTAGCAGCGGGATGGATCCAGAGGTCGGTAAGTATGTCATCTTGGTTGGCATACCAGAAGGTCTGGAAGGAGTGGGGTGAGTTGCTGCTGGAATCGGGAGTGGGGCAAGATGTGTCACAATTTAGGCTGTTAGTGCTGTATTACGTGTCCAGAAATATGGAGGAAGGTAGGTCGGTGTCCGCCATTGAAAAACGGTTGGCAGGTTTGGCCTTTTTGTTCAAGTTACAAGGCATTGTGGATTGGACAAAAGAATTTTGGGTAAAACAGGCAGGTGTGGGTTGGATGAGGTGGATGTGCAAAAAATGGGGAGGTGGGAATCGAAGCGATTTCGGACACTTACGTTAGGCCACTGTTGATTCAGGAATAATGGGGATAGATATATATAAAAAAAAAAAAAAAGGGGGGAGTTTTACTGTGTTGTTATAGTTGCAATGGTTAGTATGGTGGCCTTAGTAGTTAAGTTATGGTGCTGGTCAATTACACTATGTTTGTCATTTCAGATGGAGGGCTTCCGCGCCTCGTCTGGATCCTGGGGCACTCATATGTGTGTTGGGGAGCACGGAGAGGGGATGCCAGACCAGGTGGGAGGCAGTTGGGGGTGTCTAGGAGAGAGGCCACCATACGTTGGCTGGGCAGGCCAGGAATGTTGTGGGATAGGGTGGTGCCTGAAATAGAACGTTTCGCGTGGTT
>CM053027.1:262653654-262768382 GCA_028564925.1 Lithobates sylvaticus | reverse complement strand
GATATGAGGATTTTTACATCACTTCCTAAGTAGCTGGATAATATCTCTTATAAACTATATTAATGTTTGGTCAGTAGGTGGCGCAAGCGTAACAGCTAACCTAGAACAAACATCATTTATAGCTTAAAAATTCAACAACACAATACACAAATTAAATGACAAGGTGAATTCTCTTTTCTGAACTTTAGGAGAGAGAAAGGTATCCTGGAGACATGACAAAGGTACTATATTATTGTTCAGACAAAAATTTAACTTAATAACTGCAATAATAAGCAATTTATCACTCTATTAAAAGTAAGTCGGTAATAAAAAATAGTAGAGAAAAAAAAAATTGTAGATCAAAAGAAAAAAGAAAAGTAGTAGATCAAAAAAAAAAAGTAGTAGATAAAAAAAAAAATATTTTTCGGCAAAACAAAAATTCAGGAGTTAGCAATAAACAACTCGGAGAGATGCTGACCAAGATTAGGGGTAAAGTACAAGAAGTAGAGTATTGAGCATATAGCCAGACCGCATGTTTCTATAAAGCATATCAGGTAACGGGCAGGAGCATTTCACTTGTATTTGATCCTGCTTTGTTCACGGTTTTGTCCGAAATGGAACAAATTTGGTTTTCCTCTTAAGGCAGTGGTATTTTGTGGAAGATCAACTATGATACCCCATGATTGGAGTAATTGCATGCCGCTTTCAATGGTGGATATGGCAAAATTTTTCCCATTATAGGTGGTCAGTATATTAGCTGGATGTCGCCATTTATATGTTATCTTGTGGTTTGACAAGGCCTTTGTTACAGTTTTGAGCTGTCTTCTCATTTGAAGTGTAAATTGTGAGAGATTCGCGAATAATTGGATTTCCGAGTATGGTGGTGGAAGAGTATTTAGTTCCCTAGCTTTGGAGAGGATTTGCTCTTTGGCTTGAAAAAAGTGGATCCTTAGAATGACATCCCTAGGAATCGATTCTTCTAGATGTCTTGGTGTGGGAATTCTATGAATTCGGTCAATGGTGAGTTCAATCGGTGACAATTCCGGTAATAGTGTAGAAAACAGTGTATTGGCAAAGCAAATCCATAGGTAGAACTGACTCTCATTTTAAAATTATTTCAATGAGAGTGGTCCTCGAGATCTGCCAATTTCGCTTTGACCCATACAGAATCATCCTTTTGTTCTGCATAAGCATCAACTAACTCATTCACTGTGTCAGTGCATTCCTCCATTTTATTTTCAACATATTGTAATCTGCCATCCATTTGTTTCATATCAAGAGAAAACTTGTGGATTAAAGATGATACACTGTATGTGAGATTGATTTATGTGTGTCATCACATTGTTCTCATGTAGGAAGGGTATTGTGTATTCATTAAACGTTAGAAGGGTATCATATATTTACTAACGTTTCCCTCCCTTTTTCACACATAGGTAATACTTAGGTGCATTTTTTCCTTTTCATTTTCCTTTTCTTTTTCTTTTATTTTCTTTTTCATTTTTATTTTACTTTCATTTTATTTTATTTTTGTTTTTATTTTTATTTTTATTTTTATTTTAATTTTTATTGTTATCTTTATTTTTTATTTTTATTTTCATTTTCATTTTCATTTTTTTATATTTATTTTTATTATTATTTTTATTTTTATTTTATTTATATTTTTTCTATTTTTATTTTCAGTTTTTCCTTCATTTGCATCTTTCGTTTTCTACATTTATTTTTATTTTTATTTTATTCATTTTCATTTTTCATAATTTTTTATTTTTTATTACTGATGCCCTAGTTCTATAAGGCTTTAGTAGGTTTCTGTTTTTGCAGTTTACCCATTATTTGTTTTTTGTGCATTACTCTGCGTGTCTTTATGTGATAGCCAGTTGTTCCCTGGGTACATCCAGTCTATTGTGCGTTGTTGTGACATGTGACTCGACGTCTCTGACGTCATGGCACATGACTGGTGGTTCACGCTACCGCGCACTGGACGCCGATGCTCCGTGCTCCGGTCACGTGGGGCGTGTTGACGCGCTGTGTTGCGCAAGTCCTCTGGTCCTGACGGCGATGACGGGACACGTGACCAGCGGCTTGCGCGATTGCGCACTAGGTGTTTACAGTTGCGCTATGCACACTGACCAAATGTTTGATCTGTACACCTATCACGTCAGACGTTAATGCGGTTTAGTTGTGTGTGGCGTGGTGACATAATGTGCTTGCTATACTGTATGTAATAAGTTATGGGGGTCATAGTAGTTTGTAAGACCCGTTGTGGGTCTGATTATGGTTACCCCTAGCGCTGTGGTGGGCGTCTCGGGCGAACGCATAGTGACTTCTGATTGCCTACGGCCTTTAAAGGGGTGGGGTTTGCTATGGGGCCTATTGGTTTCTTTCTTGCTGGCATGTAACTCACTTGGTTGAGCGTTTGGCTTATCCAGGTGGGGTTTATTATATGAGCATCTCACATCTGATTCGCCAGTGAATTTGGCAGCAGTTTGGCCCTCATTCATTGGTTTACATAGCTTGTATATTGGGTTGACCCATTTCAAAGGGTTTAGGTAAGTGATTACAGATATACTGTTATTAATTTTATGAGCTATATGTGGACCACATTATCCATCTCACATGTGGTACGTTGTGAATTTGTAACGGTAATTCCCAATTGTGTTTTTATACATATATCAAGTCTGATGCATATTCACCTTTTATTATGTTGACTGATTTCCCCTATCTCACTTGGTTTAGGCCTGAGGTGTGCACTTCCTGTCTTGGACCAAGGGGGTGGGGTTATGATAGTCCTTCACTTATAAATCGTTTCTGGCAATGTGGGGAGGTTAGAGATATGCCCCAGTAGATGACCGATTTGTGTCGAAACGCTTCGGGCCAGCTATCTCATACTTCTCACATTGCTGACCTATTTTTGTTTTATACTCTCGAGATTTTATTTGTCACATGCCAATGTGAATACATTTTAAAATGTTTGACCTGCACCATTGGAGTCGCTTCCATTCTCTCTTCTTTTCCCCTAGTTCTTGGGATTTTACTGAGTGGACTGTCTCAGGATTTCACAACCTGTCCATAAGAGACTGATCGGGCGCGGTGGCTGTGGTTCGGTTTCTACCTGCTGTGGTGTCTACCTCCGATTCCTGCTCTCCTGGTCCAGTACCCGTTGGCGCAAGATGTCTAGCGCATAAGCCTTTTTGATACAAATACCGTATGGTAGCTGTATCCAACCATTGCGGTAAGAGTACCCTACCTCTTTATGTCATCAGTCAAGCCGGGTTCAGTCATCCCTATCCAGTCTCCTCTTGTTCCTGAGTTACCTTGCTTTAATCAGCGTTTCACTCAATGTGGACTTTCTATTACAACATTTTGGTCTATGGTGTTTTTTGCACCTAGTACTCTTGTCACATTGTTTTTTATATGTTATATTGTTTTGCCTTTAGTGGCACACATTATTGATGTCACTTTACTGTTGATATTTGCCTCTTATTGCGTGTTTTCTGGATACACCTTTTAGGCTTTTGTTATATATTACTTATGTCACATTGGTTCTTATATGTCATATTGCTTTGCCTTCAGCGGCACACATGATTGATTTCATATTACTGATACCTGCCTCTTATCGTGTGTTTTTGGACACACGTCTTAGGCTTTCAGTATATATTACTTACTCCCACATAAAGTGTTACATTATAGCGCTACATTTTTTCATCTAGATTAAAGATGATAGATTGGACACAATGGATGATTGTAATGATACTAGCATATCTTTCATTGTGGTATTTAGTACCGGCTGACCTGATGTTGGAAAAGCTGCTATGGATGACTGTAATGAGGACATAGCATTATCATTATGCAGAACTGAATTAACAGCTGCAGCAGCCTGCTAAGATGAATCCAGCTTCATCCTTGATTTAGCAGGTCCCTGAGAGGTTGGGGATAGATGAGAGGAGTCACTGGGATATGAGGATGATAATTCTTCATCCATTTCAGGTGGATGGCAATCAGGGAGATTGGGATGTACCTTATTATTTTTCCTCACAGCTCCGGCGGCGCCATCTTGGATTTTAGTCAGTACTCCGCTCTGTATAAATGTGAAAGATGTCAGCCTTTTTGGTCCCTTTTCCTGTCCTCTTTCGCAGGAAATTATGGTCCCTGGTGATTCCAGGATGCAGTGGGGTAATTATTAGCTGATTTGGGTAATGATATTGCCCGTTATATGCTGTAAAAACGGCTGGCCGTGGAGAGCTCTGGGCTTAAGCGGCCAACTTCCTCAGCGCGCAAGCCACGCCCCTCGTAAATGGCCAAATTTTGATCTGTTTATGGCCAGCTTAAGTTGCATCATTTACCTTTACAGTTGGAAAGGTAAATCAAGGTAGAACAGATAATTAGTGTTAATTGCATTATTATATTAATTATATAATATACAGTATAGTGCCTTTTACACTGCTCTATTTTCTTTTGATTTAGTCTTTAATAAGGCAAAGAGCAGCCAAAGAACATACCATTCAATGTTAAATAATATTGTATCATTCCAATTACTTTATAATTAATCAAATTTAATTGATTCTTATGAGTTACTTTAGAACATTGCTTTTTTCCGTTTATTAATCAATTATTGCCGGCATATATGCCATATTGGTATATAAAGGAATATCTAGCACCTAACATTTAGTTCATTAACATGTGTTTAAGCTTTATTCACAGTCATGTCACAAGCTAAACTTTCTGTTATGTGCCTCGTTTGTCTGAAATAAGTGCTGTCTGTGCTGTTCCCCAGCAGCCACTCATAGTGTCTTGAAGTGAAACTGATTGGCTACTGTAAGATAGCACATAATGTTTTTTCATTAAACACTGATAAATGAGTATTGACATTTTAGTGTTCAATTGCACTTTTAATTATATATTTTATTTAATCAAGATAACACAATGGCAGAAGCTACATACTGTAATTGATTTATTTATTTTTTAATGGAAAAACAAGATGACCCAGCCAATTATTGTCCCATCTCGCTTTTGAACTCAAATACCAAAATATATGCCAAGCTTCTAGCTAATCGGCTTGCCACCCTTATCCCTCTTCTAGTTCATAATGACCAAGTTGGCTTTATTATGGGCAGACAGGCCTCCAATGGCACTAGAAAATTCTTGGATCTTTCACAATTGTCTGAGCAACGTTGAATGCCTTCTCTGCTGCTCTCCTTAGATGCAGAGAAGGAGTTCAACAGGGTTCACTGGGGCTACCTATCAGCTGTTTCAGATGAAATTTGGAATACTAGGACGAATAAATTCAGCTATCCAAGCTTTATACACTGCCCCAAGAGTCTAGTCTCTGGCTTTCTTTCTAAACCATTACAAATCACAAATGGCACCCGTCAAGGATGCCCTCTCTCCCCCCTCATATTCGCCCTCATCATGGAACCACTAGCCCAAGCCATACGATCTGACCGAATGATATCTGTAGTCAAGATTGGAAACAAAATAGGCTTATACGTCGACAATGTACTACTATCATTAACAAATCCGCTCACATCTTTCCCTGCACTACAAGATAAGTTAGATAGTTTCAGTAAGGTCTCACTCTATAAAATGAATCACTCAAAATCTCAGATGATAGAAAAATATGCCTAGATAGCCACACTAAATTTGAGATCTTCTTAGAAACTACTCTTTTCTCGTGGGTGCCAACCTCTTCTCTTATGAACCTAGGTATCCAACTGATTGAGACCCGTGTACTGGGTTCAGATCCTAAACGTCTATTAAGCCTCTACGTCTTAGGTCAGCATCACGACATACGTACTATGGATACCTTAATAGCCACATCCAGAGTTTGGAACTCAGTTATGCAACCTTCAAAAGGTACTCCCCAATCTGCATTATGCCACATACCACTACTATCTCTTTACCTGATATCACCGGACCTAGACCTTAATTCTTGGAACTCAAGTGGCATTCAACACCTTAGTGACCTCTTCTTGAATACTCATTTAAAATCCTTCCAGGGCATATACCATACCTGCCATCTAAGTCACACAGAGTTCATCACATACTTTCCCTAGTGAAGTGGACCAACAATGCTATCGCTGGAGATCTTCTTCAACTTCTCGACAACCAACTACCAAAAACCTTTTGTCTATCTGCTTTCTACGCCTTGCTTCAAAAACCGAGGACACAAAGTAAAACACCCCCTATGTAATTTTGGGAGCGAGAATTAAAATTCAACATCTCTGTGTAACAATGGCACTCCTCAACTGAAAAATCTCTTAAATTTTCCAGATGTATATCACACTGGGAATCGGTTCAAAAGTTACTACACAGGTGGTACTATACTCCTCATAGATTATCTGCTATCTACCCAAATCTTTCCCTACTCTGCTGGAGACAGTGTGGACAGAGTGGAACTTTAGTGCATATTTGGTGGCATTGTCTGCAGCTAACTCATTTTTAGTCGGAAATATTTAACCTTATATCCTCTGTTACCCTTATCGCCTGTTCACTCGCCAAAACTGGCCCTTTTAGGATGTAGGCATTGAATATTGGCCCACTCAATTTCAAATATTCATTACTCACACTTTCATTACAGCCAGACTCTCCATAGAAAAATCCTGGAAAAAAACAAAACCCCCTCTCCTATCAATGGCAATTTCTATGATGAATAATAATGCTCTACAATCATTTTTTTTTTGCCAAACCACAGTACAAAGAGAGCATTTTTTGGAGGTAATGGTCCCCCTGGCTGCAAGATCATAGATCTATATGCCTCTTATGAGTACCCAAGATTCTTAGTGCCTAATCACCTTGTTTCTCCTCTGTTCATCTATATTCCAACTAAGATATCATACTATATATTATACACTTTTTGAGGAGACCAGGTATCACCTGGAAATTTGATTTTCTATTAATATAAACCCATAGGATCCTCAGTAACAATATTCCTGTAGGTAATGTCACATTTGCTTCATTAAGCACTATACTTGTTGTAATGCATTTAATCCCAATACTTTGTTTGCTTTCTCGTTATACATGCTGTTGATATTGCATGCATTTATATTATCATTTGCTTTGTCATTTTTCCAAAATTTCAATAAAGAAAAAAAAAAAAAAAAAGTACATTTAAACACCACATAGTAATGTTGAAAATGCGTTTACTGGTATTTATTTTCTGGTGTAAAACAATGTTTATAATTTTTTAATACATTTTATTCTCCATAGATCTTTATAATGGATCATGACATAGCTATACATACCGTAGCTGACAACCATGACATTTTTTCATATATTTTGTGTCTAACCAATAAAATAATAGAAATTTAATATAAAATAGATGGAAAATCCGAAACTTCCCTGTTTCTAAATGGAACTGATTATAACTTATTAAGACGTGGTGATATTGTTCAAGTAGGTCACTTACTAGCTCTGTACAGTATTAACCCACAGCATTAATTGTCAGGCAAGGGAGCTTCTAAAAGTAGAAATATTGCAGGAAATTCATGAAGACAAGAACAAATGACTGCATTAAAACAATAAAGAAATACTGCTATGACAAGGTTTTAACTGTTTTGTCTAAATACCTTGGATATAACATGTTGCTGGTACAAAGGACCAGAGCAATAAAGTTTAAAAGTTTTTCAAATATGTTTATTGATAAAATTAAACATTTTAACAAGGTATGAAACATGTTGTACAGAATAAAATGTCAGTTTCGTCAGTTAACAATGACTAGGAATGGTAAACAAGCAAGAAGAAATAAGAAAGAAATAAATTCAATACTGAGAATCTAACAAAGACCTGAAATTATCCATATAGATTACACATCGATGAGACAGGTGTGTGTCGAATATAATGATGTCAGAAGTGTCAATGAGCGCGACGGATCTCTCCTTGCTTAGGTGGAGAGTAGTGGTCCAGGGAGTATAAACGGGAGCTAGCATTTAGCAAGGGGATCCTCTGAACAAGTGTTCAGGTTGGAATGGAGACCTCGTCACTCTGGTAAGAGCGGATAGTTTTTGAGGGTCTATGTGGTCTTTCATAGCGTTTCCTATGTGAGGGGTGTGGGTATTGTACGACATAAGACGTTTGATGTTATCAGGGGTGTTTTACCAGGGGTAAGGTAGACAACTGGGTGAGGCGTTTGGAGGGGGGGGTGGGGATAGGATGGGATAGGAGGTGTGAAGCGGGCCTATGTGGGTGGTAATGATGACCACTTCCTGCCTCCCTCCCCAGACAGAGAGTACATTTTCGAATGATCTTTGTGACATGACAGTCATGTGGAGGGGGTGTGGTCTTCCTGGTGGTGGAATTTCAGTATTCCTGCAAGAGATTGTGAGGCGGAAGTGTAATACAACTGGGTTATTATTATGCGGGCCCTGTCTTAGTAGTAATCAAGTTGACAGGGTGTTCAGCTGGGTGAATCCTGTGGTTGTTTGGAAGTGTGCCCAACAGGCCCACTTAATTCTGAAATTCTGTGGCGTGTCTCGAGAGCAATGAATGAGCTCTTCCAATTCAGCTATTCTTTTGATTCTTCAAAACCATTCCTTGAGTGAGGGAATGGTTTGGGTCTTCCAGTGAACAGGAATGCATTGTTTTGCCGCGTTGATCATGTGCATTGCCAAAGATTTGTGGTAAGACGACTGAGGTAAATGCGTGTGGTGAAGGAGAAATTGGTGTGGGGTCAGATGTAAGTCATAAGATGTGACCTGGGAGGTGATGCGGTGGACTTCCTTCCAGAAACTCTGTATACGTGGACATTGCCACCATATATGTAACATCGTACCCTTATCTTCCAGGCACCTCCAACAGGACTCCGGTACAGTGTGATTAAATTTATGGAGCAGAGATGGGGTGCAGTACCAGCACGATTGTATTTTGTATCCGTTCTCCTGTGTTGATACATTCATTGAGCCCTTGTGAATATTTTGGTATATGTTGGCCCAATCTGCCTGCGATAGGGTAGTGGAGAGATCTCTTTCCCATGCTTTGCACATGATTGAGTCGTTGGGTTGATGGTCCGTGAAGAGTAGGGAATAAGTTGCAGATATGAGATGGGTTTGGGGAGATGATTGTACGCAGAGTTTCTCAAAGGGCGTCAGGGTTCTGGAGCAGGGGAATTTTCTGTCTAAAGAACTCAGGAAGTGTGTGATCTGAGTGAATGTCCACGACGGAATGGGAGGTTTGTCATGAATCGAAGCTAGTTGGGGGGCCAAGTATAGTTTTTCACGTGCGTAGAAGTGGTGCGCTAGTACTCGGGTTTGTGGCCAGAAATTTTTGAGGAAACTTTTAGACATACCCGGGGGGAAATTTGGGTTCATTTTTATCGGGGTCATGGGTCCTGGTATAGATGAAATGGGTGTACGCTGGCATGTTCTGTAAAAGAAGTTAATGGTGGGTTTGATCAATGGGTGTCGACCCACTTCCGGGATAGTGTGACAATTCTGAATCCATAGTAGGGATTTGAGGGGCAACGTCGTGAAGGAAGCATCCAAGTCTACCCAGTCTTTTGTTGGGGCGTGTACATTCCAGTCAATAATGCGTGTCAGATGGACAGCGTTGTAATAATTTTGTATGTCAGGTAGGCCTATCCCCCCTAGATGTTTAGGCAGTGCAAGATGTGTATAGCTTATTCTAGGTTTGTGATCTCCCCAAAGAAATTTGGTACAGAGGCTTCTATATGTTATGAAAAAGGTAGGAGGTATGTGAATAGGTACTGTTTGTAGTATATAAAGGATTCTTGGTAGTGCGTTCATCTTTAGGATTGCTGCCCTACCAAACCACGAGAAAAGTGGTTTATTCCATTGAGTTAAATCTGTCGTTAGCTTGTTCAGCAGCGGTAGGTAGTTTTTTGTATAGAGATCTTGAAGTTTGGCTGGGAGCTGTATGCCTAGATATGTGATCATGTCTGTCTTCCATTGGAAGGGGAAATTTTCCTTGCATTGTGCTACTAAGGGTGGGGGCAGGGTTATATTGAGAGCAAAGGATTTGGAAAAGTTGATTTTAAGATTGGAAATGACGCTGAAACGTTAAAATTCTGCTAGTACTGCTGGTATTGTGGTGTGTGGGTTTGTGAGAAACAATAATATGTTGTCTGCAAAAGTGGAAAGTTTGAAATCTTTTTGTTTGGTCTTTATACCTTGTATGTCAGGGTTGTTTCTAATGCTGTTCAGAAGAGGTTCTAGGGTAAGAATGAAAAGTATTGGGGACAGTGGGCATCCCTGCCTCGTTCCGTTATGGATTGAGAAGGCATTCGACAGGGTATTATTTACTCTAATCTTTGCCGATGGGGATATAGAGGATATAGGGATAAGATAAAATTGAGCATGAGTGGACCCAGACCTATGGACTGCAGTACCGATGCCATGTAATCCCATGCAACCCTGTCGAATGCCTTCTCCGCATCCAGTGAGAGATGCTTGCTGATTGCTGATTGGATGACGTTATATGGTGGTGTAAGTTTATGGCTTTTATGGTGTTGTCCCTGGCTACCCTGCCAGGGACAAAACCTACTTGGTCATTGGAGATGAGTGAGGGGAGAAATGGTAAAATTCTGTTGGCCAGTATCTTCGAGAAAATTTTTAAATCTACGTTAAGTAGTGAGATAGGCCTGTAATTAGCTGCTTGCGTAGGATCCTTATCATCTTTTGGGAGTACCACTATATGTGCCTCGAGCATGTCACGGGATAGTGGGTTAGTTGGAGATATGGAGTTGAAGGCTTTCCTGTATGGGGAGCCTAAAGATTCCTTAAATGCTTTGTAGTAACCAGCTGGCAGCCCGTCCGGGCCAGGGCATTTGCCCGGTTTTAGCTGTTTCAGGGCCATATCCCATTCCTGTTGGGTGATCGGGCCCTCAAGGTTGTCAGCCGTTTCCTGGGGTATGGTCTTAGGGCAGTGTTGGTCTAAAAACTGTTTGATTTTGTTTGCTCTGGTCTTGGGGGATTGAGCTGAAGGGTTTGAGCTCTCAATGTTGTACAATTTTGAATACAATTTCTCAAATTCAGCAGCTATATCTGTGTTTTTTGTGTAGATCTCCCCTTTGGGTGAGTGGAGTTTGTGTACTGTGTTTTTCGCTTTCTTGGTACGTAGTGCTTGGGCTAATAGGTGACCACTTTTGTTGCCAAATTCGTAAAAAAGCTTTTGCGTAAGCATATATTTTTTCCGGGAAACCCTACCCATCTCCTCTTATATCAGCATTCTGGTTTCGATAAGTTCCTGGTGCGCGCACTGGGCCAGGGTGCGTTTGTGTATTATCTCTAGTGCTTTTAGTTTGGTGAATAGGTCTGATAGCGTTTTACGCTTTTCTCTTGTGATTCTAGCTGTCATTGAAATGAGTTTTCCCCTCATAACGCATTAATGCGCTTCCCACTGTGTCATGCTAGTCGTGTCAGGAGTAGAGTTGAGCGGACACCTGGATGTTCGGGTTCGGCGGGTTCGGCCGAACTTCAGAAAAAAGTCCGGGTTCGGGACCGAACTTGACCCGAACTTGACCCGAACCCCATTGAAGTCAATGGGTACCCGGACTTTTGAACACTAAAATGGCTGTAAAAAGGTCATGGAAAGGGCTAGAGGGCTGCAAATGGCAACAAAATGTTGTTAAGAGCATGGCAAGTGATCTGCAAACAAATGTGGATAGGGAAATAACTTAAAATAACATAAAAAAATAAAAAATAAAAAAAAAATGCTGGAGGCCCCCTTCTCAGCAGAAGAGGTACAGGAAGTCATTAAGAACCTCAGAAACTCAACGGCACGATGCTGCACATATGGTGGGAATACCCCAGAATACGCACTTTCTGGAAAAAATTATTAACTTTCATCAGGAGACTGGGTGGGAGACAATGTGAAGGAACCGGAGGCACTGTCAGCAACCCAATCTACTATCGCCTGTACTTGTCCTGGCCTCAACATTCATACAGCCTCATTAGGCGCGCCAAAATACTGCTGCAGGCTCTGTCGCCTACTCGCACCTGAGGAAGGTGTTTCACTAGTGCGTGTAGCTGGCACAGATCGACCACGTCCTCTCCCTGCAACAGGAGCGCCACCAGCAGCACCACGACCCGGGCCACGTCCCATTTTTGATGATCTCCTCATATTTTCAAAATTTATGATCTCACCCTAAATGGGTGTTTTTGTATATAGCAGAATACACGTACAGTGTCTAAAGCGTTTATGAACACGCAGAAAATGCTATTGGGAAAAAAAAAAAACACCGTAAAATAAAAAAATTTTGCAATGTTTTTCCAATATCAGAATAAACGGATAGTGTCTAAAGCGTTTATGAAAACGCAGAAAATGCTATTGGGAAGAAAAAAAACACTGCAAAATTAAATTTTTTTGCAATGTTTTTCCAATATCAGAATACACGGACAGTATGTAAAGCGTTTATGAAAACGCAGAAAATGCTATTGGGAAGAAAAAAAACACTGCAACATTAAATTTTTTTGCAATGTTTTTCCAATATCAGAATAAACGGATAGTGTCTAAAGCGTTTATAAAAACGCAGAAAATGCTATTGGGAAGAAAAAAAACACTGCAAAATTAAATTTTTTTGCAATGTTTTTCCAATATCAGAATACACAGACAGTATGCAAAGCGTTTATGAAAACGCAGAAAATGCTATTGGGAAGAAAAAAAACACCACAAAATGAAATTTTTTTGCAATGTTTTTCCAATATCAGAATACACGGACAGTATGTAAAGCGTTTATGAAAACGCAGAAAATGCTATTGGGAAGAAAAAAAACACTGCAAAATTATTTTTTTTTGCAATGTTTTTCCAATATCAGAATACACGGACAGTATGTAAACCGTTTATGAAAACGCAGAAAATGCTATTGGGGAAAAAAAAACACCGCAAAATTTTATTTTTTTGCAATGTTTTTGCAATATCAGAATACACGGATAGTGTCTACAGCGTGTATGTATGAACACGCAGAAAATGCTATTGGGAAAAAAAAAACACAGCAAAATTAATTTTTTTTGCAATGTTTTTGCAATATCAGAATACACGGATAGTGTCTACAGCGTGTATGTATGAACATGCAGAAAATGCTATTGGGAAAAAAAAACACAGCAAAATTAATTTTTTTTGCAATGTTTTTGCAATATCAGAATACACGGATAGTGTCTACAGCGTGTATGTATGAACACGCAGAAAATGCTATTGGGAAAAAAAAAAAAAAGCTAAATTTAAATTTTTATGCAATGTTTTTCCAATAGCAGAATACACACAGACCATGGTGTATCTCTTAGTATATGCAGTGTTGGTCCTAATGGTGCACTGAGCTTGCAGGTAAAACTTTTATATTTTGTCTGGCACTGGCCTCATGGCACTGTTAAAAGACTGTGCACTGCACCCCAGCCAGGGTACAATTGATTTAGGAATCTCTTCAATAATTCTCTCTGCCTCTTTCTTTTGCTTAATAATAAAGAAACTCCCTACTCTAGCTATCTAGATCGCTCACTGATCTAACTAATTAGTAGGGATGGGCCCGGTGCTCGATGCGAACCCATGTTCGCATCGAGCACCGGGTGTTCGCTCGCTCGGCGAGCCCAGAACTATTTTGGCCGCTCGCATCACGTTCGTGTGATGCGAGCGGCCCCGCAATGCATTGCGGCCGGCGCGGCCGGCGCAGTGCATTGCTGGCTGATGATTGGCCAAGCATGCACTGTGACCCCGCATGCTTGGCCAATCACAGCGCCGGAAACTCGAAAAGCCATAATTGGCTACAGGCAGGACGCCTGTAGCCAATTACAGCTCAGGGGCTTTAGTACACGCCCCCTCTTATAAAAGGCCGCCACGCCGTCTGCGCCGGTCACATGCTGTTCCGGCGTAGATAGAGCAGGATCGTTCTGTGTCACTCTGCTGGATTTAGTTAGAGAGATTTACTTAGAGAGATTGAGTTAGATAGATTCATTTAGAAAGATTGATTTAGAAAGAGGGGCTTGTAGTGTGTTCGTGGCAGGCAGGCACTGGCAGCAAACAGAGCTCCTGTATTTTGTTCCCAGAAGCACCTATAGGACTTGTAGTGTGTTCGTGGCAGGCAGGCAGAGCTCCTATATTTTGTTCCCAGAAGCACCTATAGGACTTGTAGTGTGTTCGTGGCAGGCAGGCAGAGCTCCTATATTTTGTTCCCAGAAGCACCTATAGGACTTGTAGTGTGTTCGTGGCAGGCAGGCAGAGCTCCTATATTTTGTTCCCAGAAGCACCTATAGGACTTGTAGTGTGTTCGTGGCAGGCAGGCAGAGCTCCTATATTTTGTTCCCAGAAGCACCTATAGGACTTGAAGTGTGTTAGTCCCATCACACAGACCTATATTTTCTTCCCAGAAGCACCTATAGGACTTGAAGTGTGTTAGTCCCATCACACAGAGATCATATATTTTGTTCCCAGAGGCACCTATAGGACTTGAAGTGTGTTAGTCCCATCACACAGACCTATATTTTCTTCCCAGAAGCACCTATAGGACTTGAAGTGTGTTAGTCCCATCACACAGAGATCATATATTTTGTTCCCAGAAGCACCTATAGGACTTGAAGTGTGTTAGTCCCATCACACAGACCTACATTTTCTTCCCAGAAGCACCTATAGGACTTGAAGTGTGTTAGTCCCATCACACAGAGATCCTATATTTTGTTCCCAGAGGCACCTATAGGACTTGAAGTGTGTTAGTCCCATCACACAGACCTATATTTTCTTCCCAGAAGCACCTATAGGACTTGAAGTGTGTTAGTCCCATCACACAGAGATCATATATTTTGTTCCCAGAAGCACCTATAGGACTTGAAGTGTGTTAGTCCCATCACACAGACCTACATTTTCTTCCCAGAAGCACCTATAGGACTTGAAGTGTGTTAGTCCCATCACACAGAGATCATATATTTTGTTCCCAGAAGCACCTATAGGACTTGAAGTGTGTTAGTCCCATCACACAGACCTATATTTTCTTCCCAGAAGCACCCATAGGACTTGAAGTGTGTTAGTCCCATCACACAGAGATCATATATTTTGTTCCCAGAAGCACCTATAGGACTTGAAGTGTGTTAGTCCCATCACACAGACCTATATTTTCTTCCCAGAAGCACCCATAGGACTTGAAGTGTGTTAGTCCCATCACACAGAGATCATATATTTTGTTCCCAGAAGCACCTATAGGACTTGAAGTGTGTTAGTCCCATCACACAGACCTATATTTTCTTCCCAGAAGCACCCATAGGACTTGAAGTGTGTTAGTCCCATCACACAGAGATGATATATTTTGTTCCCAGAAGCACCTATAGGACTTGAAGTGTGTTAGTCCCATCACACAGACCTATATTTTCTTCCCAGAAGCACCTATAGGACTTGAAGTGTGTTAGTCCCATCACACAGAGATCATATATTTTATTCCCAGAGGCACCTATAGGACTTGAAGTGTGTTAGTCCCATCACACAGACCTACATTTTCTTCCCAGAAGCACCTATAGGACTTGAAGTGTGTTAGTCCCATCACACAGAGATCATATATTTTGTTCCCAGAAGCACCTATAGGACTTGAATAGGGATGAGCCGAACACCCCCCCCGTTCGGCTCGCACCAGAACCCGCGAACGGACCTAAAGTCCGTGCGAGCTTTAGAACCCTATTAGTTATAATGGATGCGAACGTTCGAAATTAAAAGTGCTCATTTTAATGGCTAATATGCATGTTAATGTCATAAAAAGTGTTTGGGGACCTGGGTCCTGCCCCAGGGGACATGTATCAATGCAAATTTTTTTTTTAAAAACGGACGTTTTTTCAGGAGCAGTGATTTTAATAATGCTTAAATTGAAACAATATAAGTGTAATATTCCTTTAAATTTCGTACCTGGGGGGTGTCTATAGTATGCCTGTAAAGGGGCGCATGTTTCCCGTGTTTAGAACTGTCTCTGCGCAAAGTGTCATTTTTGAAAGTAAAAAAGCTATTTAAAATCACTCGCGGCTAATGTTAATTCACGGCTCCCGTAACACAGAGAACAGTGATTCATTGAAACTCATTCATAAAAAAAAGTCATTGATAAAAAAAAAAAAAAAGAAAAAAAATGAAAAAAAAAAAGCGTAGGGGTCCCCCCAAATTCAATAACCAGGCCCTTCAGGTCTGGGATGGATATTAAGGGAAACCCCAGCCAAAAAAAAAAAAAAAAAAAAAAATGGCGTAGGGTCCCCCTCAAAATCCATACCAGACCCTTGAGGTCTGGTATGGATTTTAAGGGGAACCCTAGCCAAAAAAAATGGCGTGGGGTCCCCCTCAAAATCCATACCAGACCCTTATCCGAGCACGCAACCTGGCAGGCCGCAGGAAAAGAGGGGGGGACGAGAGCGGCCCCCCCTCTCGCCTGAACCGTACCAGGCCACATGCCCTCAACATTGGGAGGATGCTTTGGGGGTCTAAGACCCCTAAAGCACCTTGTCCCCATGTTGATGAGGACAAGGGCCTCTTCCCCACAACCGTGCCCGGTGGTTGTGGGGGTCTGCGGGCGGGGGGCTTATCGGAATCTGGAAGCCCCCTTTAACAAGGGGACCCCCAGATCCCGGCCCCCCCCTGTGTGAAATGGTAAGGGGGTACAAAAGTACCCCACCATTTCACCAAAAAAGTGGCAAAAATGGTAAAAATGACAGGAGACAGTCTTTGACAATTCCTTTATTAAAATCTTCTTTCTTCTTTCTTCATCCTTCGGATTCTTCATCTTCTCCTTCCTTCATCTTCTTCCATCTTCTTCTTCCATTTTCTTCTTCCTCCGATCCGCTTCTTCTTGCGCTGGTCTTCTCGTCCTTCTCGTCCGGCATCTTCTTCCGTCGGCGTCGGCGTCGGTGTCGGTGTCTTCTTGGGCCGCTCCGCGCAATGGGAGGCTCCCGCTGTGTGAGGCTCCGCTCCATCTGACAGGTCTTTTAAAACGGAGGGCACCTGGTGTCCCCGCCCCCCCTCTGACGTCATGGGGAAAGCCATCATGGAATTCCCCATGACGTCCCTGTGCGTCAGAGGGGGCGGGGTCACCAGGTGCCCTCCATTATAAAAGACCTGTCAGACGGAGCGGAGCCTCACACAGCGGGAGCCTCCCATTGCGCGGAGTGGCCCAAGAAGAGACAGAGACACCGACGCCGACGGAAGAAGATGCCGGACGAGAAGGACGAGAAGACCAGCGCAAGAAGAAGCGGATCGGAGGAAGAAGAAAATGGAAGAAGAAGATGGAAGAAGATGAAGGAAGGAGAAGATGAAGAAACCGAAGGATGAAGAAAGAAGAAAGAAGATTTTAATAAAGGAATTGTCAAAGACTGTCTCCTGTCATTTTTACCATTTTTGCCACTTTTTTGGTGAAATGGTAGGGGTACTTTTGTACCCCCTTACCATTTCACACAGGGGGGGGGCCGGGATCTGGGGGTCACCTTGTTAAAGGGGGCTTCCAGATTCCGATAAGCCCCCCGCCCGCAGACCCCCACAACCACCGGGCACGGTTGTGGGGAAGAGGCCCTTGTCCTCATCAACATGGGGACAAGGTGCTTTAGGGGTCTTAGACCCCCAAAGCATCCTCCCAATGTTGAGGGCATGTGGCCTGGTACGGTTCAGGCGAGAGGGGGGGCCGCTCTCGTCCCCCCCTCTTTTCCTGCGGCCTGCCAGGTTGCGTGCTCGGATAAGGGTCTGGTATGGATTTTGAGGGGGACCCCACGCCATTTTTTTTGGCTAGGGTTCCCCTTAAAATCCATACCAGACCTCAAGGGTCTGGTATGGATTTTGAGGGGGACCCTACGCCATTTTTTTTTTTTTTTTTGGCTGGGGTTTCCCCTTAATATCCATCCCAGACCTGAAGGGCCTGGTTATTGAATTTGGGGGGACCCCTACGCTTTTTTTTTTTTTTTTTTATTAATGAATGACAGTTCTCTGTGTTACAGGAGCCATCAATTCATTAGCCGCGAGTGATTTTAAATAGCTTTTTTCCTGCAAAAATGACACTTTTTTGCAGGGAAAGTTTTAAGCACAGGAAACCTGCCCCCTTCACAGGCATACTATAGACACCCCCCAGATGTGATACTGCAATGCTGTTCTAACAGCATGCACACACATATCCCCAGAAATAAAGCACATATTGTTGTCAGCAGTCAGCAGCACACTGACACGCTGACACTGTCTGAAACATAATATGCGAGGCCGCCGGCGCGGCGGCCTCTTATACCGTGGGGCGTGTACTAAAGCCCCTGAGCTATAATTGGCTACAGGCATCCTGCCTGTAGCCAATTATGGCTCTCCTCGCTGCCGGCGCTGTGATTGGCCAAGCATGCGGGGTCACAGTGCATGCTTGGCCAATCATCAGCCAGCATTGCACTGCGCGGGCCGCAATGCATTGCGGGGCCGCTCGCATCACACGAATTTGATGCGAGCGGCCCCAATAGTTCTGGGCTCGCCGAGCGAGCGAACACCCGGTGCTCGATTCGAACATGGGTTCGAATCGAACACCGGGCTCATCCTTAGACTTGAAGTGTGTTAGTCCCATCACACAGACCTATATTTTGTTCCCAGAAGCACCTATAGGACTTGAAGTGTGTTAGTCCATCACACAGACCTACATTTTCTTCCCAGAAGCACCTATAGGACTTGAAGTGTGTTAGTCCCATCACACAGAGATCATATATTTTGTTCCCAGAAGCACCTATAGGACTTGAAGTGTGTTAGTCCCATCACACAGACCTATATTTTGTTCCCAGAAGCACCTATAGGACTTGAAGTGTGTTAGTCCCATCACACAGAGATCCTATATTTTGTTCCCAGAAGCACCTATAGGACTTGAAGTGTGTTAGTCCCATCACACAGAGATCCTATATTTTGTTCCCAGAAGCACCTATAGGACTTGAAGTGTGTTAGTCCCATCACACAGACCTATATTTTGTTCCCAGAAGCACCTATAGGACTTGAAGTGTGTTAGTCCCATCACACAGACCTATATTTTCTTCCCAGAAGCACCCATAGAACTTGAAGTGTGTTAGTCCCATCACACAGAGATCCTATATTTTGTTCCCAGTAGCACCTATAGGACTTGAAGTGTGTTAGCCCCATCACACAGACCTATATTTTGTTCCCAGAAGCACCTATAGGACTTGAAGTGTGTTAGTCCCATCATACAGAGATCCTATATTTTGTTCCCAGAAGCACCTATAGGACTTGAAGTGTGTTAGTCCCATCACACAGACCTATATTTTCTTCCCAGAAGCACCCATAGGACTTGAAGTGTGTTAGTCCCATCACACAGAGATCCTATATTTTGTTCCCAGAAGCACCTATAGGACTTGAAGTGTGTTAGTCCCATCACACAGACCTATATTTTGTTCCCAGAAGCACCTATAGGACTTGAAGTGTGTTAGTCCCATCACACAGAGATCATATATTTTGTTCCCAGAAGCACCTATAGGACATGAAGTGTGTTAGTCCCATCACACAGACCTATATTTTGTTCCCAGAAGCACCTATAGGACTTGAAGTGTGTTAGTCCCATCACACAGACCTACATTTTCTTCCCAGAAGCACCTATAGGACTTGAAGTGTGTTAGTCCCATCACACAGAGATCATATATTTTGTTCCCAGAAGCACCTATAGGACTTGAAGTGTGTTAGTCCCATCACACAGACCTATATTTTGTTCCCAGAAGCACCTATAGGACTTGAAGTGTGTTAGTCCCATCACACAGAGATCCTATATTTTGTTCCCAGAAGCACCTATAGGACTTGAAGTGTGTTAGTACCATCACACAGAGATCCTATATTTTGTTCCCAGAAGCACCTATAGGACTTGAAGTGTGTTAGTCCCATCACACAGACCTATATTTTGTTCCCAGAAGCACCTATAGGACTTGAAGTGTGTTAGTCCCATCACACAGACCTATATTTTCTTCCCAGAAGCACCCATAGGACTTGAAGTGTGTTAGTCCCATCACACAGAGATCCTATATTTTGTTCCCAGAAGCACCTATAGGACTTGAAGTGTGTTAGTCCCATCACACAGACCTATATTTTGTTCCCAGAAGCACCTATAGGACTTGAAGTGTGTTAGTCCCATCATACAGAGATCCTATATTTTCTTCCCAGAAGCACCTATAGGACTTGAAGTGTGTTAGTCCCATCACACAGACCTATATTTTGTTCCCAGAAGCACCTATAGGACTTGAAGTGTGTTAGTCCCATCACACAGAGATCCTCTATTTTCTTTGCAGAAGCACCCATAGGACTTCTAGTGTGTTAGTGGCATCACACAGAGCTCCTATATTTTCTTCTCAGCAGCACCCACAGGACTTCTAGTGTGTTAGTGGCATCACACAGAGCTCCTCTATTTTCTTTGCAGAAGCACCCATAGGACTTCTAGTGTGTTAGTGGCATCACACAGAGCTCCTATATTTTCTTCTCAGCAGCACCCACAGGACTTCTAGTGTGTTAGTGGCATCACACAGAGCTCCTCTATTTTCTTTGCAGAAGCACCCATAGGACTTCTAGTGTGTTAGTGGCATCACACAGAGCTCCTATATAGTCTTCTCAGCAGCACCCACAGGACTTCTAGTGTGTTAGTGGCATCACACAGAGCTCCTCTATTTTCTTTGCAGAAGCACCCATAGGACTTCTAGTGTGTTAGTGGCATCACACAGAGCTCCTATATTTTCTTCTCAGCAGCACCCACAGGACTTCTAGTGTGTTAGTGGCATCACACAGAGCTCCTCTATTTTCTTTGCAGAAGCACCCATAGGACTTCTAGTGTGTTAGTGGCATCACACAGAGCTCCTATATTTTCTTCTCAGCAGCACCCACAGGACTTCTAGTGTGTTAGTGGCATCACACAGAGCTCCTCTATTTTCTTTGCAGAAGCACCCATAGGACTTCTAGTGTGTTAGTGGCATCACACAGAGCTCCTATATTGTCTTCTCAGCAGCACCCACAGGACTTCTAGTGTGTTAGTGGCATCACACAGAGCTCCTCTATTTTCTTTGAAGAAGCACCCATAGGACTTCTAGTGTGTTAGTGGCATCACACAGAGCTCCTATATTTTCTTCTCAGCAGCACCCACAGGACTTCTAGTGTGTTAGTGGCATCACACAGAGCTCCTATATTTTCTTCTCAGCAGCACCCACAGGACTACCGACTACAATGGCTGGAAGACCGCCAAGGGGAGGCAGAGCGTGCAGAGCCAAGAACACAGGGCAGGCAGGCTCTGTTTCTAGTGGACGTGGCCGTGGCCGTGGACGTGGTCGTGCATCGTCATCAGCACGTGGCCATGGGACACGCGCGTCTTTGTTTTCGGCAGCTGGACATGTGGAGCCGCATCATGCTGAAGGCTTGGTAGAATGGATGACCAAGCCCTCCTCATCCTCCTCATCCTCTCTCACCCAGGCTCAGGGTACTGGCAGAGCAGCTGCCAACGCGTACTCAATGGCATCATCAGCCACCCCTTCCCTAGACCCACCATGTCCTCCTGAGGAGTCCCCTGAAATCTTTCAGCACAGTGTTGGGTACATGCTCCAGGAGGATGCCCAACGATTCGAAGGCTCGGATGATGATACCCAGCTTGAGGAATCTGGCAGTACTGTTCCACCAGCTGCAGCTTACTGCCAGGTTTGCTCTAGTGGTGAAGAGGGAGGGGATGATGAGGTCACTGACTCCACGTGGGTGCCTGAAGGGAGAGAGGATGAGGAGGAGGACGAGGAGGAGGAGGATGCGGCGTCACATGTCCAACGAGGCAGGATGCCCCCTGGAGGCCAGCTAGAGGCCAGCACAGCAACTGTACAACACCGCAGAGCTCCGCCTGTGCAGGGCGCTGCCTCTGCACGTTATCAGAAAAGTTCTTTGGTGTGGGCCTTTTTTGAGACGAGTGCATCAGATCGCACCACTGCTATTTGCAATATTTGTCTCAAGCGAATCTCGCGTGGCCAAAATATCAGCCGCTTGGGCACCACAAGCATGACCAGACATATGTCGACCTGCCATGCAGCTCGTTGGCAGGCACACATAAAAGACCCACACCAAAGAACTAAGCGGACCTCTCCTTGCTCCTCATCAGCTGGGATCTGCATCCCCACTACACCTTCAGTGCTCTCTGAAAGCTGCTCTGAGAGGACTGAAGGTGTAGAATTAGGTGTGTCACAACCAAGTACTTGCAGTACACCGACGTCCGATTGCAGCAGGCAAATTTCCCTGCCCCAGCTGCTGGACCGTAGAAAGAAGTACACTCCCAGCCATCCACATGCCCAGCGGTTGAATGCTAGCTTGGCTAAATTGCTAGCACTTCAACTGCTGCCTTTTCAGTTGGTAGACTCGGCCCCCTTCCGTGAGTTTGTTCAATGTGCGGTTCCTCAGTGGCAGGTTCCCAAACGCCACTTTTTCTCACGGAAGGCGATTCCGTCTCTCTACCGGCATGTGGAAGGCAATGTCCATGCCTCGCTGGACAGGGCGGTCAGCGGTAAGGTGCATATTACCGCTGACTCATGGTCCAGCAGGCATGGACAGGGACGGTACCTTTCTTTCACGGCCCATTGGGTCACTCTATTGGCAGCTGGGAGGGATGCAGGACAAGGTGCAGTAGTGTTGGAGGTTGTTCCGCCACCACGCCTCCAAAACGCTACTACTGCTACTGGTTGTGACACACCTCTCTCCTCCACCCCCTCCTCTTCTTCTTCCTCCAGTGCTCTGTCCTTGGAACCAGCGGTGCTCCGTAGGCGTACAAGGGGCTACGCAAGTACGCAGGCAAAAAGATGCCATGCCGTGCTTGCGCTGGTGTGTTTGGGGGACAGGAGCCACACTGGGCCAGAGGTTCTGGCAGCTCTGCAGGGGCAGGCCGAGAGGTGGTTGACGCCACGTCAGCTTAAGCCAGGAATGGTCGTTTCTGACAATGGCACCAACCTCCTCTCCGCCCTGCGACAGGGGCAGCTCACCCATGTGCCCTGCATGGCTCATGTCCTCAACCTGGTGGTGCAGCGGTTCTTGGGCAGGTTCCCAGGCTTACAGGATGTCCTGAGGCAGGCCAGGAAAGTCTGTGTGCATTTCCGCCGATCTTATAATGCCAGTGCTCGGCTGACTGAGCTGCAAAAGGAGCTGAACCTGCCCAAGAACCGCCTAATATGTGACATGCCCACCAGGTGGAACTCAACATTGGCCATGCTGCAGCGACTGCACACGCAGCAGAGGGCCATCAATGAGTACCTTTGCGACTACGGCACCAGGACAGGGTCAGGGGAACTTGTTTTTTTTTCCCCACGTCAGTGGAGCATGATCAGGGATGCATGCACTGTCCTCTCACCATTTGAGGAGGCCACGAGGATGGTGAGCAGTGACAGTGCATGCATCAGTGACACTGTCCCTCTTGTCCACCTGTTGGAGCATACGCTGCGTGGGATAATGGACAGGGCACTTGAGGCAGAACAGAGGCAGGAAGAGGAGGACTTCCTTGCCTCTCAAGGCCCCCTTTATCCGGACAGTGTTCCTTCTGTCCCACCCATCACACAGGAAGAGGATGAGGAGGAGGAGGATTGTGTGAGCATGGAGGTGGAGCCTGGCACTCAGCATCAGCAGCAGCAGTCTTTTAGGGATGATGTACAGTCCCAACAAACCAGTGGACTTGTACGTGGCTGAGAGGAGGTGGCTGGCGATCATGTCATCCTCAGTGACCCAGAAGACTCCGGACCGAATGCCTCAGCTAACCTACGCTGCATGGCCTCCCTGATCCTGCAAAGCCTGCGGAAGGATCCTCGTGTTCTTCGGATCAAGGAGAGGGACCATTACTGGCTGGCCACTCTCCTTGATCCGCGGTACAAGGGTAAGGTTGCGGACCTTATCTTGCCGTCGCAGAGGGAGCAGAGGATGAGACATCTCAGGGAGGCCTTGCAGAAAGGTCTGTGCAACGCGTTCCCAGAAACTGGGAGGTTACAAACTCCTGGTCCTGGGCGACGAGTTGCTGAGGCTTCGGTCAGTAGCAGAAGGAGCGGTGGGGAAGGTGGACGTCTGACCGATGGGTTCAGACAATTTTTTAGTCCGCAGCCCCAAGGTATGATCGGTTCCAGCAACCATCGCCAGCGTCTGATATATATGGTGCAGGAATACCTTGGGGCAAGGTCAGACTTGGACAAATTTCCCACCGAAAATCCTCTGGCTTACTGGGTCCTGAGGATGGATCACTGGCCAGAGCTTGCACAGTATGCAATTGAGCTACTGGCCTGTCCTGCCTCCAGCGTTCTTTCCGAACGCACATTCAGTGCTGCTGGAGGATTTGTCACCGATCATAGGGTGCGCCTGTCCACCGCCTCGGTTGATCGACTGACCTTCATCAAAATGAATCAGTCTTGGATCACCACCAGCTACCAGGCACCTGAGGCGGATATAACCGAATAATTTTTAATGTCACATCCCTTCAAGACTGCCTATGCTGATGCTGAGTGACTGTCCTCTTATGTTCACTGACTATCCTCTTCCTCCTCCTCAATGATCCATGCCACCACACCAGTGCCTAAGGCACAATTTTTCAGCCCCTGTTTAACAGGGGCGTGTACATACAATTTTTATAAAAAAATGCTTCGCAACACGTGTGACTGCTGTGCTCCAAGTACAGTATCTGTGAGGGGTTGCAGTGTTGTGGCACCAGCACCAGTGCCTAAGGCACAATTTTTCAGCCCCTGTTTAACAGGGGCGTGTACTTACAATTTTTTAAAAAAATGCTTCGCAACACGTGTGACTGCTGTGCTCCAAGTACAGTATCTGTGAGGGGTTGCAGTGTTGTGGCACCAGCACCAGTGCCTAAGGCACAATTTTTCAGCCCCTGTTTAACAGGGGCGTGTACTTACAATTTTTTTAAAAAATGCTTCGCAACACGTATGACTGCTGTGCTCCAAGTACAGTATCTGTGAGGGGTTGCAGTGTTGTGGCACCAGCACCAGTGCCTAAGGCACAATTTCTCAGCCCCTGTTTAACAGGGGCGTGTACTTACAATTTTTTAAAAAAATGCTTCGCAACACGTGTGACTGCTGTGCTCCAAGTACAGTATCTGTGAGGGGTTGCAGTGTTGTGGCACCAGCACCAGTGCCTAAGGCACAATTTTTCAGCCCCTGTTTAACAGGGGCGTGTACTTACAATTTTTTTAAAAAAATGCTTCGCAACACGTGTGACTGCTGTGCTCCAAGTACAGTATCTGTGAGGGGTTGCAGTGTTGTGGCACCAGCACCAGTGCCTAAGGCACAATTTTTCAGCCCCTGTTTAACAGGGGCGGGTAATTACAAATCTTGATCTAATAGTTCACAGCAGGGCCCATTCCTGCGCCCACCAAGAGTAACTATGAGGGCCTACAGTCTTGTGGCAACACCGTCCACCACCACCGCCAAAGGCCCAATTTTTCTGCCCTGTTCATCAGGTGCTTGCAATTACAAATCTTGATCTAATAACTCACAGCAGGGCCCATTCCTGCGCCCACCAAGAGTAACTGTGAGAGCTTACAGTCTTGTGGCAACACTGTCCACCACCACCGCCAAAGGCCCAAATTTTCTGCCCTGTTCATCAGGTGCTTGCAATTACAAATCTTGATCTAATAACTCACAGCAGGGCCCATTCCTGCGCCCACCAAGAGTAACTATGAGGGCCTACAGTCTTGTGGCAACACCGTCCACCACCACCGCCAAAGGCCCAATTTTTCTGCCCTGTTCATCAGGTGCTTGCAATTACAAATCTTGATCTAATAACTCACAGCAGGGCCCATTCCTGCGCCCACCAAGAGTAACTGTGAGAGCTTACAGTCTTGTGGCAACACTGTCCACCACCACCGCCAAAGGCCTAAATTTTCTGCCCTGTTCATCAGGTGCTTGCAATTACAAATCTTGATCTAATAACTCACAGCAGGGCCCATTCCTGCGCCCACCAAGAGTAACTATGAGGGCCTACAGTCTTGTGGCAACACCGTCCACCACCACCGCCAAAGGCCCAATTTTTCTGCCCTGTTCATCAGGTGCTTGCAATTACAAATCTTGATCTAATAACTCACAGCAGGGCCCATTCCTGCGCCCACCAAGAGTAACTGTGAGAGCTTACAGTCTTGTGGCAACACCGTCCACCACCACCACCACCACCCCCAATTTTTCTGCCCTGTTCAACAGGTGCATGCAATTACAAATCTTGATCTATTAACTCACAGCAGGGCCCATTCCTGTGCCCACCAGTCTTGTGGCTACACCAACATCTAATAGGGCAAATTTCTGCAGAGTATATACGCCAGGCCCCTACTTTCAAACATCCAACTTACAAACGACTCCTACTTGCAAATGGAAAGATGGAAAACAGGAAGTGAGAGGAAATCTACCCCTAGGAAGGGAAATTCTATCCTGTTAGATTTAATTTGGGAAAAAGGTATCTCCTCTCTACTGATACTTTATCACCAATCCTTGTTTCAATTAAAACCCCACTTTTTCCAAAAACATTTGTCATTGGGACGGAAAGTGAGGTGACATGTTCTGAACAGATGTGCAAAGACAGCAAATGTTACAGGGGTGATAACCCCTCCCTATGTTCTCCAAAAAGCTTAAAAATAGATTTTTTTGTGATGGAGCTACACTTCATAATGTACCTGTTCAGATTCTACTTAAGAACAAACCTAAAGCCGCAAGTGGTTTTAACCCCCCTGGCGGTAATCCCGAGTCTGGCTCGGTGCGGGAACTTCAGTACCAAAAGCGGTAACCCCGAGCCAGACTCGGGCTTGCATTGCAGGATACAGGGGGAAGTTACTTACCTTGTCCCCTGGATCCTGCGATGTCTCCCCGCTGTGTGTGCGAGCCGTCTGCTCGCTTGATTCACACAGTGCCGAGTGCCGCTGATCTCCGTTCCCTGCGACGTTACGACGCAATGGAGCGGAGATCGGCGCCAAATTCAAAAAAAGTTAAAAAACACAATACACATACAGTACTGTAATATTACAGATTACAGTACTGTATACAAAAAACACACATCCCCTTTGTCCCTAGTGGTCTGCCCAGTACCCTGCGTGTCATTTTATATAATAAATTGATTTTTTTCTGCCTGGAAACTGGAGATTGTACATAGCAACCAAAAAGTGTCCCTTTATGTCAAAAGTTTTTTTAGACCAGCTAGAAAACAGCGATAATAAATTAGAATCACAATTCATCATCAAACACTAAATTTAATGACAGCGACTATTCTGCAACTGAGCAAATTTCAGTGTTTTTGATTTGATTACATTATTGAATAATTTTTATATATATTTTTATTATATTATAATTTATGATTTTTTGTTTCAAACTTTATCATACCCAGGATGTCTACTAGACTCTGGTTTGGACAGATTTAAGTGAGCTATTCATAAGAATTGCAACCTACAATATAAAAACGCCAAATTTCCATGCAAAATAATTGTACCGCTTTTGGTACAAAATTCCAGACATAATCATACCGCCAGGGAGGTTAAATGGCTTCTTTTTTTCCTTTACAAATGTCATTTTGTGCAAGGACAGTTCTAAACACGGGAAACACATGCCACTTCACAGGCATACTTTAGACACCCCCCAGGTACCATATTTAAAGGAAAATTTCACTTTATTTTTTTCACTTTATGCATCATTAAAATGACTGCTCCCGAAAAAACGTTAGTTTTTAAAAGTTCTTTTTGCATTGATATATGTCCCCTGGGGCAGGACCCGGGTCCCCAAACCTGTTTTATGACATTAACATGCATATTGGCCGTTGTAATTAGCACTTTTGATTTCGAACGTTCGCGTCCATTATAACGTATAGGGTTCGAAAATTCGCACGAACTTTCGGTCCGTTCGAAGGTTCTGGTGCGAACCGAACCCGGGGGTGTTCGGCTCATCCCTACTAATTAGAAGAAAATTCAAGGAATGCTGACTGACTGACTGACTGAATCACACTAACTCCTAAAATCCTCTCAGCAGCACAGGAACCTGTCTATAGCAGAATGACGCTGTGTGCTGTGTGTGTACTATATATAGAGGCTGGGTCACATGCTGCACTGCCCAATCACAGCCATGCCATTAGTAGGCAAGGCTGTGATGGCTTCTAAGGGCACACTAGTGAAACGATCGTCGATTGGCTGCCCTGCAGCTGTTAAAAAGGCACCAATACAGCGCCGAACACCGGACCCGAACCCGAACTTACAGCCAATAGTTCACAGTTTACAGTTCGGTTTCGCTCAACTCTAGTCAGATGTGTTGTTTTCTTTGAAGTAACAGGTTAAAGCTTAAATCCACTTATTAATTATTTTCCCCCAATGTTAATAAAAGGTGCTAAACCACTATTCATCCTTTCCATGCTTCTCCATACTCTCTCAAGTTGAATAACCTTCAATATCTTTCAACCCAATTCCTGTGAGTATATACTGTCAATGACCCTGGGGTAATCAAGGAGCCTGGGTTCATTCTACAATACTAAGCACTGAGGACCATCCACCACTGGATAAGATATTCCATAATTCTTCTGGAAATGATGTACAGTTTGTATTTATGAATTGTAATACTTTATCAGACGAGGGAGGGGAAACATCTACCATTAAAAAAAAAAAAAAAATTAATAAAAAATTCTTCCCAAGCTATAATGGTCTCCTTTATGCTACGAAAATGAATTAACATTCTGTATATGTTGGTTATATTACTATTAAGATACTACTGCCATAATTATTTGTTTTTTCCAGTCTATTTTTTACTTTTAGTTATTCTAGACAATTTGGGCTATTTCCACTCCTCCCACCACATTTTCCATAATATAGATTAAAGGAGAACCCTAAAAGTAAGAGTGAGACTGGGGGGCGTGGTTTGGTGCCGGACCTGAATGGCCGCTTAGTCCCTGAGCTCCCGTCCACGGAGGTTACAGCAATCAGACTAGCCGAGCCATCCACCGCCGAACATGGGGAAAAACTCCAAGGATCCCTCCCCAACGAGGTCCCGCTCCCCTAGAGGACCCGGTACGCAGACCGGCCGCAGCATTCCGGACATCTTTCGGACCCAGGTACGCGAGGCCCCGGCTTCTAATCGGGCCTACTCGAACGCCGCTCGATCCTCCAGCCTCAGCCCCTCAGGAAGAAGCCACACGCAGCCCCAACCCTTAGCAGACACAGCCTGTTCCCCACAGCCAGTGTACCTGCCCCAATCTTCAACAGATGAAGCCTGTGCCCCACAGCCCATGCACGTGTCTCAGTCTTCAGCAGATGCAGCATATGCCCCACAGCCCATGCACATGTCCCAACCATCAGCTAATGCAGCCTGTGCCCCACAGCCCCTATGCATGCAGGACCTGCGATCTGTGGCTGAGGACATAAAAGCCACACTGTCATCTGCCATCACAGACCTCAGGAGAGATGTACAGGCCATGGCAGCACGTGTCAATGAGCTGGAGGAAACCGCAACCCTTCACGACACTGCCATCCAGCAACTGCAGACCACCTCTCACTCCCAAACCACGCAACTCAGGGATATCCAGAGGCATTTAGAAGACTTGGACAACCGTGGACGCCGCCACAATATCCGGGTGAGAGGAATCCCGGAATCCGTTGAAAACTCACAAGTCGCTAAAGCCACCGTCGCCATATTTAATGATCTTCTAGGCAGACCACCTGAAACGCTCATTGAATTTGAACGCTTGCACAGAGCCCTAAGGCCCAGAGGCAGAGACACAGACCCACCCAGAGATGTGATCTGCTGTCTGGTAAACTTCAAGAGACCGTCGCTCCCTACTCTACCAAGGAGCTGACATAAAGTTATTCCAAGATCTCTCGCCGATTACCCTTCAAAATAGAAGAGATCTACGCCCTCTTCTTGACCTTCTCCGCACCAAAGGGATCCAGTACAGGTGGAAATTCCCCTTCTGCCTCTCGGCTTCCTTCCAAGGTCGCACAGCAAACCTACGCCTGCCAGAAGACCTACCTGCCTTTTGCGAAACCCTGAACCTACCACGTATCAATATCCCAGATTGGTACAACACCCTTCGTCCACCTACCATGAGAAGATCAGCCTCCACCGATGCTATCCCAGTCCGTGATGACTTTCACATCAGGAGGCGCAGATCCACTCCCCCGAGAGATCCCAATGCTTCAGACACCCGGAATACCGCGCTCAACAGCCCAACCGTGTCTCCGGCCCACAGAAGAGCCCGTCATGAAAGATCCGACTGAACTTTCCCACCCATGCTCCTCTACTCATCTTACCACCGAAGGCATCTCATCAAGACAAAAACCTTTCTATGAACACCACTCATGCCACCCAGGAAGACAGGACTTGACCTAAAAAGGTCACAGAACTGCTAACCTTTTCCCCCCTTTTTTTCCAGAAACGGCATACCCCAAGTGCCCCTGACCGCTGTCAACAACGCCCCCTAGAAGTATGGTCTGAACGAATGAACATATTCCTGGACAAACTGTGAGTCTATTGTCTCCCCTAGAAGGCCCTTACGCCCTGCATGCCCCTTCTAAAAGAACCAGTGGCCTCTAGGGTTAATGATATTCTTTCAGGGGCAATCACATACCCCCTAATATAATATCTTAAACCAAACCAGGAGACCTAAAGACTTTCATAATTTCATATGTGCCCTCCAGAATGGAATATCATCTCCAAGTACCCTACCCCATCCTCCCTAAACTCCCCCCTTCCCCTCTTGCTCCCTTCCCCATACCTCATCCTCTCCCCCCCCCCCGCCTCCCCTCACCCTCCTAATCCCCCCATATCCTATTTCAGAAGGCACCTCGAATACAGGTCTCCTAGACTCTTATGACCACTCTACTACCCTAAGCTACGGTTTGATGCATGTAATTAATGTTTCAGATGCTATACAGGGGGTGCATTTGAGAAGATGGGGGGGGGGGGGTGATGCTGCACAGGGACCAACTCCCACCCCATAAAGAGATACAGATACAGGTTCCGTATTACATCAACGCCCCTCTGCTATCAGGGAAGGCCTGATTTGATTGCTGGGAACTTTTCCAACAGTTCAGAGCTCCAGACCACCCACATAACCACTATACAGTGGTCTCTGTGCAGTCTTGCCCCTCCTCTAGATACCTCCCCTGAGAAGGGGGTTACAGAAATGTTCAAAAAGGTTTAAAATGTTTGAAAATGTTTGAAAAGGTTTGAAAATGTTTAAAAATGTTTAAAAACTGGAATGTATCAGAGGGCCCTCACGCACGTTACCTCATATGTATTTTTGTAGCTCAAATAAACGATTGAGTTGGACTCTCCCAATTTATCCGCATTTAATTAATGCTCCTTGCCATCCCAACAACAAGGTATTCCGGGGCTATCTCACCTTACAACATCCGGGATACTGAATACACCCCCTAAACAACCAGGCTGATCCCGCCCACATGCGATGTTACGCAAAATAGATTCTGGTACCAAGTCGGCCTCAATTAGGTCACTACCCATCCATACTCACACGTAGAAATGAGAGCTCTCTGATACAGACTTGATTAAAGCTTCTATCTATTACGTTCACATGGACTGTTATAACCAATGTTGAAATGGCTGTAATTGGAGCTCCCTCCAATCTTCACTTGATCGGAAGTACAAAGAATAGTAGTTATGAGTAAAGAGGACTTTGTACCCCTCCCTTGATTTCTATACTAACACAACATGTTTTATAGTTCAGAATTGTTAATGTGGCTGTTCATCCAAATACGTCTGACAACTGACCTCAATAAATATCTTATGTTTGAATCCCCTGAGTTTGGACCGACATTTACTACGCATCACATACATAGACACAGGCTCCCTCTATCAACCTACAGAATGAACCTCGGTGGACGGAGGACACCGTCTCTCGACTGTTCCGTTCCGACACCCTTCACCTCCCCACAAGACGGGAACGTGACTGTTCCTGTCTAACCTTACCGGATATCTTTCGTACCCTTAGGGTAGGTTACATACAACCTCCCTAATTCCGGACTATCGCCTACTCCACCCTCTCCTAAGACCTAGGCTCGTACCCCATCCTCCCTTTCCCCTCCCCTCCATTCTCTCCTCTTCCTCCCCCCTCTGCTACTTCTCTATCCATCTCATTCCTACTTACTCCTTCTCCTCCCATCTGCCCTCCCCCTCCCGCCCCTCTCTACCTCACAGCCTCTGCCGCCACCACATAACTGGCAAGACCCTTCCTGCTCGTACGTGCAAAAACAACAGTCCGACGCTCCGTTATTCTCTGACACCTCTAAGATTAAACAGCAGCACACTATGTCGCACGTACATGCAACAAACAAACCCTCCACGCTTAAAGTAATCTCACTAAACGCTAAAGGTCTCAACGTCCCCGAAAAACGTAGTCAAGTGCTGGATATGATGTATAAGCTGAAAGCAAACGTAATATTCCTACAGGAAACACACTTTCGCACAAACAAAATCCCCAAACTTACGAACCATATGTTTCCAACAGTATATCATGCCACCAACTTACACGCGAAAACTAAAGGGGTATCGATTTTAATCTCAAAGAATCTTGACTGGCAACCCACAGACTCTCTTATAGATACAGAAGGCAGATACCTCTTTCTTAAGGGCCGACTCCAGGGACGGCCTGTGACTCTGGCCAACATATACAGTCCTAATACGGCACAAGTAAGCTTTTTTAAATCAATCTCACGACTACTCTCAGATTTTCACTCTGGAATGACGATCCTAGGTGGTGATTTCAATGTGGCCCTCTTTCCAATATTGGACACCTCCTCCGGTTCGGCCTCCCTGCCTTACAAAGCTATCCGGCAAATTAGGTTACAGATCCAAGACCTTCTCCTTCACGACACATGGCGTGCCCTCCACCCTGATGTAAAAGACTTTACTTTCTTCTCTGCCCCGCATAACAGGTATTCCAGAATCGACTATCTTTTCCTATCCCAGAAAGACATTCCCTTCCTATCCACTGCCACCATTGAACCAATGCTACTTTCAGATCATCACCCAATTACAATGACCCTGACACTCCCTGACAAACATGTCCCCAAACACATCTGGCGCCTAGACTCGTCACTGCTTACCTCAGAAGACGTCACTAATGACGTCCGTAGCTGCATAGACACCTTCTTTCTTGAAAACGACACACCCGACACAGCCCCTCTCACCCAATGGGAAGCCCATAAATGCGTAGTCCGAGGAAAACTCATCGCCCTTAAAGCAGCCCGTCGGAAAGCCCACCAAAAAACAATTTCAGACCTACTGGACAAGATCAAAACCCTTGAACTTGCCCACAAACAATCACAAGCTCAGCAAACCTATCATGAACTTACCTGCTACAGGAAAATGCTACGCGAAGAACTAAACTGTAAAACGCGACGCAGGTTTGTCCTACAACAAAAGCTCTATTACGAATTCGGTAACAAATGCGGGAAATATCTTGCTAAAGCCCTCCAGACCAGGAAAGCAAACGCAAACATTCACACCATCAAAGATTCTCAAGGGAAGGCCCATATCGCCCCAACAGACATAGCAGCCCAATTCGAAACTTACTACTCAATTCTATATAATCTCCCTAAGCATACTACAAACCATAATAGAACTGAAAATAGACATGCCTCAATCAAGTCGTTCCTAAACAAATTTGGCCCCAAACCTATAAATAGAGAAGTTGCCGCTCAGTTAGAGGACCCCATTTCAGAAGAAGAACTTAAATCGGCAATTAATCAACTTAAAAATGGTAAAAGTCCAGGCCCTGATGGGCTTACAGCTGCTTACTTTAAAACCTTTACAGACATATTAACCCCACACATGATTAGGACCTTCAACTCTCTAACATCGTCCACTCTCCCATTCCATAGGTTACTAGAAGCCCACATCACAGTGATCCCAAAAGAAGAGAAAGACCCCACATCAGTCAGTAATTATAGGCCAATATCCCTTTTGAATGTAGATATAAAGATATACGCCAAAATTCTAGCTTCCCGTCTACTAACTTTCCTGCCTTCTCTGATAGGAAGAGATCAAGTAGGCTTTATCCCTGGAAGAGAAGCCAGGGATAATACGATCAAGGCCCTGAATATTCATCATTGGATTACAACACATAAACAAGAAGGATTCTTTCTATCGCTGGATGCAGAGAAGGCGTTCGACAGGCTGGCATGGGACTACCTGGGAGCAGTCCTTAGACATATTGGGCTCCAAAACCGCATGTTTAACGCCATCATGTCCCTCTATACAACCCCGACCGCTAGAGTACGTGTAAACGGCCACCTGTCGAACGCCTTCTCCATCAGTAATGGGACAAGACAGGGATGCCCACTCTCCCCAATCCTATTCATCTTAACCCTTGAACCCTTTCTCCAATGTCTCAGATCCAACAACAGTGTTAAAGGCTTCCCCATCGGCGACCGCACCTATAAAATAGCCGCATTCGCCGATGACATACTACTATTCCTGCAAGACCCACACATCTCAATCCCGAATCTTCTAAAGGAACTAGACAATTTTCATAAGATTTCCAACTTCAAGATTAATTTTGCAAAATCCCAGGCCTTGAATATCTCCCTACCAGAAGAAAAAGTAACACAGTGCAAAAACAACTTCCCCTTTCAATGTAAACATGATCAGATCAAATATCTAGGAGTATACTTAACAGCAAACCTTTCAGACATCTTCCCCAAAAACTATCAACCCATCCTCAAAACTATTCAGAATGACCTAAATAAATGAAATAATCCCCATTTTTCCTGGTTTGGAAGGGCAGCAATTCTAAAAATGAACATCCTCCCCCGCATCTTATATATCCTACAGACCATACCCATCAACATCCCCCCATCCTTCTTTCAGCTCTACAAACGACTGACTACCAGGTTTCTATGGCGACAGAAAAGACCTAGGATAGCTTACGAACAACTGACGAAACCAAAGACGAAGGGAGGCATTGGCCTACCAGACCTCAAAAGATACTACTGGGCCTGCCATCTCTCTAGAATTATAGACTGGTCTGTTCATAGCCAATGCAAAGATTGGGTAGTCCTTGAACACACATTCTCCCCCCTCCCTTTGCGTTTCCTACCCTGGACTTTACCCGAACACATCCCGAAAGATCTCGCTAACCATCCCCTAATTACCCCGACGCTCCGCTGTTTCAAAGACACATGTCGACAACTGCACATTTCCTCTACCCCTGGACCTCTTACATCGGTTAAACTCAACCCAGCATTCTCACCTGGCATGTCCTCCAACTTTCTAGCGGATACTTGGCAACATGCAGAGGTTCTAGCCCATCACTTTTATAAATCGGGTATATTTCTTAGCCGCTCCTCCCTACCAGCCAACACAGACAATAATAATTTTCCACTATGGACATATTTTCAGATCAGGCATTTCCTTAAGAGCGCTGACCGTATATCCTCCGTCTCTCGCATGCTTACGCCATTTGAACAATTGTGTTCTCAAACTACACCCCAGCAACACATGATCTCCAACATTCACAACATACTATGCTCTGACAGTCTATTGAAAACGAGCAAAGCCTGCCTAAGCTGGGAAAGAGACCTACAAACAGAAATGACAGAAGCACAATGGGAACACATCTCTAGAGTGACACATAAAGGCTCCCTAAATGTCTCGATACAGGAAAATAGCTATAAGATTCTAATGCGCTGGTATAGAACTCCAGTAGTTCTTAACAAATTCAACCCTGCCCTTTCAAATACATGTTGGAGATGTGTCAGGGACACAGGTACTTTAGAGCACATTTTGTGGTCCTGCCCCCTCATCCAGCCATTCTGGACCCAAGTACGGGAACTGACATCACAAATTTCTACGTACACCCTAGAACATACCCCAGCACAGTTCCTCCTCCACCACTCAGACATGCCGACACATCAATACCGCAAAACACTGTTACCACACCTAATAAATGCAGCCAAAATCTGTATCCCTATCCACTGGGGAACAACCCATGTTCCGACCATCCCTGAATGGCTCAAACGAGTTAGTAAAATCGCAGAAATGGAGGAACTTATCTCCATAGCCAAAGATTGCCCGACCAAATTTTCACACACATGGGCCTGTTGGACCCACTTCTGCACCACCGACCAATACAAAGTATTGATGAGCCAAAATACCATGAACCACACTCCCCGAGATGATGACAACTCTTAACGAATCTTTTACGTCACTCATAAAACTGACCCCATCAAGGCATAGTACAAGTGCCCTCCCTCACCTAAACAAGGGAAGATTGAGGGAGGCCCCTTGTCAAATTAACTGAACATGCACCCAAATATTACCAGATTAAATCTCTCTACCCAGAATACCCCAACCCTTCGCGATCGGTGGCAGAGTCTGTGAGGTACCCCAAACCCAACTCACCCCCACCCTTCTCTCCCCTCTCTTCCTCCTCCCCCCCTTCTTCCCTCCCTCCTTCGGTTTACACCATAAATCATCTCCTACACACAACATAACTCCACGCGCCTAAAACACTGCTTTGTAACCAACTTAGGCAATGTAGGCTATAGATACAACTGACTACTTAAAGTTGGCTATCTTCTCAAGATCTAGCAAATGTCCAACCCTACCCCGCGGAATAGACACACTCAGGTTCAGAAGTGAGAGTGAGACTGTCAGGACTCGGATCTGAACCTACAATCTTTTGCTGTGTCTGGCAGTATCTTTTCTTGCTAAGCCATGTAAGATCCTTGACTGCTCCCTGCCTGATTCCTTAGACAACCTTGCCTTATGACCTGTTTCTCTTTCTATATAAGCCATGTTTTTGCACTTCCTGTTTGCCAGATTATTGTGCTCTCTCCAGCCAATATCTTGCTGTTGTCACTCCTGCTGCCGCCTGTATCTCTGTTACTACTTAATACCAACTTGTTCCTTGGCTACACTTCTGCTTGATCCCAACCTGCAACCACTTGTTATTGACCTTTCGTTTGTTTACTCATTATGCTTCTGCTTGATCCCTTCCTGCTACACCTGCTACTGGACTTTGAATTGCTCACCTTCTGGTGGAGCGATCCTGAGGACTGTAGCCTGGTACTAACATGTAGCAAAATCTACAGTATTTCCACCATCAGGAGCTCATTATGGACCTGCTTGTATACCAATCCTGCTGGTTGGTGGGAGCCTCTCCACTGCTATAGCTACTGGTCTCTGAGCCTGACCCCTGACTATGACATAGGCCCTCTCCTAATGGGAAATGTAGGCCCTTAGGTCTGGCAACCCAAGAACAGAATTATTGTTACTGAGGACCACTAGGTGGTTTAAATCCATAGAATCTTTCAGAACCTGTGGGTATATATTAGTGTATATATAGGTTTTCAATTATTATTTTTTTTATATTGGTTGAACTGGATGGATTTGTGTCTTGTTTCAACATGACTAACTATGATCTCTATGGTTAAGCTCCGATAGGCGGAGCAAAATGCATCAGAGAGAGGACTCAGGAGGAGCTCAAGGCTGAGGCTGTTTACAACGTTCATACCTCTTTTCACCTGTAGAGCTAGTGGTGTGCAGCATTTCTCATCCCCTCATAACTTACTTTGTAACTGTGAAATATCAGTCTTGAGGAAGTAGACCCTTTAACTTTGTTCCTAGACATTTAGGTATATTAAACAAGCAGTTCATTCATTAGCCATAGAGAAAAAAGTAGGGCAGTGTATAGCTAAATGATTATCACTGCAGCACATGGGGCCCTCAGTTTGAATCATGAAAAACAAAAATGTCCTGTTGATGGGGCTTTTTAGGCACTAGGATCACAGAATATATAGAAAATCTATTTGTAAAATCACATTTTTATTTATATATTACTAAGTAAAAGAAACACTAAACGCGTATCAGAGAATGTATATCTTCTTCATCAGGGGTATGAGAGGTAACATTTATCTAAAATATAAATATATAAATCAAGAAACATATATGCTAATCATGAATGTATAGTTTAGACATTATTGTGTCTCAGACTTACAATCAATCAAATGGTGTAATAGATTAAGAAACATTAAAAACAAAGTCTAAAAGATTCTGCTCATCTAGCCCCATCTTTGGAGTAATATAATTGTGCTAAAAGGCTAGTATTGAGGGGCTTCTCCCACAGGAGGGAAAACAGGTAGCACTGAGGCCTAGAAGACTCAATCCTATAAAGAGAAGGTATTTTTATGACAGCTAGGTCAAGAAAGACATGGAATATATAGATAATAAACCTTCAATAAGTGAATATGAGGTGGCCTACCTGCAACCAGAAGACAATCCTGGGCAGTAAGAGCCAGAGTATAAGAGTACATAGAGGGGGGCTCAAATCTGTAGTAGCATAGCTGTAGTCTGCAAGGCAATAGGGATGGGCCGAACAGACCCCTGTTCGGGTTCGCACCAGACCTTTCGAACACCGCAAACGTTCGGACCAGAATAACAAACCCATTAAGTCAAAGGGACCGAGCGTCAAAGATCAAAAGTACCAATTTTGAAGGCTCATATGCAGCTAATTGGGCATACAATGGATATAGGGGTCCGGGTTCTGCCCTGGGGGACATGCATCAATAAAAAAGTTTGTGAAAAACATCATTTTAAATGAGCAGTGATTTTTTGATTTTTAAAGTAAAAGCATAAAAAATTAAAAATTCCAATATAGTGCCTGGGGGTTCCCCTTAGTCTACCTGTAAAGTGGCAGATCTGTACCAGAATCTGCTGCAGCAATAATTGCATTTATAAAGCCAAAAAAAAATACATTTTCCCTGCAAGCTGCCTTTATTTTGCTCGGCAACAGCTGGGGAGCCAGTGTGTATGATGAGGCCACAATATAGTGTACTGGAAACAAGATTAGATATTTTTTGGATACATTCTGGTGTCATTTTGACTTTGGATAGAAGTAACGGCTGGGTAAAAACTGGTCATTGGGTGTCGGTGGCCCCTTCTCACTTTAACCCTATAGAGGTAATCTTGATGAAAGCAAGAATTGGCCTTGCTATAAAAAATTGCAATGATATGTACCTGTCAAACAGGTGCAGACAAATTGGTCTTTGGGTGTCAGTGGCGCCTTCCCCTACTCCTGATGAAAGCATCTGGAACTTCCTCCTCCCAGCCAGGTACTACTTCTAAGGGTCCTGGGTTTGGAAAGCCATCGCTTACAGATTGACGCATGTCTTCCTCTTCTTCAAAGCCTATGAAAGTGCCAGAATCCTACTCCCTCATCCTCCTCCCCTCTCTCCTCCTGTGTGTTCTGTGACATAGGAATGATGGTGTCTGGATAAAGTGGGCCTTGGGAGGAATGAAAGTCCTCCTCTTCCTCCTGCTGCTAGCCTCCGGTGCCCTGCCCATAATGCCACGCAGAGTCTGCTCCAGCAAGAACACAACAGGTATTGTGTCACTGATGCATGCACTGTCACGGCTCACCATCCTTGTGGCCTCCTCAAATGGTGACAATACAATGCATGCATCCTTAATGATCAGCCATTGGCGTGGGGAAAAAAGCCAAGGTGGCCTGAGCCTGGCGTTGTGCCGTATTCGCACGGCCCTCTGCTGCATGTATAGCCGCTGCAGCATTGACAAAGTTGAGTTCCCACTGAAATTCAGGCAACCGAGCACTGGCTGTGTATGAATGCCTGAAATGGCTACAAACTCTTCTGGCCATCTTTAGCACATCTTGCAACCCTGGGTACGCATTTAGGAAACGCTGCACCACCAAAATGACAGGCATGGCACATGTTTCAACTTTCCCTGTCTAAGGGTGGACAGGAGGTTTGAGCCATTATTGGACTCCACCATTTCTGGCTCTAGCTGGCATGGTGTGATCCACCTCTGGGCCTGTCCCTGCAGAGCTGTAAGAATCTCTGTTCTGGTGTGGTTCTGTCCCCTAAACACACCAGCTGAAGCACTGCATGGCACCTTTTAGCCTGACTCATTGAATAGCACTTTGAATGCTTAGGGGATACCTGATGTTCACACAGGGGTAGAGCTCACAGGTCTGGCATCATCACCACCAGCTGTATGGAAACGTGGGGGCACAACAAGCTGCAGCACAGAGCCCTGTCCTGCAACCTTTCGAGTTGCAAGCAGCGTTACCCAGTGTGCTGTGAACAAAATATATCATCCCTGCTCATGATTGCTGGACCACGTGTCAGCAGTAAGGTGCATTTTACAGCTGACTGCCTTGCCCAACGATGTCAGAACATTCTCTTTCACGTGATGGGTAGAGAGATGGAATGGCGTTGCGTGAAAAGTAGTAGCGATTGGGAACCTGCCATTGTGGTACAGCACATTTAGCAAATTCATGGAAGGGGGCAGAATCCACCAGGCTAAAAGGCAGAAGTTGGAGAGCCAACAGCTTTGACAAGCTTGCATTTAGATGCTGGGCATGTGGGTGGCAGGGACTGTATTTTTTTTCCGCTACAGCAGATGGGGCAGAGTTTTCCGGCTACAGTCTACAGCTGGTGGTGTGCTGCTGGTAGATGTGCTGCTAGAACCTGGGACACCCTGTGCTATACTATCATTCCTGTCAGTGGAGGCTGTTGAGAGGTAATGACTCAGTATAGCAGGGGCAGACTGAAGTGGTAAGGAGGAGGAGGAGGAGGGACAGATTTGTGTTTTTGTGTGGCTTTTAGGTGCTCTTGTCAACAGGCTGAGTGGTTGCATGTTAAATGCCTTGTTAAGCATGTGGTACCCAAATGTCTGGTGTTTTTGCCATGTTTGATGTGCCTGAAACACAGTTTGCAGATAGCAACAGTGCGATCTGCTGCAGATATGCTGCAAAAGGCCCAGACAGCTAAGCTTTAGGGAGAATGTGATGGAATAGGGTGGCTGCTCTCTACTCTTTCTTGATGTCATCCTCTTTGGGGTTGTGCTGCCTCACCTTCAGTTTCCTCCTCTGCTCTATCTTGCACCCAAGTCGCATCAGTGACCTCATCATCATTATCATCTCAATCTCCTCCATCATCATCATTACCACTGGAGACAACTTGGCAATGCGCTGAGGCTGGGGGAACATGGATGCCAATTTGTCTACCAGTGTTCTTCCCTCTCTCTAGGTTCATGTTCCTGTCATCCTCAACCTCAGAACGAAACATCTGAATCCAGTAATGGCTGGGCATCATCTAGGAGCAAGTAGGAGGGAGACGTTTATCAAGTGGGCAAAATTGTCACCACAACAGGTGAGTTTCTGAGACCACAGCTTCAGGTAATAGATGGATGCCTACATATTTATAATACATGGTGTGTTTTTTCTTTTAGGTGATGTGGATGTTGTGGAAGAAGAATCTCATTTCACAAGTGAAAGTGCCCAGATCCTCACCTGGGAGAGAATGGGGTGCAATCGTGATTTAGAAAATATAAAGGAAAACATCAATGATGTTCAACAAAAAATGAAGAACATCATTGATGTTTTAGGCAGAATATAAAACACACACAAATTGTACTGTTTTCTCGTGTATTTTTGCTTTTAAAAAAAAGATTTACATTTCTTTAAAAGCAAAAATTTTGAAGATGCACACAATGTGTCAACATGTGCTATCTACCATCACAGGATACCAATGTATGCGTTTTGTGGGTGCAGCCCCTTCCTCCCAACTTAATTAGGGGAGAGGAAGGGTTTGCACCCCCAAAACATGTCCATTGATCCCCCATGATGGGAGCTAGCACATGTTGACATTAGGCATGGGATCAGAAGGGAAATCCCCAGTTTGAATCCCAATTTGTGTGCATCTTCAAAGGCAATATCAACACAGTTTGGACATACTAATGTCTGATATTGCCTTCAATTTATCAAAGTTGAACTTTGTTAGGTCCTGAGTTGTGTATGTTATGCTTTGAAACATGCCTGTTTAAAGCGGAAGTAAACCCATCGATTTAACAGTCTAAAAAAAAAAAAGGCATGCCGTGAATGCTACTGCACATTGGCTGTGCTCTCAACCAAACAATCAAACCATCCAATGGCTGGTGTCATAACGGATCACATGTGCAGCACTGTGGCAGTTGAAGATTAAACAGAGGCAAAGATGGCAGCTTCCTTGGCTAATAACGATAGGGGGGTTTACTTTCACTTTAACCAAAAAAAAGCATCTTTACAATGTGTGGCTTCTTCTTTCAATGCTCAATAGCAATTTTTGTAGTAAGTTGGATTTTAAGTGACAATGGGGGTTATCCACTTTGCACTACAAGTGCAGTTTTAGGGGAGTTTCATTTGCACTTGGAATTTCCTTTAGTAAATAACACCCACAGTGCTTTAAAATTTGCCACAATCACGCCATTTTCATGACTCCACAAAATTCATTCATGGTGCTGAAAATTATGAATATTTTTCTCAGTAATGCATTGCATACATTAACAACAAAAACAAGGTGTGTGTAGCATACCCACAACATAATAATTATTAGCGGAAGAAGAGGTTGTCACCTAATGTATCAAATAAATTACATTTTCACTATTGAAGAAAATGGCCAAAAAGAAAAGCCCATTGGAGTACATAGGAGACAGCTAAAAGAAACCCAGACAGTAAATCAAAGGAAATCTTCTTTCAGTTTAAGTTAAAAAATTGTTGATAAAATGTTTCGTAGCCTCCCTGGCGGTATTCCTGAGTCTGGCTCGGGGTGAGATTTTAGTACCAAAAGCGGTATTCCCGAGCCAGACTCGGGATTGCATCGCAGGATCCATGTAGAGGTTACTTACCTTGTCCCCTGGATCCTGCGATGTCTCCCCGCTGTGATCTGCGAGCCGCAGTGTCTCGCTCGATTCACAGTGCTGCTGAGCTCCATTCCCTGCGACTGTTGCGACGCACAGGGACAGAGTTCGGCGCCAAATTCAAAAAGTAAAAAACACAGTACAGATACAGTATACTGTAATCTTACAGATTACAGTACTGTATCAAATAATTACACATCCCCTTTGTCCCTAGTGGTTTGTCCAGTGTCTTGCATGCAGTGTTATATTATAAATACTATTCTTTATGCCAAGAAACTAGAGATTGTCCATAGCAACCAAAAAATGTCTCTTTACATCAAAAGTGCTTTTAGACCAGCTAGAAAACAGCGATAATAAATTATAATCACTTGCAGAATTGAGCGATAGTGATTTGTGGGAAAATTATCATCAAACACTAAAAGAAATGACAGTGAAAATTCCGCAACTGAGCAAATTTCAGTGTTTTTGATTTGATTACATTATTGAATAATTTTTATTATTATTAAATTATTATTTGTTATTATTTATTATATTATATATATATATATATATAATATAATATTATATTATAATTTATGATTTTGTATTTCAAACTTTATCATACCCGGGATGTCTATTAGACTCTTATTTGGACGGATTTAAGTGAATTATTTCTAATAATTACAGGCCTAATATATAAAATGACAAATTTCCATGCAAAATAATGGTACCGCTTTCAGCACCTAAAATCTGAAATATTCATACCGGTGGTGGTGGTGGTTAAACAGTTTCTGGCATATAAATGGCCCCCCTACCCGCAAAGTACTCAACATACTTCTGTCTTACTTTGCGGGTGCTTTGGAGGGGCAAGCCAGGATGGTCAGCTTCAAGCACCGTCAGGGTTTCTTCTTGAAGTCCGGCCTCAGGCCCAACTGAGGCCACATAGTTCATTGAATTTCTCCTTAAAAAGTTGTGTAGAATGCAGCATGCAAGGATTATATGGTTAAAGGGGAGTTCCAGGCCTTTTAAAAGTTAGCAGCTACAAAAAGTGTAGTTGCTGACTTTTAATAAACAGACACTTACCTGTTCCACGGTCCAGCGATGTGGCCGAACGGGGTGTCGCTCCTCTCCCCCTCCTCTTCGCCGGTGCCTCCATTGCCACTCAGGGCACCGGGCCGTGACAGCTTTCGGCTTCACGGCCGGGCACGCATGGCGCATGCGCGAGTCGCGCTGCGCTCCCGGAGTGGATAGGCGATCTCCTGGGACCTTTCCTAGAGGGAGGGACCGCCTAAGACGAACGGAGCAGTCTTCTAGGCGGTTACTGGGCTGAAGGAGGAAGTGGGACAGGAAGTCCCCCTCCTAATGAAGCCCCCACTCCCCCCCAAAAAAAATTACATGCCAAATGTGGCATCTAAGGGGGTGAGGAGTGCTTAAAACCGGAAGTTCCATTTTTGGGTGGAACTCCGCTTTAAGTTTATATTCCGCCATGTTGATTGGTGTAAGGAATAGGTGGAACCGGCTGGCCATTATCCCAAAAGCGTTCTCAAACACTCTTCTGGCTCTGGCCAGACGGTAGTTATAAACCCTCTGGTCCGGGGTGAGGTCCCTCATGGCTTCCAAATGGTTGGCTGGTCAGAACAAACTAACAGAAAGCACTGAAAAACAGAAGGCCGGAGCTGAAAATCAGAAATGAGCGGACAAGAAAGCACTGAACGAGGCTGAAAAGCCTGAATCGTCTGTCACCAAACTTCTAATAACACGAGATTAGCAGAAGGAGCCCAAATGGTGGCCCACTTGGTATTGAACTTCCTTTTTATAGTGCCGTCATACATGTACATCACTGCGTTCTTGACATTCGGAATTTCTAACCAACTTTGTGTGACCGTGTGTAGGCTAAACAAGTTTGAGGCAACATCCGTCGGAAAAAATCCATGGATTTTGTTGTCGGAATGTCCGATCAATGTCCGATCACGTATAAGGGGCATAATTCAGAAAGGGGAACCACTTGTATGCGGACAATTATTACACAAGCGTGCCAGTTTTTAGTCACCTTTTTGATTGTGGAAATTGTGCATGTGGCACCGTGCAATCTAATTGTCGAGGCTTCCCCCAATGGCTTGTAGAATCCCGACTTAGACGAGGGAAAGAGCCTGCTTGAAATGTAATCATTTGTTAGCAGTGAAGTGGAGGGATACATGGAATGTTTTCATTTTGTCCTCCCTTCATGCAGATATGACAGTCCAAATTCCTATGGCTACTGGTGTTGTGGAAAAACCCTTCTCTGTCCACGAATACAACCTTAACATGGGAGGGGTGGACTTCAACGACCAGTTGTTGGCCTAATTGCCCATAAGGCAAGGCGCTGGTATAAAAAAGTGTCTGTATAGTTATTCCAATTGGCTCTGCTGAATGCTTTTGTGATATACAAAGCTTCAGGATGAACTGGATTCTTTCTAAAATTCCAGGTAGAGATCATCACGGCCCTTCTGTTTCCAGACAGTGCTGTGGCCCACCTTCCCAACGCAAATGCAGTGAGCCGGCTGCATGAGAGATAGACATGTGCAGAACAAAAAAAACAGTTTACTTTTGTTTAGTTTCTTTATGTTTCCGTTGATTCGTAACGATTCGTAATTTCATAAGACGCAAATTTTTATATTCGGACATGTTCGGATTTTCGGATATATTTTCGTTGATGCAAAATGATTCGTAATTCCGTCAGTCTAACGATTCACAATTTCGGAAGACACAAGGTTTCATATTCGGACTCGTTCGTATTTTCATAACAGTTATATTTTCTTTGCTGCAAAATGATTCGTAATTCCTTTAGTCTAATTTTCTTTGATTCAAAATTCGTAATTTTGTTAGATAATCATTTTCGTTTATTTGGTACACTACCCGTAATTTAGTAATTGTTACTTTTGTGAGATTGCCTTTTTCATTGATTCGTACTTTTGTAGGAAATAAAGAATAATATTCCTACGCTTGCTTTTCTAATAAGTCCTGTACTTACTCCAGTCCAAGATTCAGGAATACAGTGTGACTCAGACAAAAAAGGCATAATCTTATTGACTAAAGATATTAAGTAAGATATCTCACTCACTAATACACTGCCCATTCGAAAGAACAATTTGAGAACACAAAATTACGAACATACATATCTAGATACACTTACACTGTCCATTCAAAAGAACAATTCGAGAACATGAACAAACAAAATGACGAAAGCACAAATGAAAAAACGAACATATGAAATTACGAACAGACAAAGGATTGAAAATACGAAATGTAAATCATTCATTATAGATGTCCGTTCATAAGTTCGTATTTACGTGTGTTCGTTATTTTGCTTATTTGTAATTTCGTAATTTTCGTATTTTGGTTCTTTCAGCTATTCGGATTTTCAAATTGATCCGAATGTACAAATACTAACAAATTCATACTAAAATCTATTTGTTACGAACCGAATTGCACATGTCTAATGAGAGGCATTTTCTGTAAGTTATCCCTGGTAAGATGCCGTATGTGCAGAAAACGCGGATATAGGCGTGACAGCAGCTTTTATTGTTCCTCTTGTCCTGACCAACCTGGTCTCTGCATTGGTAACTGTTTCAAGCGCAGGGTACAGCATTGCACAGTCCTAGGGCACACTTACACAGGGTCTCGAAAGATGAGATGGCCATCACATTTTGATAGACCCTAATCTGGAACGTTTACAGTTACAGTTTATAAATATGTAAAAAACAAAACAAAATAAAAAAAATAAAAAAGCCAAAAAGAGTTGTCATTTTATTTTTCTTCTCTCTCTATTTTTCTCTCTCTTACATTTGCTCTCTATCGTTACTGTATTTTAGAACTGTAATGTTTTATTTTTACTGTGTTTTATTGTATTTGCTTTGCAGTTATGGTATGTCTTACTGTTGTACTTTGTTTATTGTTAACCATCATTTGCTTAGCAGGTACACCATTTAGCTGCAGCATGGGTTTATTTATTCTGACAGCAGCAGCGTTTGCTCCCACGATACGTAAAGCCATGACTCCAGCACTGTAGGAGGTGATTTCAACTCCACAGTTAAAAAAAAAAGCATATATGCCAAAACATTGGGGAAGGGGTGGAGGGGCGATTTGCTCCTAACATTAGAGACGGATTGCCCCCATGCTTTGGCATATATTTTTTAGGCACATATTGTGATAAAAAAATAAGTTGTTTTATTGCGTTAATGTTTCATTGTTACCATTGTTTGCTTTTCGGTTACGCCATTCAGCTGCAGTACTGATTTATTTATCTTGACAGCAACAGCGTTTGCTCTCACCATACGTAAATCAGCGACTCCAGCGCTATAGGAGATGATTTCACCACCACAGTTGAAAAAAATGGTGCATGTAGTGGGTGGATGAAGGGCGGTATTCTAATGGTGGGCATACCCACCGATCAATCTCTTTTTTTCGTTCAGCCCACAGGCTGCATGAAAAAAAGAACATTACAATATATGCCCAACAAGGACCAGAAACGTACTGGTATGTTGCTGGACTTTGAGTGGTTTTACCAGAATGATGCCTGCAGGTTTAGGTATCATGTTGGTATCATTCTTTTCATCCAGAAGTCAGCTTTCATGTAAATGCAATCCTAGCAGCTAATTAGCCTCTAGACTGCTTTTACAAGCAGTGGGAGGGAACATTCCCCCACCGTCTTCCATGGTTTTCTCTGGCTCTCCTGTCCCACCAAGAAACTCAAAAATGCAGCGGGTGGTTCCGCCAGCTGACCATAAAGCTGATCAGAGACCAGAATGGCTCCAATCATCTCTATGGCCTAAGAAACTGGAAGTTACGAGCATTTCATGACTTAGGTTTCGCCGGATATAAACAGCACCATTGGGAAATTGGGAAAGCATTTTATCACACCAATCTTGGTGTGGTCAGATGCTTTGAGGGCAAAGAAGAGATGTAGGGTCCAATAGACCCCATTTTTTTCAAAAAAGAGTACCTGTCACTACCTATTGCTGTCATAGGGGATATTTACTTTCCCTGAGATAACAATAAAAATGATAAAAAAAATTTAAATGAAAGGAACAGTTTAAAAATAAAATAAAAAAACAAAATAAACAATTTAAAAAAATAAAAGCACCCCTGTCCCCCTGTGCTCGCGCGCAGAGGCAATCGCAATCGTTGGTCTCGTGTCATATGTAAACAGCAATTTCACCATGCATGTGAGATTTCACTGCAAACGTCAGTTCGAGGGCAGTAATTTTAGTAGTAGACCTCCTCTGTAAATCTAAAGTGGTAACCTGTAAAGGCTTTAAAAGCTTTTAAAAATGTACGTAGTTTGTCGCCGCTGCACATTTGTGCGCAATTTTTAAGCATGACGTGTTTGGTATCCATGTACTTGGAATAAGATCATCTTTTTTATGTCATCAAACATTTGGGCAATATAGTGTGTTTTAGTGCATTAAAATTTAAAAAAGTGTGTTTTTTCCCAAAAATTTGCGTTTGAAAAATCTCTGCGCAAATACTGTGTGAAAAAAAATTGTAACACCCACCATTTTATTCTGTAGGGCCTTTGCTTTAAAAAATATATATAATGTATTCAAAGTAATTTTCTAGCAAAAATAATTTTTTTTTAGAAGAGTGAGTGACATAAGCTTCTAATGTCGTGCAGAAAATTCCAGGTCATTTCAAACCCCCCCCAAATTACCCCATTTTGTAAAGTAGACATTATAAGCTATTTGCTGAGAGGCATGTTGTATCCATGGAATATTTTATATTTTGCCACAAGTTTCGGGAACATTACAATTGTTTTTTTTTATTTATTTTAACAAAGTTATTACTAAATGATATTTTGTTCAAACATGGCATGGTTATATGTGGAATTGCACTCCAAAATACATTCTGCTGCTTCTCCAAAATAGGGGCCTTTGGGGGGGGGGGTTGTGCTATCTTGACATTTCATGGCCTTCGAAACTGTGATAGGTAGAAGTCACCATTTGACGCCCTTAGAAAGCCTGAAGGCGGTGATTGGTTTCGGGGTCCTGTACACAGCTAGGCTCCCAAAAAGTCTCACACATGTGGTATCCCCATACTCAGGAGATACAGCAGAATGTATTTTTGGGTGTAATTCCACATATAACCATGGCATGTGTGAGCAATATATCATTTAGTTACAACTTTGTGCAATTTTTTCGTTATTTTTTTCGTCATTTTTCAATCACTTGTGACAAAAAATTGAATATTCAATGGGCTCAACAATTTCCTTGGGGTGTCTACTTTCCAAAATGGGGTAATTTTTTTTGGGGGGGGGGGGTTGCACTGCCCTGCCATTTTAGCACCTCAAGAAATGAGATAGGCAGTCATAAAGTAAAAGCTTCTTAAATTACAGAAAATGTACCCTAGTCTGTAGTTTGCGCAAACCAATACAGTATCAGTGAAGGAGGAGGGGCCGGAAATGTTTGTAGATCGCTGCAGAAATCTTACCCAAAAGTGGGAGTGGCTACCTGTCAAAAACAGATACCCTCTTCCCCCTCCCCCCAAAAAAGTGCCAAATGTGGCATTGGAGGGGGGGTGCAAACAAGCGGAGTGTCCCCTTATGGGTGGAGGTCCACGTTAAAGTAAATTTTCTTGACTTTAATCTCTCCCTATGCTGTTTGTCAGCTTTCCCTCTGCTTTTTCCTACAACAGCTTCCAATTTAATGTCATAGATCAAAAAACGTATGGGTTTATTATAAAAAGGGTACAAACATCACTTCAGATGTGTACAATAAAATGTGATCACAAATGAGCATAAAAAATTAGCGCAGTGTGCAGAGCTGGCAAGCAATACTGATGCATTTAGCCTACAGAACTGGGGTGTAAAGTTGAAGTCCTGTAGGACGAAACACGTCAGGTATTTGCTCGCTAGCTGTGCACACTGCGCTCATTTTTTATGCTCATTTGTGATCACATTTTATTGTTCACATCTGAAGTGATGTTTGTACCTTTTTTACAATAAACCCATAAGTTTTTTGATCTATGCCATGTGGAAGCCTTCTCTTTCCTTTTTATGATTCCAATTCCCATCATTGATGGATGAGAGATTTGTGGATATTGCCTAAATCTGGAGATCATGGTTTGGGTTCCTGTTTCCAGAATTTGCTTGTCTGCTGTATCACTGCTTGCGTGTGTCCCCAGCTTCCAACCTCTGGAGATTTCGGCCTAGGATTTAATTTCCTATCTATGCCTGTTTGACTCATGCAGCTAGCGTGTGTGTCCACATCTTATGGTAAGAGTACCTACCCCTCCCCTGGGTGGTGGAAGCACAGCCTTGGGTGTACATATATTCATTTGTTTGGATATCACGATAATACCCAATTTGTGTTACCATTTGTTTATGCTGTTTAGGTGAATAATTGAATTTAGCACATGTACTTTCACATATTTATATGTACCCATATTCATTGATTTGGATATCACGGTCATTTTTGCACATTTATTTTGTGCATGTTTACTTCTACCTTCAGGTTTATACATGGGCACATATGTTCACTTAGCGCTGCACATTTTGAGAGTGATCTAATAAGCATTATATGTCAGAGAGTGTCAAAGGTGGGCTTAAATGCTATTCAATTTTGATGTTGTTTTTTTTTTTTTTTTTTTTTTTTTACATTAAAAAAAAATATAAATAGCATTCACATACCATCATTTACATTTTATGGGCTTTCCAAAGTGTGCTAGATTTTAGTACCAATCCCCCATTTAATTTTAAATAGGTTGTCTTTTAGTTGTAGCTTAGTCATGTGATTTTTAGAAGCCATTTGTTGAGTCACCAGTGGCACTTGTTTAGTAATTAAAGGTTGCAGTTGTATTATTAATTCCATAGGAGTGTGGGTAGACCATGTTATAGATCCTATATCCAAGAATACCACGTTTCACAATGTGTATACTTTAGCCAGAAAACTATCATCTTCAGTATAGGTTTTGTGCGTGGTTAAGTAACATGTAATATTTTTTGTGATGTATGATGGAGATTTTTCAGTATTCAAATTAGAAGTTTAGTTGCATATCAACATGCAGCCAAATTTCAATAAAACTACAGATGTGGTGTAGTTTACTATGTAGAATATTTGTATAAATGTTCTTTATTTGTTAAGAAATAAAAACAAAAAAAAAGTTTTCTTTTTTTTTGTATCATATACAGTAAATATGAAATGTCACACAATAATTTTATATAGTCTTCTATCTAGCCAGCAAGTGGAATCTTCTTAATTTTCATACATGTTTTTTTTTTTATCTTTTGACCATCTGTTGTACAAAAGTCAATTGTTTACAGAACCCAATTTGTCAAAATGAAATCTATACATACTGTACAAGTGAATGTGTTGCAGAACTGACTCATCACACATTAGACAGCTCAGTTGTAGGTTTCTATCAGACAAAGCAAGCTAAAAGGTGGGTAACTTCTGTTGTCCTGTGTCTTTGGTTAACCCTTAGTGCTCTGAGAATCCTTTGTCATGTATGCAATGTTTATATGTAAACCAAATTGTATAAATATAGTAAAAATATAAAACTACCAACAACCATGATCCTTCCTTTAAAATTATAGCCATATTAATATACTAGCTCTGTTCTGACACAAAAACTTGATAACCTAAAATGTTTTAATGGTTTCTATAAAATAAACATATTTTCTATGACTTGTGTTTCTTGTTTTTACTTGTTTAAGTTTTTGTAATTATAAAATACAGTATATATCTCAAAGTTTTGTATAAATCCCTCCTAATATCAATGCTAAAAAGGAATTATGAATGAAATAATACTTAAGTTTGCAGATGGCTTCTGGTTAAAACATCTGTGTCTGAAAATTCAACTTTATTTTATGAGCAAAACAGCAAGCAGAATTATTTGTTGTTGTTGTCTTCACATAATGCTGAAAAGCAAAATTAGCTTATTATATTCATCTGTTCATTTATTTAAATTAAGAGCCAGTTCTTCTAAGAACAAAGTATAGATGTCTGCACAGGCTTAAATTGTCTATTAATCATGGAAGTTTGTAAAGCGTATTTAGCATTTCAATAGCATGCTAGTACAGTTTTTTGGTACATCAAAACTTTAGCTTTTATAAAAGAACAGACTTATTACTAAAAGATATACATTAGCTGAAAGGGAATGGCATTACAGACAAGTTTAGTTTTGATGAAGTTTTTACATTTTTCACAGCACATGTCATCAGGAAAAAGTATACAATTTTAAATAAAAAGTAGGTTATTCAGCGATCTTGGAAATGGAGATTTATAAAGAACGAATACTAAAAGTATAACAACTCTGAAAATTCCAAGTCAGCCCAAAAAAATATTAATCATAAAACGGTATAGTTACCATAAAAGTAAAAAAACATAATTTTATTTATGGCACCCTGGGGTTGATTTACTAAAACTGAGGGCAAAATCTGGTGCAGCTCTGCAAAGAAACCGATCAGCTTCCATTTTTTTTGTAAAAGCTTAATTGAACAAGATGAAGTTAAAAGCTGATTGACTATCATGCACAGCTGCACCAGATTTTGCACTTTCCATTTTTAGCAAATCAACCCCCCCCCCCCCCCCCTGTGTCATGTCCCAGAAGAAAATAGGTCAATAATACAAGAAATCAAAATACACCACTTCAGGCACAGATAACAGAAAGAACACAAACACCCAAGTATTGATTTATTAAAATCTGTAGAGCAAAGTTTATTAAATAGATGTATCAGGAGTGTGGATGTCTCACAAGTGTGTGGTTGCAGACACACTCCTGACTATTCAGTAAATTCTGCTCTACAGATAACTAGTGCAAGACCTTTTCAGATTACACACACTGCTTTCTATAGCAGTTAGAGGATTACCTAAACTCACTGTCATACATACTGTAGGCCTATTGACTCTTTCAAATTTGGTGTACTTTAGAGAAATCAAAAACCATTAGGGGTAGAGTTAAAACACCTCTGGGGTGTCACTTATTGTTCTTTTTAAAAATTTTGGGATTTCCCCTTATTTTTGTCACTGACGGTGGTCACCATTATTAGGAGCCAAACTGCTCTGGGTTCGGTATGGCAGGAGTTCAGTGTAGAATAAATTTGGATGGCAAATCACATTAAAATGAATGTGAGCCAAATCTGTAGGTAAAAGGGCTCTATCAGGACGTGTCAAAAATAGCATAGGGAGCTGTCACTTCCCTAGGGAAAATGGAACAATGCAAAAAAAAGTGGCTAGGAGCAGAAAAGTTTTAAATTGCCAGCAAATTAAATCTCCTTTCTGCTTCTTTTCTTAAAAGTAAAAAAAAAAAAAACCCTAGGGGTCTGCTGTGTATTTTGGGGAAACTTTGCATGGATCTGTGTGCATTTTTTAAAGAAGCCAGGCAATGCAGTTTTATTAATGTAATTTTTGCTTTAGCACATCCTACAGCATGAATGAAAATAAATTGCATAGACTACCCCCCCAAAAAAAGTCTAGTATGGATTTAAAGGCGCACTCCATGCAAATAAACAAAAAAATGCTTTAATAATAAGGGTCCCCACATAATGTCCTCCATATAAATGAGTAAGGGGTACATAGTAAGCCTACTCATTCACATAAAAAAGTAGTAACTTAGAAAACCTAGAAATAAAGACACTTAATCATTTGACAAGTTCTTTATTTAACCCCCCCCCCCCCCCCCCCACCAGAAAAAAAAGTCCCTGTAGATTATCTTTAATCATGATGCTTGCTGCTGCCAACTCATCAAAAAAAACAACAATCTGTCGCGCAAGACCAATCCCCATCAGTTTGCTAGATTATAAGCTCTAACGAGCCGGGCTCTCTGATTCCCCCCCCCCCTGTATTGAATTGTATTGTAATTGTACTGTCTGCCCTAATGTTGTAAAGCACTGTGCAAACTGTAGGCGCTATATAAATCCTGTATAATAGTAATAATCACCCCCAAGCTATCGTCAGCTATATAAAATAAGGGGTGGGGATAGTGGTAACATTATTGCCCAAATATAGCCATGGCCATATTCAGACAATTGTTATTGCCCAAATAATAAATGCATTGAGAACCTGCAGGGGCTATTCAGATATCAAAAAAGCAAATAGTATTAACCTTCAATTCCTCATGCAGCCCTCTAGGGGCTGAGGAATTGAGAGTAAATCTCTCAGCCATTGATTTGCACTTTGGAATCACCTCTATCTCCCAGACCCTAAGGTACTCAGTAGATTTGCCATATTTCAGGGTGAAACATCTAGGGTCACATTCTACTAAGAGCTTCCTGTGTTTGCCAAAATAGCACCAAACCATACAAACATTGTGGTCAACATAAAGGAGGCCACAGGGACATGAAAGACAGTAGAACACAAAATATGTAGCACATATAAGTTGTAGACTTTACTGAATTTCTTTGGTGATGATTCACAAATTTACACCTTTTACATGTTTTTCTTCATACACCGGTATATCCCTGTAAGAGTACAAAATCTAACATGAGGATAGGGAGAAGGTATCTTAGAATACTGCATCCTATTGGGGCAATTTTATTCCCAATATTCAGCTCACAAATCAGGTTTTTTTCCTATTAACGACCCAATTTTGGGGGGCCCCGTCCTTGGTTATTTAAGAACTGTCATCCAAGTTGCGCGTCATTCTGCCAGGCGGCTCCTATGGAGGAGGCTGTATCGTTCATGGATCGTAGAGGGATTACATTGCTGGAATTTTTTTTGTTTTGTTTTTATTAACCACTTCAGCCCCGGACCAATTGGCAGCCAAAGGACCAGGCCCCTTTTTGCAATTCGGCACTGCGTCGCTTTAACTAACAATTGCGCGGTCATGCGACGTGGCTCCAAAACAAAATTGGCGTCCTTTTTTTCCCACAAATAGAGCTTTCTTTTGGTGGTATTTGATCGCCCCTGCGGTTTTTATTTTTTGCGCTATAAACAAAAATAGAGCGACAATTTTGAAAAAAATGCAATATTTTTTACTTTTTGCTATAATAAATATCCACAAAAAATATATAAAAAAACATTTTTTTTCCTCAGTTTAGGCCGATACGTATTCTTCTACATATTTTTGGTAAAAAAAATCACAATTAGCGATTATTGATTAGTTTGCGCAAAAGTTATAGCGTTTACAAAATAGGGGATAGTTTTATAGCATTTTTATTAATATTTTTTTTTTTATTAGTAATGGCGGCGATCAGCGATTTTTATTGTGACTGCGACATTTTGGCGGACACATCGGACATTTTTGACACATTTTTGGGACATTTGTCATTTATACAGAAATCAGTGCTATTTAAATAGCACTGATTCCTATGTAAATGACAGTTGTAGTTAGGGGGTTAACCACAAGGGGGCGGGGAGGAGTCAGTGTGACGTGTTGTGTTGTGTTTACTGTAGGGGGGCGTGGCTGTACGTCTGACGTCATTGATCGGCGTTCCCGATGACAGGGAACCACCGATCACTGACAGTCAGTGTAGGAAGCGCGGGGAGAGGTTTGTTTACATAGACCTCTCCCCGTTCTTCCGCTCCGTAACCCGATCGCGGGATACCAGCGGCGATCGGGTCCGCTGGTCCCGCGGCCGGGGTCACGGAGCTCCCGACCGGGTCGCGAGCGCGCCGCTAGGCAGGCACATGCACGATCACGTACAGGTACGTGATTCTGCCTGCCCGTGCCATTCTGCTGACGTATATATGCAGTGGCCGGTCGGGAAATGGTTAAAGGACTTGTGCCAAGCTGTGTGTGTGTGTTTTTTTTTTACTTTTTTTGTCACTTTTTTTGGGTGAAATGGTAGGAGTACAATGTACCCCATTACCATTTCACACAGGGGGGGGCGGGATCTAAGAGTCCCCTTTCAGATTCCGATAAGCCCCCCACCCACAGACCCCCACAACCACCTGGCAAGGGTTGTGGGGATGAGGCCCTTTCCCCATCAACATGGGGACAAGGTGCTTTGGGGGGCTACCTCAAAGCACCCTCCCAATGTTGAGGGCATGTGGCCTGGTATGGTTCAGGAGGGGGGCGCTCTCTCGTCCCCCCTCTTTTCCTGCGGCCTGCCAGGTTGCATGCTCAGATAAGGGTCTGGTATTTTGAAGGGGACCCCTACGCCATTTTTTATTTGGTGCAGGGTTCCCTTTAATATCCCTACCAGACATGAAGGGCCTGGTAATGGAATTTGGGGGGACTCCCAAGCACATTTTTTTTGCGGTTCCCCTTAATATTCATACCAGACTCAAAGGATCTGGTAATGGACTGGGAGGAATCCCCACGCTGTTTTTTTCAATGACTTTCATCTGTATTGCGGGACGCGACAATTCATTAATAGTACTTTTAAATGACTTTTTTTTTTCCTTTAGAAATTTAATTTTGTGCAGGGACTTTTCTAAACACGGGAAACATGCACCACTTTGCAGGCATACTATAGACACCCCCAGGTACGAAATTTAAAGGAACATTTCACTTTTATTGTTTCACTTTAAGCATTATTAAATTCACTGCTCCTGAAAAAAACTGCCATTTTTAAAACTTTTTTTTGCATTAATACACATCCCCTGGGGCAGGACCCGGGTCCCCAAACCTTTTTATGACAATAACTTGCATATTTGCCTTTAAAATTAGCACTTTTTATTTTTCACGTTCGAGTCCCATAGACTTTAACAGTGTTCATGTGTTTAAGCAAATTTTTTGCCTGTTCGCTAGGGATGAGCCGAACACCCCCCCCCCCGTTCGGCTCGCACCAGAACCCGCGAACGGACCTAAAGTCCGTGCGAGCTTTAGAACCCTATTAGTTATAATGGATGCGAACGTTCGAAATCAAAAGTGCTAATTTTAAAGGCTAATATGCATGTTAATGTCATAAAAAGTGTTTGGGGACCTGGGTCCTGCCCCAGGGGACATGTATCAATGCAATTTTTTTTTTTTAAAACGGCCGTTTTTTCAGGAGCAGTGATTTTAATAATGCTTAAATTGAAACAATAAAATTGTAATATTCCTTTAAATTTCGTACCTGGGGGGTGTCTATAGTATGCATGTAAAGGGGCGCATGTTTGCTGTGCTTAGAACTGTCCCTGCAAAAAGTGGCATTTTTGCAAGAAAAAAAGCTATTTAAAATCACTCGCGGCTATATGAATTGTCGGATTCCGTAATACAGAGAACAGTCATTCATTGAAAGTCATTCATAAAAAAAAAGTCATTGATAAAAAATAAAAAAAATGAAAAAAAAAAAAGCGTGGGGGTCCCCCCAAATTCAATAACCAGGCCCTTCAGGTCTGGGATGGATATTAAGGGGATGAAAATGTGGGTGACCTTCGCGCTGTTGGTAAACTAGATCATATGCACACACTCAATAATGTATAATAAATATCAGTGAGTAAACCAATAAAACGTGACAAGTGTGGAAAATAATTCCTAAAAGAGCTGCAAAATCTGACGGTGCAACACAATCCCATAAAAATATACTATAAGAATGATTTCGCGCTCATGTGCAATAAATAAATAAATATAAATAAAACACAGTCTTGATCAATACATACACGTTACAATCATACACCAAGTGCTATGAATGTGTAAAATAGTGTAAGAATAATGAATAAAATATTGAATTAATCTCCTATGAACTAAGTGATATAAAAAACCGATCACTACCAAAAGGTGCCACATAAAACTAGTGTCCACAAGTGAATGATGAAACACAGTCCAAATGGGCTATAAGTGAGTGAATGTAAAAGGTCTAAAATTGGACTGAAAATAACAACGTCCAAAAGGTGACTGGTGCTGTTCGTTGGTACAAAACCCGTTCTTCAAGATTTATAAAAAACACACACACAGGTTTCCTGTGAGTGGAGGAGGGGAGATACAGGGCTGGAGGAGCAGAGGAATATTTCAAGTCAAATGCTTGCCAGACTGCAGACAGTATTCAGATGCCTTTTCCCTAGCAACTATGTAAACTACGCATTCTTGAGGTGAACTCCAGGCAGATTAAAAAACGCCAACTCGTGCAGATCCCCCACTCGTTGACGGGCCTACTGGGCTGGAGAGCCCAAGCCAATTTATAGATCGGTGGGCCAATCAGAGTCATCCAGTGAATAGGATAGTTCAAAGACGAGAGTGAAGATCATACAGCCCCCAGTGGTGGAAATCGGTGGAACTATCTGATCCGAGGAGTAAAGACAAGACAAGATACCTTCTTATATCTACTCACGCTTTTGAATGCGTGCTTTCAGGTAAGAGTCTAGAGAGCACGTTTAAGGATCCCATTCCCACATATCCACCATATTCCAATGTTGAACCACTGGACCATTTGCGTCTGGACATGATACACTGTGTTTTTTATAAATCTTGAAGAACGGGTTTTGTACCAACGAACAGCACCAGTCACCTTTTGGACGTTGTTATTTTCAGTCCAATTTTAGACCTTTTACATTCACTCACTTATAGCCCATTTGGACTGTGTTTCATCATTCACTTGTGGACACTAGTTTTATGTGGCACCTTTTGGTAGTGATCGGTTTTTTATATCACTTAGTTCATAGGAGATTAATTCAATATTTTATTCATTATTATTACACTATTTTACACATTCATAGCACTTGGTGTATGATTGTAACGTGTATGTATCCTGCCTGTAGCCAATTATGGCTCTCCTCGCTGCCGGCGCTGTGATTGGCCAAGCATGCGGGGTCACAGTGCATGCTTGGCCAATCATCAGCCAGCATTGCACTGCGACTGGCGCAATGCATTGCGGGCTGCTCGCATCACACGAATTTGATGCGAGCGGCCCAAATAGTTCTGGGTTCGCCGAACGGGCGAACGCCCGATGTTCGATTCGAACATGGGTTTGAATCGAACACCGGGCCCATCCCTACTGTTCGCATGTTCTGGATGCAAACCGAACAGGGGGGTGTTCGGCTCATCCCTATTGCTGGGTTGCCTTTTTAGGTTCTTTTTGGGGCTTTTCCTTGTAGCTTTTTAACACCTTTTTCTGACACTTTTTAAACAGCTTTTTTTCTTTGCATCCTTCAGCCTACCAATTAAGGGGAGTGGTTAATTGGTCACAGGTGCTTGAGGCCTATATAACCTTGTGTAGAGCACATCTGAAATTACCAGACTGCTGGTTGGAAGCTAAACAGTGGGGACCTTGAGTGGAGAGTGAACAAGTCTTGCTTTTTTTTAACCATTTAAAGTTTAACAACAGAGAATAAACATACAAATATACAATTGTTTACAGTTTGTTAGAGGGAAAGTGCTTTTGTAATACAATCAGTATTAAATATCTAACAAATAACTTAATGACATCATAATCATTTAACTTAGTAGAACGTATGCTGGGTTGTCAGCATAAATCCTTATACGTCAGGTTCTGGAAATTGTACATTTGTAGGTTGTAGATTATTCTATAATCCGCTTATTAAGTGGGTTGGGGGAGAAAAATAAAAGAAAAAAAAGAAGGGGGGTGAAAATAAAAGGGGTTTGGATAGGTGAGGAGAAGAAACAGAGTGGGGGAAGGATTAAATGAGTGGTGTTTGCACAGCGTTATGGTACATTTCTTCATTCGTTTGGTGAGATCAGTTTTGCTAAGTAGACATGTGTCACATAGGCATTGTAGCACTGTTAGAGAACAGCTTCTATCAAGATTCCTTTCTAAGGTCTTTGTATTTTTGTGTGTATCTAAAGGTAAACCATGGCATCCAGGTAGCATGACATTTTTCGACAGAGTCATTGGACTGTGCTATTGTTTCCTCCATGTCACAGATATCTTAAATTTTTTGTAGCCATTCTTTAATGGAGGGTGTGCTAGTGGATTTCCAGTGTAGCGGTACAAGAGACTTGGCTGCATTCAGTAGGTGTCTAGTCAATGATTTCTTGTATCGCTTAAGTGAGAATGATGTGACATGGAGTAAACAGCAAGCTGCATCCAGGTTCATTGAGGTTTCGGTTATGTGGGAGATTATATCCGTTACCTTTGACCAGTACTGAGCTATCACTGGGCATTGCCACCAAATGTGCAGCAAGGTTCCAGTCTCCTTTTGGCACCGCCAACAGATATCCGTGGTCTGTGGGTCAGCCAGACTCCCAAATATCTGAGTGTTCTATTCACCCATTTAAAGGGGCTATTGTCTAGTACTGGCTTAAGTGTTTGCTCTGGTATGCTTATATTAAGGGCCTCCAACTTGGACAGGTTAATCTCCAGGTTGGAGATATACCCGAACAGGGAAAATTCCTGTAGGAGGTTTGGGAGGGATACGTGCGGGTTCGTTAAGAAGAAAAGCAAATTGTCCGCATAGGCGGCTATCTTATATTCTGAATTTGCTATATGAAAACCCTGGATGTCTGGATTTGCCCTTAGTTTCCTGATGAAGGGTTCTAGCGAGAGTATGAATAAAATGGGCGACAGTGGACACCCTTGTCTCGTGCCATTGGCGATTTTTACTGTGTCTGAAAAAGTTCCATTAATGCAGAGTTTTGCCGTTGGGTTCCTGTATAGGGTCTCTATCCATGATAGCATATGTGAGCCTAATCCTATATGCTTGCATGTCTCCATCATGAAATCCCAGGCTACTCTATCGAAGGCCTTCTCCGCGTCAGTAGAGAGGAGAAGGCTTTCGATTTTTCGCACGTGGGCCGCATGGATAAGGTTAAGTGACTTTGTGACATTATCCTTCGCCTCCCTACCCGGCATGAAGCCTGCTTGTTCTGGGCCAATTAGTGTGTGTAAGAAGGGTTTCAGTCTGTTAGCAATAATTTTTGCCATTATTTTCACATCTAAATTCAGCAAAGAGATTGGTCTGTAGCTTGTGCAATGGGATGGGTCTTTATCCGATTTTGGCAGCACTGTGATGTGAGCCTCTATGAGTGTTAGGGTGTTTTCTCTGGGAACCATGAAAGAGTTCAGTGCTTTCGTAAGGGGGTTTGTCAATATGTCGGTAAATGTTTTATAATAGATAGACGTGTATCCATCTGGGCCTGGACTTTTTCCTGTTTTCAGGTCCTGAATTGCAAGCTTGACTTTGTCAGTACCTATAGGGTGGTCGAGAAGTTCAGAGTCTATGTGCGATAATTTAGGGAGTTTAGAAGTCACTAAATAATCCTGTATGGCCTGTTGTCTAGTCCCTACCACTTCTGCAGGTTTGTGTTGTTGGGGAAGATTGTAAAGTTTTCCATAATAATCTTGGAAGTGCTGGGATATCAGGTCATCTGTTTTGTCTAGTTTACCTTCCTTGTTAGTGATACCCAATATTTTGTTTCTAAGTCTTGGTCCTCTCAGGGCTCTAGCTAGGAATTTGCCAGTCTTGTCACCATATTCGTAATATACTTTCCTCTTGAAAAATAGAAATCTTTTGGATATAACCTCCAGTGTCTGCTGTAATGTTTTCCGTAACTCTAATAATTCAGTCGCTGCGGTTGTGGTCAGAGAGTGTTTATGTAAAGCCTCCAGCTTTGAAATTCTGTCTGTAAGTTTTGTGATTTCCTTCTCCCTTTCTCTTTAATGTTGGGCTCCCAATTTCATTAAAATTCCTCTGATGTTGCATTTGTGGGCCTCCCAGATCATTAAGGGGTCCATGTCCTGTGTGGTGTTGTGTTTAAAGTAATCCTTTAGATGAGAAGTGATCTCGGGTAGCATTGTGTGGTCAGACAATAGAGATGAGTTCAGTCTCCATGTAGGGGGTCCCTTCCATGGGGGTTGAGACGTGAGTGTAAGGGAGATGGGAGAGTGATCCAAAAGTGATTGGATCCCTATCCCAGCTCCAGATAGTAGGTGCAAGTCTCTGCGAGAGACAAATAGGTAATCAATCCTAGTGTATTTGGCATGGGGTGCTGAGTAGAACGTGTAATCTCTACCTTCAGGGTGGAGAAAGCGCCATGAATCTATTAAGTGTAGGGAATGTAGGAGCTTTTTGAATGCTTTCAGTATCCTGTAGGTCATATGTGATTTGCCTGTGGAGGTGTCGTATAAGGGATTCCGAGGGAGGTTAAAATCTCCCCCCAGGATAATACATCCTGACTGAGCTGAATCCCTCTAACTCTCTAATTAATTTTCTACAAAAAGTCAGGTGGAGTTTGTTGGGAAAGTATACGTTAGCCAATGTTATGGGGTTTCCATTGTATTGGCCTTTGAGGAAGATAAATCTTCCTTCTGGATCTATCAGTTTATCCGTTAGAGCGAAAGGTGCTTCTCTACTTATCAGTAACGAAACCCCTTTCGTTTTTGTCTTGTCATTAGTAGCGTGGTATGCCTCAGTGAAAAATGAACCAGTGAGCCTGGGTATTTTTTGAGATTTAAAGTGAGTTTCTTGCAGGAACGCAAAGTGCGGCCTACCTTTCTTGAGTTCCCTTAACAGAGACAACCTTTTTTTCCGGGATATTCAATCCTTGCACATTTTGGGAGATCACTGTGGCCTTCGAACCCATTTTGGAGTAAGCCATTGTGCAAATGTGGAAAGACTCAGAGAGATAGGACCTGTGGACAACACTAAGAAATAGTATGTTAAAGCAGTAAAGATATAAAACAGCAACCAATGTCACAAAATGGTTATGTTGTAAGTGTACCATGTGCAACCACCAATCAAACTATATGAGCAGTTCAGGGGTATAGATGGGAGGGGGGAGCAGATATAAGAGTATTTAGATTCAAACCTATTCAATAGTTATACTATGGTCTAGGCACTAGATAGTGTATTCTGCCGTGACAAATAGCCTTGGCCGGGCACACTCTGGGGGGTAGAGGGAGGCGGCAAACCTCTCTGATCGTTCAAACCAGGCGGATTGTCTAGGTATTAAGTTGTGGTCACAAAGTGAAGAGGAAGGGAGGCCACAGCCTGTAGCATTGATTTACAGTAAGGTGCTGATGCAGCACTTCAATAGAATGAGGTCCATTGGGCAATGAGCTCTCAAACATCAATGGACAAAACTTAACAGTTTACCAGTTCAAACAGGCAAACTGACATAACTTTCAGAATAGACTTGTAAAATGTTAAAGGGAGCGACTTAGCATGTCACACAGCCCGAGGGCCATATCTGTGGACAAAAAAAAAATAATTTTTTGCTTCTCTGTCTTCTCTGTCCCCTTCATCTGTACTAATCTTCTCAGCCATCTAAGTTGTGTAGTTGTGTGATGTGGTGAAGGCACGTACAGTATTCTTGGGTGAGGTAAACCACCCATGTTGGTTCCCAACCCACATGGCAAATGCCTTGGTATATTAAACATAGTTCAGGGATATGCATTGTAAGCTGAAATGGTATCATGTCCAACGGCATGTAAGCTATCGTTCATATCTGTGGTCAGTTGAAGTCCAGGTAAGTATGCTTAGGGTAACCTGTGGTATAAGTGGTCATTTCTGGCATTTTTAAAGTATGTGTCGTTCTTGCTTTAGTTGTTCTGGATAGCTGAGTTGCCATGGTGGTGTCACAACGTCCATTCTGTTCATCCCGATCTGTGGTGTTGTGGTGAAGGGTCTGCTCCTCATGTGGCTAAAAGGTGGATGGGGACCCCGATACAAGCCTAGCACAGGAGCGTAGAGGGTATCAGTGCAGGTGGAAGGTATGATGGGGGAAGTAAACGAGAAGACATATGCTTTCATAGCCTCAGGTGTGTAACATGTTCCGGGTGGATTAGATACCTTGGTCTTGTGCCCTGGAAGCGTGGGCTCTGTTGTTGTTCGGTGTGCCCGCCATGGAGCCTCCAGCATGGTGCTGCTTCAATTTTTTTTGTTGCCTTTTCTCAGGCAAATTCAGCTGTGAGCTTGGGGGGCTACGTTCCAAAGGGGGTAAACGGAATTCTTGGTACCATTCTGGTAGCTCGACTTGGCCTAGGTGCAAGGCAGAGCAGAACTCGTCTAAGTCCTCAGGCGACCTCAAGGCATGTTGTCTGCCGTTGTGTGTCACTATCAGGGCAAATGGAAATCACCAAGTGTACCTGAGCTTTTCCAGCAGCGGGCGTAGGGCTCTCCTGTTCCTCAGTGTTATTTGGGAAAGGTCATGAAAGAGCATTATGGTTTCACCATTAAATACAATTTATTCGTTTCTGTGTGCTTTTTGCATTATCTCCTCTTTCAGTGTGAAGCTCTGCAGGCAGCAGATTACGTCACGCGGCGGCATGTTATCTGGTCCCCGGGCTCTCAGGGCCCTGTGTGCCCGGACAAATTTTATGTCAGTATCCTCTGGTCTCTCTAATAGAATGTTGAACACTCTTCTGAGGGCCAGGTTGATTTGGTCAGTTTTGACTGTCTCGGGTATCCCCCTGACCCTTATGTTACACCTTCTCCCCCTGTTATCAAGGTCCTCCAGGTGTCTGTTCATTTCAATAAAATGATTCGAGTGTGAGAAGGTGACTCCATCCAGCCTATGAATTGGCCTTTCTCTTAGTTTCCCAGCAGATTCAGCGGCTACCATGCGGTCATTCAGAACTAAAAAGCTGAATTTAAGATCCGTGATGGCCGCTGAAAAAGATGATTTTATGTCTGCTGCAATGATGGCCATGTCTGAGTATGTCAGGGGGAGGTTGGGGTGTGAAGGTCCCCTACCGTTATCCTCGGCCGCCGATTGCGAATCTTCACTGAAGTCTTCCGAGACACGCGTCGGCGCCATCTTGGGGCCTGTGCTTCCAGACAGTGAACAGGACTGACTTTTGAAGATTTCGGAGATATTCCGTCCTTTTAATGCCGCCGCTGACTTCAGAGACCTGGTGTGCGGTGTTCGGTAGCCCAGTTTGCTCATTATCAGGGGTTGATAGTGTCGAAGAGCGGGTGTTTAGGCTGCGGCTTCTCCGGAGCTCCTCTAGCAAGCTGCCATCTCCGTTGGCGCCAAGCCACGCCCCAAGTCTTGCTTTTTGACTGCTGGCGATTGATGGGTTGCATTTTTTAGGTTCTTTTTAGGTTCTTTTTGGGGCTTTTCCTTGTAGCTTTTTAACACCTTTTTCTGACACTTTTTCTGACACATTTTAAACAGATTTTTTTTCTTTGCTTCCTTCAGCCTACTAATTAAGGGGAGTGGTTAATTGGTCACAGGTGCTTGAGGCCTATTTAACCTTCTGTAGAACTCATTGTAAGCCTGCTCATCTTTGAGCTTGTTGGAACTCTGTCCAAGTTGGTGTTGAAAACAGGTGGTTATAACAGGGGTCATAGTACCGGTGTAGTGTGAGTACCTGAGTGTTGTCTGAGTAGTGTGGATCATTAGTACTTGTGTATTGTGTACTGTGCTTGTGTATTGTGAGTGCACATAGTTCTGCGAGTGCACATAGGTCTGCGAGTGCACGTAGTTCTGCGAGTGGTCTGCGAGTGCTTGTGGTCTGCGAGTGCACGTTCTTCTGTGAGTGGTCTGTGAGTGCATGTTGTTCTGCGAGTGGTCTGTGAGTGCACGTGGTCTGTGAGTGCACGTAGTTCTGCGAGTGGTCTGCGAGTGCACGTAGTTCTGCGAGTGGTCTGCGAGTGCACCTAGTTCTGTGAGTGCACATAGTTCAGCGAGTGTTCTGTGAGTGCACGTAGTACTGCGAGTGGTCTGCAAGTGCACGTAGTTCTGTGAGTGGTCTGCGAGTGCTCGTAGGTCTGCGAATACCTTTGTATTGTCTTGTTGAGTACCTGTGTATTCTCTTGTTGAGTACCTGTGTATTGTCTTGGTGAGTATTAGTGTCAGAAAGCTAGTTGTTAGGTAATTTGGATAGGGTATAATCCCCAATCTTCATTCAATTTAATAGGTACGATGCCCGGCGGGTGTGGAGAGGCAGCTCGTTGTACCTCTTGCTGCATGTATGTGTTCCTTGATCATGCAATCGAGGGTGAATACTGCTGTGCAAAATGTAAGTGCATTGTTTCCCTGGAAGCCCAGGCTCTGAATCTGGGGAAGCAACTGTCAGCACTGAGATGCCCCTCCATACTAAAGGAGAGCCAAGAACGTACACGGCAGGTGCCAGCAGGGGCCATCACAGAGGGTGAGTGGAGACAAAGAGGTGCAGGCACTAGCAAAGAGTAGATGGGTGACAGTCAGGAAGGGTAGAGGGGGAAGTGCCAGAGAGGCCGATCCAGGACTGGAGCATCCCAATAAGTACGCTCCATTGAGTGACATTGGTGAAACCAGTCCTGGACCAGCATTGCTGGAGCTGAGGGAGTCTCCTAGCTGCCAGGGGAAGAACTCCTCCAGTGAGAGTGGGGGGAAGCGAAGGGAAAGGAAAGACAGATTCTGGTGGTAGGGGACTCAATTCTTAGAAGGACAGAGAGGCCAATTTGTAACAAAGACCTGAAGTGCCGAACAGTATGTTGTCTACCCGGTGCTTGGTTTCGGCACATCACGGATCTGATGGACAGATTACTGTGAGGGGCTGGGGAAGACCCAGCTGTCATGGTGCATGTTGGCACCAATGACAAAGTCAGAGGCAGATGGAATGTCCTAAAGAATGATTTTAGGGACTTAGGTGCTAAATTGAGGAAAAGGACCTCCAAGGTAGTATTCTCAGAAATACTACCAGTACATTGAGCCACACCGGAAAGGCAGAGGGAGATTAGGGAAGTAAACAAGTGGCTGAAGAGCTGGTGTAGTAAGAAGGGGTTTGGGTTCCTGGAGGACTGGGCCGACTTCTCATTCGATAACCAGTACTATAGAAGGGACGGACTGCACCTAAATGAGGAGGGTGCAGATCAGCTGGGAAGGAAGATGGCCAAAAAGTTAGAGGGGTTTTTAAACTAGGCTATGGGGGGTCCAGAGGTAGAGATAGTCAGCATGGAACATATTCCAAAGGGCAGTATTGGGGGCATTAGTGGTAGGTTAGCCAAAGCACATAAACCCAAGGTAAGTATAGTAGCAAGTCCTAGTTGCAATCTCGGAACACCCAATAAGAGGATAATATGAGACCGGTCTAAACTATGGGCATGTTCACCAATGCCAGGAGCCTAGCGGACAAGATGGATGAACTAGAGATACTGTTGTACGAGGAGGATTTGGATTTTGTGGGAATTTTAGAGACCTGGTTCAACAGCTCCCATGATTGGCTAGCAAACATTCAAGGGTATACCCTTCATCACAAGGATATAGAAGGTAAAAAAGGGGGAGGGGTATGCCTATATATGCCTATATGCATATATGCCTATATAAATTATATAGAAACAATCAGCGCAAACCAAAAATCAATTAAAACTAACAAATGCAAGCTGAACACAAAAAGGTAAATCACAAAATCCTTCACAGTGTAATATAAAAGAAAAAAAATGTGCAGCGCAAAAAACCTAAAATTAAATAACATAAAAGTTCATATCCAAAAAAATACGAAGTGATGTGGATGAGAACACCCAGTGTCTGTCAATCATCAATCGAATATTGCAGTGATAAATCCTCCACCATACGTATAAAGTACTCTTACCAGATGTACTATGTAAATGCACATGGACCCAATAAGGGATAAACGCGAGACACTGATCCGACCAATCCAAGACTCAATCTGGGGCTGTATGCTGATCAGAAACGATCCGAGATGTCCTTGGGTTGAAGATGCAGCTCCTCTGCTGCGTCTTCCAGCAATGTCTTCTCTCTACATCCTCCTGACTTGCCTCTCACCCGGAACTTCCTGTCTGTACCTGACATCACTTCAAGTGATCAAACAAAAAAGATATACCAAAGGAAATGTTTAATGTTAACATAATAATTCTGAACAAATGCAAAAAAAAGCTCAATGAGGCTTAAAAAAGAAGAATCCATTACCTTAGATGTAATAATGCAGCGTGACAGCGCCCCTCTACGCTAGCAACCAAATGCTGGCGGGGTCAGCCTTGTAGAACCCCCCACCCGATTGGCGGGCGAACCAACCAATCGGGAGTGGACATAGAACAGCCATTGGGCCTGCGCACTAGCGTCAACTAGGAGCCTACAAGGCCCAGAATGCCACATGCAGCATGAGTCACGTCACACGGATGGTAACATGCGACGTTGGCTGAAGTGGGCGTTGCAAACAACGGGCCCACCAGTGGGACAGACAACACTCCATCCCAACCAATGGAAATATGTCCAGAACGGCCGATGGTCACAAGTGGAGAATAAAAAAAGAATAAAAATAGGATCAAATGAGAGATTATAGGTATTGCACAAAGGTCAGTATAGAGTCTGTCTCAGTGGTATCAGCATATTCTTCATGGTGTTCTCAGATATAGGCTGGTCTGAGGCAGATAAAGAGTCAAATGATGAAGGTTGCTGTGGATCAGAGAGACATAGTGTGAAGGAGACGAAGTTAGACTGTTTGGGAGCTGATTCGTCTCCCTGGGGTTTTGATCTACCTGGGCTGGCTGTGAAGGGTAAGCTAGGAGGAAAAAACTCATCATCTGCTGCAGGGGAGAATGAGAGCATCGAGCGCTGTGCAAGGCTGACCCTGTACAAAAGGAGAGGAGCGCTGCTGGTGCCATCTTGGCTGCATCCCAGGTCCACCATTGAGAAGAAGCCAGTGAGCTTCTGTGGGTGTTTGATGTCCTTCCTCCTCTTGGCCATGGTACCTAGTGAGTGCATAGGTACCCGAGGTGTAGGGCAGTTGGTTGTCCCCCTTTTTGAGCTGCTCTGCTTTGAGAGTACACTGTAGCTGGGGATTCAGTGGAACAGAGGGTATATACTGCCATCCACACCCCCTTTTCACTATTCTTTAACACATTGTTTTAATTTTCCTCTCATAAGGGTTCATTTCCATTATTCTACCCTTACAATTATTTGTTTCTCATTATTATTTATATGCTTTTACATTTTTTGTTTTCGTTATATTTTTCATTTAATTTTTTCACCATCTATCTATTATTTTTGTCATTGTGGTTTATAACGACACTCTCCTATATATATGTTGCTTACATGATTTTTACACACTCCTCTTTCCCACTGTAGCTTTAATTCTGATTGCTCTTAGCTAGTTGGCACCTGATTTTCACCTTTTTTACAACCCTTTCCCTGCAGCTAATAATGCATAAAAGCTTTCTTCCTGCTCCCACCCTATGATTAAACCCCAGTGGGCAGGGCGAAATGCATCATGGTGTGTGATTTGGTGGAGACACGTAGGCTGAGGTCGCTCTTAATCGTTTATTCACCTGGCCTGGTCAGGAGTAGTGGCAATCCTTTCCTTTTTACATTTACTAACCCCGTTGATGAAATCTGGCTTATATCCCTTTTTATTTTTTCTTTCAGTGTTTGGCCTTCTGAGATATAGTCTGTGTCTAGAGTGAAATTTTTGCTTAGATGACAAAACTTTCCCTCTTGAATATTGCTAATCCACTTAGGGTGGTGGTAGCTTTTTGAATGTACATAAGAATTGCCTGAAGAGGGTTGGGGGAGGGTGTTACGGTCTATAGTATGTCTAATGGAAACCCAAGAGAAGATATTAGCCAACCTAGTATATCCAGAGGAGTCCTAAGGTTTTCCATTTTATAGGCAGTGCAATAGTTTAGCTAAAATTAAAATTCCACAAAGCAATCCGATAAAAAAAAACAAATAAAAATATTTACATAAAGAAACAATTGCTCACCAATACACTGCTCATAAAAGAGAATATAAAAGTAGGTGTGGTGCTGTTCATTAGGGATGGGCCCGGTGCTCGATGCGAACCCATGTTCGCATCGAGCACCGGGTGTTCGCTCGCTCGGCGAGCCCAGAACTATTTTGGCCGCTCGCATCACGTTCGTGTGATGCGAGCGGCCCCGCAATGCATTGCGGCCGGCGCGGCCGGCGCAGTGCATTGCTGGCTGATGATTGGCCAAGCATGCACTGTGACCCCGCATGCTTGGCCAATCACAGCGCCGGAAACTCGAAGAGCCATAATTGGCTACAGGCAGGACGCCTGTAGCCAATTACAGCTCAGGGGCTTTAGTACACGCCCCCTCTTATAAAAGGCCGCCACGCCGTCTGCGCCGGTCACATGCTGTTCCGGCGTAGATAGAGCAGGATCGTTCTGTGTCACTCTGCTGGATTTAGTTAGAGAGATTTACTTAGAGAGATTGAGTTAGATAGATTCATTTAGAAAGATTGATTTACAAAGAGGGGCTTGTAGTGTGTTCGTGGCAGGCAGGCACTGGCAGCAAACAGAGCTCCTATATTTTGTTCCCAGAAGCACCTATAGGACTTGTAGTGTGTTCGTGGCAGGCAGGCAGAGCTCCTATATTTTGTTCCCAGAAGCACCTATAGGACTTGTAGTGTGTTTGTGGCAGGCAGGCAGGCAGAGCTCCTATATTTTGTTCCCAGAAGCACCTATAGGACTTGTAGTGTGTTCGTGGCAGGCAGGCAGAGCTCCTATATTTTGTTCCCAGAAGCACCTATAGGACTTGTAGTGTGTTCGTGGCAGGCAGGCAGAGCTCCTATATTTTGTTCCCAGAAGCACCTATAGGACTTGAAGTGTGTTAGTCCCATCACACAGAGCTATATTTTCTTCCCAGAAGCACCTATAGGACTTGAAGTGTGTTAGTCCCATCACACAGAGATCATATATTTTGTTCCCAGAGGCACCTATAGGACTTGAAGTGTGTTAGTCCCATCACACAGACCTACATTTTCTTCCCAGAAGCACCTATAGGACTTGTAGTGTGTTAGTCCCATCACACAGAGATCATATATTTTGTTCCCAGAGGCACCTATAGGACTTGAAGTGTGTTAGTCCCATCACACAGACCTATATTTTCTTCCCAGAAGCACCTATAGGACTTGAAGTGTGTTAGTCCCATCACACAGAGATCATATATTTTGTTCCCAGAAGCACCTATAGGACTTGAAGTGTGTTAGTCCCATCACACAGACCTATATTTTCTTCCCAGAAGCACCTATAGGACTTGAAGTGTGTTAGTCCCATCACACAGAGATCATATATTTTGTTCCCAGAAGCACCTATAGGACTTGAAGTGTGTTAATCCCATCACACAGACCTATATTTTCTTCCCAGAAGCACCTATAGGACTTGAAGTGTGTTAGTCCCATCACACAGAGATCATATATTTTGTTCCCAGAAGCACCTATAGGACTTGAAGTGTGTTAGTCCCATCACACAGACCTATATTTTCTTCCCAGAAGCACCCATAGGACTTGAAGTGTGTTAGTCCCATCACACAGAGATCATATATTTTGTTCCCAGAAGCACCTATAGGACTTGAAGTGTGTTAGTCCCATCACACAGACCTATATTTTCTTCCCAGAAGCACCTATAGGACTTGAAGTGTGTTAGTCCCATCACACAGACCTATATTTTCTTCCCAGAAGCACCCATAGGACTTGAAGTGTGTTAGTCCCATCACACAGAGCTATATTTTCTTCCCAGAAGCACCTATAGGACTTGAAGTGTGTTAGTCCCATCACACAGACCTATATTTTCTTCCCAGAAGCACCTATAGGACTTGAAGTGTGTTAGTCCCATCACACAGAGATCATATATTTTGTTCCCAGAGGCACCTATAGGACTTGAAGTGTGTTAGTCCCATCACACAGACCTATATTTTCTTCCCAGAAGCACCTATAGGACTTGAAGTGTGTTAGTCCCATCACACAGAGATCATATATTTTGTTCCCAGAGGCACCTATAGGACTTGAAGTGTGTTAGTCCCATCACACAGAGATCCTATATTTTGTTCCCAGAAGCACCTATGGGACTTGAAGTGTGTTAGTCCCATCACACAGAGCTATATTTTGTTCCCAGAAGCACCTATAGGACTTGAAGTGTGTTAGTCCCATCACACAGACCTATATTTTCTTCCCAGAAGCACCTATAGGACTTGAAGTGTGTTAGTCCCATCACACAGAGATCATATATTTTGTTCCCAGAGGCACCTATAGGACTTGAAGTGTGTTAGTCCCATCACACAGACCTACATTTTCTTCCCAGAAGCACCTATAGGACTTGTAGTGTGTTAGTCCCATCACACAGAGATCATATATTTTGTTCCCAGAGGCACCTATAGGACTTGAAGTGTGTTAGTCCCATCACACAGACCTATATTTTCTTCCCAGAAGCACCTATAGGACTTGAAGTGTGTTAGTCCCATCACACAGAGATCATATATTTTGTTCCCAGAAGCACCTATAGGACTTGAAGTGTGTTAGTCCCATCACACAGACCTATATTTTCTTCCCAGAAGCACCTATAGGACTTGAAGTGTGTTAGTCCCATCACACAGAGATCATATATTTTGTTCCCAGAAGCACCTATAGGACTTGAAGTGTGTTAATCCCATCACACAGACCTATATTTTCTTCCCAGAAGCACCTATAGGACTTGAAGTGTGTTAGTCCCATCACACAGAGATCATATATTTTGTTCCCAGAAGCACCTATAGGACTTGAAGTGTGTTAGTCCCATCACACAGACCTATATTTTCTTCCCAGAAGCACCCATAGGACTTGAAGTGTGTTAGTCCCATCACACAGAGATCATATATTTTGTTCCCAGAAACACCTATAGGACTTGAAGTGTGTTAGTCCCATCACACAGACCTATATTTTCTTCCCAGAAGCACCTATAGGACTTGAAGTGTGTTAGTCCCATCACACAGACCTATATTTTCTTCCCAGAAGCACCATAGGACTTGAAGTGTGTTAGTCCCATCACACAGAGCTATATTTTCTTCCCAGAAGCACCTATAGGACTTGAAGTGTGTTAGTCCCATCACACAGACCTATATTTTCTTCCCAGAAGCACCTATAGGACTTGAAGTGTGTTAGTCCCATCACACAGAGATCATATATTTTGTTCCCAGAGGCACCTATAGGACTTGAAGTGTGTTAGTCCCATCACACAGACCTATATTTTCTTCCCAGAAGCACCTATAGGACTTGAAGTGTGTTAGTCCCATCACACAGAGATCATATATTTTTTTCCCAGAGGCACCTATAGGACTTGAAGTGTGTTAGTCCCATCACACAGAGATCCTATATTTTGTTCCCAGAAGCACCTATGGGACTTGAAGTGTGTTAGTCCCATCACACAGAGCTATATTTTGTTCCCAGAAGCACCTATAGGACTTGAAGTGTGTTAGTCCCATCACACAGACCTATATTTTCTTCCCAGAAGCAACTATAGGACTTGAAGTGTGTTAGTCCCATCACACAGAGATCCTATATTTTGTTCCCAGAAGCACCTATAGGACTTGAAGTGTGTTAGTCCCATCACACAGAGATCATATATTTTGTTCCCAGAAGCACCTATAGGACTTGAAGTGTGTTAGTCCCATCACACAGAGATCATATATTTTATTCCCAGAAGCACCTATAGGACTTGAAGTGTGTTAGTCCCATCACACAGAGCTATATTTTCTTCCCAGAAGCACCTATAGGACTTGAAGTGTGTTAGTCCCATCACACAGACCTATATTTTCTTCCCAGAAGCACCTATAGGACTTGAAGTGTGTTAGTCCCATCACACAGAGATCATATATTTTGTTCCCAGAAGCACCTATAGGACTTGAAGTGTGTTAGTCCCATCACACAGACCTATATTTTTTTCCCAGAAGCACCCATAGGACTTGAAGTGTGTTGGTCCCATCACACAGAGATCATATATTTTGTTCCCAGAAGCACCTATAGGACTTGAAGTGTGTTAGTCCCATCACACAGACCTATATTTTCTTCCAAGAAGCACCTACAGGACTTGAAGTGTGTTAGTCCCATCACACAGAGATCATATATTTTGTTCCCAGAGGCACCTATAGGACTTGAAGTGTGTTAGTCCCATCACACAGACCTATATTTTCTTCCCAGAAGCACCTATAGGACTTGAAGTGTGTTAGTCCCATCACACAGAGATCATATATTTTGTTCCCAGAAGCACCTATAGGACTTGAAGTGTGTTAGTCCCATCACACAGACCTATATTTTCTTCCCAGAAGCACCCATAGGACTTGAAGTGTGTTAGTCCCATCACACAGAGATCATATATTTTGTTCCCAGAAGCACCTATAGGACTTGAAGTGTGTTAGTCCCATCACACAGACCTATATTTTCTTCCCAGAAGCACCTATAGGACTTGAAGTGTGTTAGTCCCATCACACAGAGATCCTATATTTTGTTCCCAGAAGCACCTATAGGACTTGAAGTGTGTTAGTCCCATCACACAGAGATCCTATATTTTGTTCCCAGAAGCACCTATAGGACTTGAAGTGTGTTAGTCCCATCACACAGAGATCCTATATTTTGTTCCCAGAAGCACCTATAGGACTTGAAGTGTGTTAGTCCCATCACACAGAGCTATATTTTGTTCCCAGAAGCACCTATAGGACTTGAAGTGTGTTAGTCCCATCACACAGACCTATATTTTCTTCCCAGAAGCAACTATAGGACTTGAAGTGTGTTAGTCCCATCACACAAAGCTATATTTTCTTCCCAGAAGCACCTATAGGACTTGAAGTGTGTTAGTCCCATCACACAGAGCTATATTTTCTTCCCAGAAGCACCTATAGGACTTGAAGTGTGTTAGTCCCATCACACAGAGCTATATTTTGTTCCCAGAAGCACCTATAGGACTTGAAGTGTGTTAGTCCCATCACACAGAGATCCTCTATTTTCTTTGCAGAAGCACCCATAGGACTTCTAGTGTGTTAGTGGCATCACACAGAGCTCCTATATTTTCTTCTCAGCAGCACCCACAGGACTTCTAGTGGCATCACACAGAGCTCCTATATTTTCTTTGCAGAAGCACCCATAGGACTTCTAGTGTGTTAGTGGCATCACACAGAGCTCCTATATTTTCTTTGCAGAAGCACCCATAGGACTTCTAGTGTGTTAGTGGCATCACACAGAGCTCCTATATATTCTTCTCAGCAGCACCCACAGGACTTCTAGTGTGTTAGTGGCATCACACAGAGCTCCTATATTTTCTTCGCAGAAGCACCCACAGGACTTCTAGTGTGTTAGTGGCATCACACAGAGCTCCTATATTTTCTTTGCAGAAGCACCCATAGGACTTCTAGTGTGTTAGTGGCATCACACAGAGCTCCTATATATTCTTCTCAGCAGCACCCACAGGACTTCTAGTGTGTTAGTGGCATCACACAGAGCTCCTATATTTCCTTTGCAGAAGCACCCATAGGACTTCTAGTGTGTTAGTGGCATCACACAGAGCTCCTATATTTTCTTCTCAGCAGCACCCACAGGACTTCTAGTGTGTTAGTGGCATCACACAGAGCTCCTATATTTTCTTTGCGGAAGCACCCATAGGACTTCTAGTGTGTTAGTGGCATCACACAGAGCTCCTATATATTCTTCTCAGAAGCACCCACAGGACTTCTAGTGTGTTAGTGGCATCACACAGAGCTCCTATATTTTTTCTTTGCAGAAGCACCCATAGGACTTCTAGTGTGTTAGTGGCATCACACAGAGCTCCTATATTTTCTTCTCAGAAGCACCCACAGGACTTCTAGTGTGTTAGTGGCATCACACAGAGCTCCTATATTTTCTTTGCAGAAGCACCCACAGGACTTCTAGTGTGTTAGTGGCATCACACAGAGCTCCTATATTTTCTTCGCAGAAGCACCCACAGGACTTCTAGTGTGTTAGTGGCATCACACAGAGCTCCTATATTTTCTTTGCAGAAGCACCCATAGGACTTCTAGTGTGTTAGTGGCATCACACAGAGCTCCTATATTTCTTCTCAGCAGCACCCACAGGACTTCTAGTGTGTTAGTGGCATCACACAGAGCTCCTATATTTTCTTTGCAGAAGCACCCATAGGACTTCTAGTGTGTTAGTGGCATCACACAGAGCTCCTATATTTTTCTTCTCAGCAGCACCCACAGGACTTCTAGTGTGTTAGTGGCATCACACAGAGCTCCTATATTTTCTTTGCAGAAGCACCCATAGGACTTCTAGTGTGTTAGTGGCATCACACAGAGCTCCTATATATTTTTCTCAGCAGCACCCACAGGACTTCTAGTGTGTTAGTGGCATCACACAGAGCTCCTATATTTTCTTTGCAGCAGCACCCACAGGACTTCTAGTGTGTTAGTGGCATCACACAGAGCTCCTATATTTTCTTTGCAGAAGCACCCATAGGACTTCTAGTGTGTTAGTGGCATCACACAGAGCTCCTATATATTCTTCTCAGCAGCACCCACAGGACTTCTAGTGTGTTAGTGGCATCACACAGAGCTCCTATATTTTCTTTGCAGAAGCACCCATAGGACTTCTAGTGTGTTAGTGGCATCACACAGAGCTCCTATATATTCTTCTCAGCAGCACCCACAGGACTTCTAGTGTGTTAGTGGCTAGTGGCATCACACAGAGCTCCTATATTTTCTTTGCAGAAGCACCCACAGGACTTCTAGTGTGTTAGTGGCATCACACAGAGCTCCTATATTTTCTTTGCAGAAGCACCCATAGGACTTCTAGTGTGTTAGTGGCATCACACAGAGCTCCTATATTTCTTCTCAGCAGCACCCACAGGACTTCTAGTGTGTTAGTGGCATCACACAGAGCTCCTATATTTTCTTTGCAGAAGCACCCACAGGACTTCTAGTGTGTTAGTGGCATCACACAGAGCTCCTATATTTTCTTTGCAGAAGCACCCACAGGACTTCTAGTGTGTTAGTGGCATCACACAGAGCTCCTATATTTTCTTTGCAGAAGCACCCATAGGACTTCTAGTGTGTTAGTGGCATCACACAGAGCTCCTATATATTCTTCTCAGCAGCACCCACAGGACTTCTAGTGTGTTAGTGGCATCACACAGAGCTCCTATATTTTCTTTGCAGAAGCACCCATAGGACTTCTAGTGTGTTAGTGGCATCACACAGAGCTCCTATATATTCTTCTCAGCAGCACCCACAGGACTTCTAGTGTGTTAGTGGCATCACACAGAGCTCCTATATTTTCTTTGCAGAAGCACCCATAGGACTTCTAGTGTGTTAGTGGCATCACACAGAGCTCCTATATTTTCTTCTCAGCAGCACCCACAGGACTTCTAGTGTGTTAGTGGCATCACACAGAGCTCCTATATTTTCTTTGCAGCAGCACCCACAGGACTTCTAGGGTGTTAGTGGCATCACACAGAGCTCCTATATTTTCTTTGCAGAAGCACCCATAGGACTTCTAGTGTGTTAGTGGCATCACACAGAGCTCCTATATATTCTTCTCAGCAGCACCCACAGGACTTCTAGTGTGTTAGTGGCATCACACAGAGCTCCTATATTTTCTTTGCAGAAGCACCCATAGGACTTCTAGTGTGTTAGTGGCATCACACAGAGCTCCTATATATTCTTCTCAGCAGCACCCACAGGACTTCTAGTGTGTTAGTGGCATCACACAGAGCTCCTATATTTTCTTTGCAGAAGCACCCACAGGACTTCTAGTGTGTTAGTGGCATCACACAGAGCTCCTATATTTTCTTTGCAGAAGCACCCATAGGACTTCTAGTGTGTTAGTGGCATCATACAGAGCTCCTATATATTCTTCTCAGCAGCACCCACAGGACTTCTAGTGTGTTAGTGGCATCACACAGAGCTCCCATATTTTCTTTGCAGAAGCACCCACAGGACTTCAAGTGTGTTAGTGGCATCACACAGAGCTCCTATATTTTCTTTGCAGAAGCACCCATAGGACTTCTAGTGTGTTAGTGGCATCACACAGAGCTCCTATATATTCTTCTCAGCAGCACCCACAGGACTACCGACTACAATGGCTGGAAGACCGCCAAGGGGAGGCAGAGCGTGCAGAGCCAAGAACACAGGGCAGGCAGGCTCTGTTTCTAGTGGACGTGGCCGTGGCCGTGGACGTGGTCGTGCATCGTCATCAGCACGTGGCCATGGGACACGCGCGTCTTTGTTTTCGGCAGCTGGACATGTGGAGCCGCATCATGCTGAAGGCTTGGTAGAATGGATGACCAAGCCCTCCTCATCCTCCTCATCCTCTCTCACCCAGGCTCAGGGTAATGGCAGAGCAGCTGCCAACGCGTACTCAATGGCATCATCAGCCACCCCTTCCCTAGACCCACCATGTCCTCCTGAGGAGTCCCCCGAACTCTTTGAGCACAGTGTTGGGTACATGCTCCAGGAGGATGCCCAACGATTCGAAGGCTCGGATGATGATACCCAGCTTGAGGAATCTGGCAGTACTGTTCCACCAGCTGCAGCTTACTGCCAGGTTTGCTCTAGTGGTGAAGAGGGAGGGGATGATGAGGTCACTGACTCCACGTGGGTGCCTGAAGGGAGAGAGGATGAGGAGGAGGACGAGGAGGAGGAGGATGCGGCGTCACATGTCCAACGAGGCAGGATGCCCCCTGGAGGCCAGGTAGAGGCCAGCACAGCAACTGTGCAACACCGCAGAGCTCCGCCTGTGCAGAGCGCTGCCTCTGCACGTTATCAGAAAAGTTCTTTGGTGTGGGCCTTTTTTGAGACGAGTGCATCAGATCGCACCACTGCTATTTGCAATATTTGTCTCAAGCGTATCTCGCGTGGCCAAAACATCAGCCGCTTGGGCACCACAAGCATGACCAGACATATGTCGACCTGCCATGCAGCTCGTTGGCAGGCACACATAAAAGACCCACACCAAAGAACTAAGCGGACCTCTCCTTGCTCCTCATCAGCTGGGATCTCCATCCCCACTACACCTTCAGTGCTCTCTGAAAGCTGCTCTGAGAGGACTGAAGGTGTAGAATTAGGTGTGTCACAACCAAGTACTTGCAGTACACCGACGTCCGATTGCAGCAGGCAAATTTCCCTGCCCCAGCTGCTGGACCGTAGAAAGAAGTACACTCCCAGCCATCCACATGCCCAGCGGTTGAATGCTAGCTTGGCTAAATTGCTAGAACTTTAGCTGCTGCCTTTTCAGTTGGTAGACTCGGCCCCCTTCCGTGAGTTTGTTCAATGTGCGGTTCCTCAGTGGCAGGTTCCCAAACGCCACTTTTTCTCACGGAAGGCGATTCCGTCTCTCTACCGGCATGTGGAAGGCAATGTCCATGCCTCGCTGGACAGGGCGGTCAGCGGTAAGGTGCATATTACCGCTGACTCATGGTCCAGCAGGCATGGACAGGGACGGTACCTTTCTTTCACGGCCCATTGGGTCACTCTATTGGCAGCTGGGAGGGATGCAGGACAAGGTGCAGTAGTGTTGGAGGTTGTTCCGCCACCACGCCTCCAAAACGCTACTACTGCTACTGGTTGTGACACACCTCTCTCCTCCACCCCCTCCTCTTCTTCTTCCTCCAGTGCTCTGTCCTTGGAACCAGCGGTGCTCCGTAGGCGTACAAGGGGCTACGCAAGTACGCAGGCAAAAAGATGCCATGCCGTGCTTGCGCTGGTGTGTTTGGGGGACAGGAGCCACACTGGGCCAGAGGTTCTGGCAGCTCTGCAGGGGCAGGCCGAGAGGTGGTTGACGCCACGTCAGCTTAAGCCAGGAATGGTCGTTTCTGACAATGGCACCAACCTCCTCTCCGCCCTGCGACAGGGGCAGCTCACCCATGTGCCCTGCATGGCTCACGTCCTCAACCTGGTGGTGCAGCGGTTCTTGGGCAGGTTCCCAGGCTTACAGGATGTCCTGAGGCAGGCCAGGAAAGTCTGTGTGCATTTCCGCCGATCTTATAATGCCAGTGCTCGGCTGACTGAGCTGCAAAAGGAGCTGAACCTGCCCAAGAACCGCCTAATATGTGACATGCCCACCAGGTGGAACTCAACGTTGGCCATGCTGCAGCGACTGCACACGCAGCAGAGGGCCATCAATGAGTACCTTTGCGACTACGGCACCAGGACAGGGTCAGGGGAGCTTGGTTTTTTTTCCCCACTTCAGTGGAGCATGATCAGGGATGCATGCACTGTCCTCTCACCATTTGAGGAGGCCACGAGGATGGTGAGCAGTGACAGTGCATGCATCAGTGACACTGTCCCTCTTGTCCACCTGTTGGAGCATACGCTGCGTGGGATAATGGACAGGGCACTTGAGGCAGAACAGAGGCAGGAAGAGGAGGACTTCCTTGCCTCTCAAGGCCCCCTTTATCCGGACAGTGTTCCTTCTGTCCCACACATCACACAGGAAGAGGATGAGGAGGAGGAGGAGGAGGAGGATTGTGTGAGCATGGAGGTGGAGCCTGGCACTCAGCATCAGCAGCAGCAGTCTTTTAGGGATGATGTACAGTCTCAACAAACCAGTGGACTTGTACGTGGCTGAGAGGAGGTGGCTGGCGATCATGTCATCCTCAGTGACCCAGAAGACTCCGGACCGAATGCCTCAGCTAACCTACGCTGCATGGCCTCCCTGATCCTGCAAAGCCTGCGGAAGGATCCTCGTGTTCTTCGGATCAAGGAGAGGGACCATTACTGGCTGGCCACTCTCCTTGATCCGCGGTACAAGGGTAAGGTTGCGGACCTTATCTTGCCGTCGCAGAGGGAGCAGAGGATGAGACATCTCAGGGAGGCCTTGCAGAAAGGTCTGTGCAACGCGTTCCCAGAAACTGGGAGGTTACAAACTCCTGGTCCTGGGCGACGAGTTGCTGAGGCTTCGGTCAGTAGCAGAAGGAGCGGTGGGGAAGGTGGACGTCTGACCGATGCGTTCAGACAATTTTTTTAGTCCGCAGCCCCAAGGTATGATCGGTTCCAGCAACCATCGCCAGCGTCTGATATACATGGTGCAGGATTACCTTGGGGCAAGGTCAGACTTGGACACCTTTCCCACCGAAAATCCTCTGGCTTACTGGGTCCTGAGGATGGATCACTGGCCAGAGCTTGCACAGTATGCAATTGAGCTACTGGCCTGTCCTGCCTCCAGCGTTCTTTCCGAACGCACATTCAGTGCTGCTGGAGGATTTGTCACCGATCATAGGGTGCGCCTGTCCACCGCCTCGGTTGATCGACTGACCTTCATCAAAATGAATCAGTCTTGGATCACCACCAGCTACCAGGCACCTGAGGCGGATATAACCGAATAATTTTTAATGTCACATCCCTTCAAGACTGCCTATGCTGATGCTGAGTGACTGTCCTCTTATGTTCACTGACTATCCTCTTCCTCCTCCTCAATGATCCATGCCACCACACCAGTGCCTAAGGCACAATTTTTCAGCCCCTGTTTAACAGGGGCGTGTACATACAATTTTTATAAAAAAATGCTTCGCAACACGTGTGACTGCTGTGCTCCAAGTACAGTATCTGTGAGGGGTTGCAGTGTTGTGGCACCAGCACCAGTGCCTAAGGCACAATTTTTCAGCCCCTGTTTAACAGGGGCGTGTACTTACAATTTTTTAAAAAAATGCTTCGCAACACGTGTGACTGCTGTGCTCCAAGTACAGTATCTGTGAGGGGTTGCAGTGTTGTGGCACCATCACCAGTGCCTAAGGCACAATTTTTCAGCCCCTGTTTAACAGGGGCGGGTAATTACAATTTTTAAAAAAAATGCTTCGCAACACGTGTGACTGCTGTGCTCCAAGTACAGTATCTGTGAGGGGTTGCAGTGTTGTGGCACCAGCACCAGTGCCTAAGGCACAATTTTTCAGCCCCTGTTTAACAGGGGCGTGTACTTACAATTTTTTAAAAAAATGCTTCGCAACACGTGTGACTGCTGTGCTCCAAGTACAGTATCTGTGAGGGGTTGCAGTGTTGTGGCACCAGCACCAGTGCCTAAGGCACAATTTTTCAGCCCCTGTTTGACAGGGGCGGGTAATTACAAATCTTGATCTAATAGTTCACAGCAGGGCCCATTCCTGCGCCCACCAAGAGTAACTATGAGGGCCTACAGTCTTGTGGCAACACCGTCCACCACCACCGCCAAAGGCCCAATTTTTCTGCCCTGTTCATCAGGTGCTTGCAATTACAAATCTTGATCTAATAACTCACAGCAGGGCCCATTCCTGCGCCCACCAAGAGTAACTGTGAGAGCTTACAGTCTTGTGGCAACACCGTCCACCACCACCGCCAAAGGCCCAATTTTTCTGCCCTGTTCATCAGGTGCTTGCAATTACAAATCTTGATCTAATAACTCACAGCAGGGCCCATTCCTGCGCCCACCAAGAGTAACTATGAGGGCCTACAGTCTTGTGGCAACACCGTCCACCACCACCGCCAAAGGCCCAATTTTTCTGCCCTGTTCATCAGGTGCTTGCAATTACAAATCTTGATCTAATAACTCACAGCAGGGCCCATTCCTGCGCCCACCAAGAGTAACTGTGAGAGCTTACAGTCTTGTGGCAACACCGTCCACCACCACCACCACCCCCAATTTTTCTGCCCTGTTCAACAGGTGCATGCAATTACAAATCTTGATCTATTAACTCACAGCAGGGCCCATTCCTGTGCCCACCAGTCTTGTGGCTACACCAACATCTAATAGGGCAAATTTCTGCAGAGTATATACGCCAGGCCCCTACTTTCAAACATCCAACTTACAAACGACTCCTACTTGCAAATGGAAAGAGAAAACAGGAAGTGAGAGGAAATCTACCCCTAGGAAGGGAAATTCTATCCTGTTAGATTTAATTTGGGAAAAAGGTATCTCCTCTCTACTGATACTTTATCACCAATCTTTGTTTCAATTAAAACCCCACTTTTTCCAAAAACATTTGTCATTGGGACGGAAAGTGAGGTGACATGTTCTGAACAGATGTGCAAAGACAGCAAATGTTACAGGGGTGATAACCCCTCCCTATGTTCTCCAAAAAGCTTAAAAATTGATTTTTTTGGGATGGAGCTACACTTCATAATGTACCTGTTCAGATTCTACTTAAGAACAAACCTAAAGCCGCAAGTGGTTTTAAATGGCTTCTTTTTTTCCTTTACAAATGTCATTTTGTGCAAGGACAGTTCTAAACACGGGAAACACATGCCACTTCACAGGCATACTCTAGACACCCCCCAGGTACCATATTTAAAGGAAAATTTCACTTTTTTTTTTTTCACTTTATGCATCATTAAAATGACTGCTCCCGAAAAAACGTTAGTTTTTAAAAGTTCTTTTTGCATTGATATATGTCCCCTGGGGCAGGACCCGGGTCCCCAAACCTGTTTTATGACATTAACATGCATATTGGCCGTTGTAATTAGCACTTTTGATTTCGAACGTTCGCGTCCATTATAACGTATAGGGTTCGAAAATTCGCGCAAACTTTCGGTCCGTTCGAAGGTTCTGGTGCGAACCGAACCCGGGGGTGTTCGGCTCATCCCTACTGTTCATTAAAAAAAAAACTTTATATTAAGGGTATATTTAAACTACAAATTCCTCCTTGAAAAATAAGTGCAATACGTCTATATATGATAACAAATGATAGAGTGATACAAATGCTTACAATACACCTTCATAGAATATAAGATGATATGTGGATATGTGCAATCCGTGAATTGAGTGGAAAAATAAAGAAATATATAATAAATATATCACAATTTAAATATGCAAATTAGTTGTTCAGCACCGTATACCGTGCAAATATACAAATAAAAATCATAAAAAATTCATAGAAATTCCTTAAAAGTGTGGATTGTATTAACCGCTTCCCGACCGCCCACTGCATATATACGTCAGCAGAATGGCACGGGCAGGCAAAAGCACATACCTGTACGTCCCCTTTAAATGCCCGCTCCGTGACCCCGGCCGCGGGACCAGCGGACCCGATCGCTGCTGGTGTCCCGCGATCGGGTCACGGAGCTGAAGAAAGGGGAGAGGTATGTGTAAACAAACCTCTCCCCGCGCTTCCTACTCTGCCTGTCATTGATTGGCTGTTCCTGGTCATCGGGAAAGCCGATCAATGACGTCAGACGTCAGCCCCGCCCCCTAATGTAAAAAAAACACACACACGTCACAGCCCATAACCCCTCCCCTCCCCCTAGTGGTTAACTCTTTCACTACAACTGCCATTTATACAGGAATCAATGCATTTAAATAGTATTGATTGCTGTATAAATGACAATGGTCCCAAAAATGTGTCAAAAATTTCCGATGTGTCCGCCATAATGTCGCAGTCACAAAAAAAATCGCTGATCGCCGCCATTACTAGTAAAAAAAAAATATTATTAAAAATGCTATAAAACTATCCCCTATTTTGTAAACGCTATAACTTTTGCGCAAACCAATCAATAATCGCTAATTGCGATTTTTTTTACCAAAAATATGTAGAAGAATACGTATCGGCCTAAACTGAGAAAAAAAAATGTTTTTTTATATTTTTTTGGGGGATATTTCTTATAGCAAAAAGCAAAAAATGTTGCATTTTTTTCAAAATTGTTGCTCTATTTTTGTTTATAGCGCAAAAAATAAAAACTGCAGGGGCGATCAAATACCACCAAAAGAAAGCTCTATTTGTGAGAAATAAAGGACGCCAATTTTGTTTGGGAGCCACGTCGCACGACCGCGCAATTGTCAGTTAAATCAACGCAGTGCCGAATCGCAAAAAGGGGCCTGGTCCTTTGGCTGCCAATTGGTCCGGGGCAAAACCATAATTAAAACCAAGCAAAAAATCCGGTAATAAAGTTCATAGTCCCAATAGAAAAAAATATAAATATAGTAACAGTGGATAAAAGTGTCTTGTGCTAGTGAAAAATTAAAAAATAATAAAAGATCCCATGTTGGTCTATTCCCTCTTGAAAAACTTGATCACAGCATACGTGGCTTATCCGTGCTTCTATTGTGACTGCACTCACCAGAGAAAATTATCCCTCCAGGGGTAGAAGGCATTCACAGTTTTTGCCACTGTGTAGCACTCTGGAAATTTTACCCAATCCTTAGATCTCCTGTTTAGTATTTCCCTTGCAGGTCATATAAAAGAGAGAAGGACCCCAATAGTTTAATATTGTATGGAAAAGGTTTTTATTATAAGAATATGTGGAATGTACTCACATTTGCCAATAAGTTTAAAAGCATGTACTGCTGACAGCTGGAAATGACACAGGTACGTCCGTTATCCCAGTCATAACAAAGTCTCTAGAGCCAAATGAGGGAAATGGAGAGAAAACCCTTCAGCTCCGCCAAGCAGATCCTGGGACAGATCCAAAGAGGCCATGTAAAGAGATAAAACAGCAACACTCATATGATATTTCTGATGGCAGCTTAGGGTGTAAGAAAGATGTAGCACAACAACCAGGAGCCTCAGTCAATAGCACCGGTGTGCATCGATGTTTAATAACTCTCAGTTCCAATGGCACCAGCCAACGAGAGCGAGATTATACCCTGCACCTTTCAGACAGAGTGCAATTTCACAGGGGAAAGGATTGGGCAGTGACACATTTCCAGGGCAATGCCCTCTTTTAGTAAGCCTGCTTAACTGGACACAATCTTGACTATATGCCACAGGCTTGTTCTTGATCTGTTGTGCATCCAATATTTAAGCTGGGATTTTGACAGCTCTGAAAGTGGAAATGATCAGAGCTTAGCACTTTCAGTTTCAGAAATTTCATAGCATCTCAAGTAATGGATGTTTTGTGATCTGCTTCTACTCTCCATTTTAAAAGCATTTACTATGGTCCCTAGCTCCCCTGAGGAGCACAACGGAGGGTGTAGAGGGTGTGTTTGTCATAATTGCAGTACCTTAAAAGTGATTGTATGCCTTTATAGCCAATTAGATCACTTTTATGCAAAAGCTGGGAGCCGTCTGACAAAATTAAATCAAGCTCCTGGCTGCTTCTGCTGTCATGGCTTTGCTTTAACCCAGGGGTAGGTAACATTAGAAAGATGGGGGTCTACTTGAACAAAACTCTTATGAAGTCAAAGGTCACTGGGCACAATGTCCTGTTGTTAGGGCCAGTTTACACCAGAACCTGGTGCCAAAAAGGCATGTTCCATGTGTTCAAGATGAATTGCCTTTGTGATCTTCTGCGGGTGATAATACATTGTTAATCCAAAACGTAGATCACAAACGCAGTGTGTTTGTTGACACAAGATACTGCAGTATCATGCAATTTGGCACAGTGCATTTTTAAAAGTACAAATTTTTGTGCAGTCTGATGTGATTGCAGCTAGGGCCTGATTTACATCTCAGGAGCCTGTAGGCAAAGAATTCTGAAAAAAAAAATGAATGTAGGGTTAAACAGTGCATTACGCTCAGAGTGCAGGGTTCAGAAGTGCGTTGCACTCAGAATGCAGGGTTAAGGAGTGTGTTAAGCTCAGAATGCAGGGTTCAACAGTGCATTATGTTTAGATTGCAGGGTTCATGATTGCATTGGGCTCAGAATGCAGGGTTCACCAGTGCATTAGGCTCAGAAGGCAGGGTTCCCCAGTGCATTACGCTCAGAATGCTGGGTTTAGAAGTGCGTTATGCTCAGAATGCCGGGTTAAGGACTGTGTTACACTCAGAATGCTGGGTTAAAGACTGTGTTATGCTCAGAATGCACACACACTCACACACACACACACACACACACACACACACACACACACACAGTAGTGGCCTCTGCCCCCCCCCCCCACCAGCAGTGACCTAACTTTTCAGAGCGGATAGCTGGAGGCAAAACAGTTCTGTTCAGAGGACGGGAGCTGGCAGAGTGACTTTTCACAATAACAAGCTGGTGATTGGTTGCTTAGGACTGCCCTGTGTCCTAGCAACCAATTGCCTGCTGGTTAACTTGAAAAGTTAATTTGGCCAGCTCCTCCTCCCACCCTCTGTCCTGAGCCGGGCTGCCTCCTGTGCTCTGCTGTTCACTGATGACAGCAGCGTAGGAGGCTGGGGCGGAGGGAGAGAGAAGGACTGGCACCTAGAAGGCACAGCGGAGGAGGCTGGTGGGGAGAGACAAGGACCGCCACCTATATGGTGGGGGTGAGAGGTGCAGGGACCTGTTCCTGGTCTACCTGTCACCTGCTCGTGGTCAACAGGTAGACCACAATCAACGGTTTTGCTGACCCCTGCTTTAACCACTTTGTCTAGGATGTTAACTTCAAATCATGCCCCGGCATCATTTGAAAGGAAAAAAAGAAAAGCAATGAAGTACAAGAACAGTGTGCTCCAAGTCAGGTCTCTTCACTCTGCTCCCCCTTTCTGCGCTCTGTGCTAATATTACAGATTAAAAGGCTGGCACTGCTAATGGTGGTGGTGGCGGGAGGTGACAAATACATATTGTGGTAGTAAACAAAAGTGAAAGTATTTTTTTCAGCATTTTGAGCATGAATTTATCAATATTATATGTAAAAGAAGAGGTTAGTAAGGGCTTGTTGAGACAACTAAAGCATTTTTACTGCATGTTAAATATATGTAAATAATTGAATGGCCACAGTTCTACTTCACACAAAAGGCCAACATTATTTAGTGTATCTAGATGAGCATTATATCTAAATATAGCCCTGCTTCCCACCTGAACAAAGGAAAGGCCATGTGAGCAAAGTACAATAGTACCTTACCAGAGCCTTAAAAAATCATCTTTCATTTTTTACCAATAACAACTTTATAAATAATACATTTACCTAATACCAAATTTTCAATTTAGAATGTGATTGTATGTTACATGTAGAGTTAGCAGGGTGACATATGATCACACCTCCCAGCATTTATCAAAACAAATCCTTTTAGCAACACAAAAATATTGTATACAAAGTTACCCAAAAAATCTATAAACATACAAAAATAAAAAAACATTTCTGTAACACAACTTTAAAAAATACACAAGTGCATTTCAATCTCTACAATTTCTACTTTAATATTCCTAACTGTTGCAAATTTCTTTTTATATCTAAAAACATGCTTTTGTGTACTGCTTTATAAATATTACATGCACTTTCTTAGTATTTCCTGTGGTCTAATCTTGTATTGCTTTCTATGAAAACACAATTTCCCCCTAGCCTATTTCCAAGCATAAAATTTTTATGAAACATATCCTTTATTGCTTTTTTCTGGTCCATGTGATTTTCTTGACTATTTTCGTTTGTTCAAAGAAAGTGTTTTGTAAATGGAAGCTGCATTACATTTAAAACCTGCATATAAATGTTTTTGGTAAAATAGAAAAGAGAGTACATTGTAGTGTCCAATCTTTTCAATAGGGCATATATCTACTTTGCAAATGTTAATGTACTGTACTAATTTTGTCATCAAGAATACTGTATGTCCTGACACATGGAAATTACAATCAGAACTGTTGTCAGATTGGAAAAGAATAGGCTTATCCTATAACCTGGCTAAATAAATTAATCACCAAATGAGCAATCACAAGTGGAAAACTTTGGGGAAGAATTACGATAAATATTGTTATTATAATAAAGTCCTAGGAGATACACCAATTGTTTGTTATTGTACTTATCTTGTGTTTTGTTGAATTTTCTGCGATGCCCGCATTTTTTCCAAAAAATCTGTGTTTTGAGAGGGAGAAGGTAAAGAGTGTGATCTAGAGGTCTTCGGCAGTGAGGGAGCAACCAACGACCAACACCGTACACAAATCCAAGAAAACACTACGCTAAACACATCCCTTGCAACATTATCAACTTATCTACCTACACACTTACCAATCACGAAATTGCTGTTTTGGAAAAAGGACTTACCTTTTGTCCTGTGTCACAACTCGATAAATTCACTGTTATTAAAGATATACACCTGTTTATTCGCAAATTATTATTACAAAGCATGTACACCCCTAACCCGTTCGCTGACTCACTTACACACACCGCTTTAGAAACCACCGCCCTCCGACAGCTCACCGAGCTCTTGGAGGAAAGTGATTGCTCTGACCTGATTGACACCCTAGATTTAGACACCATTTTAGCCAAAGTTGATGAAGATCCTTTGAGCCACCCTTCTTCCACTTCTCACAAAATCAGCATTAAGAAGAAATCTAGCTTCTTCCCACCTCCCAGCACCAATCCACGAGCAGCACTGTTTTTGCAGGCAGTAACCCGTGAAATCCGCAACCTCAAAATTTACCCCAATCGTTCCAAAATGAAAAATCTTTCATACAACCAACATCTTGCCTTGCAAAACCTCAAAACTAATTCCTCTATCATAATCAAACCAGCTGACAAAGGCGGAAATATAGTCATTCTTAATAGAATTGACTATGTCAGGATGTGCCAAGATATTTTGCAAAACAAGGAATGGTATAAAATAATCCCCGTATCCTACATCTCTTCTTCCCAACAAGAATTATACACACTCATTGATTCCGCTTTCCAACAAGGCGTTATAGACAAACATACCACTGAATATGTTAGGACCAAATTTCCCAGAGAAGCTACGTTTTATGCACTACCTAAAGTGCATAAAAACCTGCCCAGACCACCAGGCAGGCCTATAGTCTCCGGAAGAGGCTCTCTTACCAATAACCTCAGCCGATATGTTGACAAACTTCTTCAACCCTTAGTTATACTACTACCTTCGTAAATACGTGATACCACACATTTATTACAAGGACTGCCGGACCTCCATGTCGATGATGACACTCTCCTAGTCGCCATCGACGTGGAGGCCCTATACAGTTCTATTCCTCACTCTCTGGGATTATTGGCTATCCAGCACATACTCTCTACCACCTCCATGTATCCTTCTGACCTATCTATATTCATTATTAATGCTCTAAACTTTATACTTACTCATAATTTATTTTCCTTCGACGGGTCCCACTACCTCCAAGTACAGAGCGTGGCCATGGGCACATGCTGCGCACCGGCCTACGCGAACCTGTACTTGGGGGAGTGGGAACGATTACTCTTTTCAGACCCATCTGCCACTATATATACCAAATATATTGCGACTTTTCGTCGCAACATTGATGATATCCTTGTCCTCTGGCAAGGACCAGCAGAAATGCTACACAAATTTCTACATTTCTTGAACAAGTCCAACTCACTGAATTTAAAATGTACTATGACATACAGTGCTACTTCTATCTCGTTCTTGGACCTCACACTCATCAAGGACCAAGAGGGACATATACAAAGTCACTTGCGGAAACGCAATTCTGGCTGCCTCTAGTTTTCACCCAGAACCCCTTTTAAAATCAATCCCGTATGCCCAATATCTCCGTGCCCGTCGCAACTGCTCGACCGAGATCTCCTTTGAACACGAGGCCTCTGTCTTACGCAGGAGACTTCGGGCACGAGGATATACGCACGGGGTTCTCAAGACCGCATATAAAAAAGCCAAATCCAAATCACGTTCTACTCTACTCTTTGTCCCTAATTCTAGGGAAACCAGTACCCCCCTCAGGATTATAACTAATTACTGTCAGCAACACACTCTAATTACTCAAATACTTTCTCGACATTGGCACATCATTGCGACAGATAACTCCCTTTCCCCCTTTGTCCCCACATATCCTCTACTTACTTATAGAAGAGCCCCATCTCTTCGAGACAAACTCATCAGAAGTGAATACACTACCTCCTTTAAACCACATAAACAGCTTAAATGAACATTTCCCTGTGGTAACTGCAAATATTGCAGATACCTCCACAAACCCAATACACTGAACCTTCTGCCTAATGGCCAACAATTTTTTCCTCAACATTATGTAAACTGTCGTTCGATCGGCATAGTCTACTTACTAGAATGTGAATGCGGATGTTTTTATGTTGGAAAGACCAAATTGCCATTTTGGAAACGCATATACCGTCATACCCTAAGTATCAACCAAAAAGACCCTGATCTCCCCTTGGGGCGACACTGTGAACTTGTACACCAAGACTCTACCCCCCAAATTTTGTTTAAAGCACTTGACCATATCCCCCCACCCAACCGGGGTGGCGATTACAATAAAGCTCTATTACAGAGCGAGCTCAGATGGATTTTCCATCTCAACACTACATCTCCTCCTGGCCTAAACGAGGCCTTCAATTTCAAACCATATCTCGAAGGGTTCCAATCTGGGGTTTGTGAACTAGATTTATAACCCCTTGCATATATACAATTGGTTTCTGTAATGTTGTGCACCATCTCTGTACGTCACTATGTAATTGCTTATTCTTTGATGCATACTGTGTTACGCCCTTTATCATTACCCTTAATTGCATTGATATAAATGTGTATTTTCAATGTAATATGTTTACTGTAACATATATTATGCCATGCCATGTACTTTTGTCTCAGACTTTATCCTATGTTCAATGCCTGATTACGACCATGCTGTAATCCCCCGTTCTACATTGCTTCCAATAGGTGGTGGTAACCATACTGTGGACCTGGACTCACATGCACGAGATCACAGCCCCATCCTTTATTAAATTGATGTTTTTGGCCAGAGCACATTGGCATATATACAATTTTTTCTACAGAACTGCCTCCCTAAATACGCCTCTAGACATTCGCTGCGCATGCTCAATTTGGCTGCCCGGCGCGGGTAAGACAGTGCGCATGCACGGATTCCACCCCGCGCCTGCGCGCGTTGCGCTCTCTCTGGGAGCTCACATTCTTTGTGCGCCCTCTGTTTGCGCTCCATCTGGAGCGCAGACTAGGAGGGAGCATCTGCCCGCGTCAGTGATGTCACGACGCTGGACGCGGTCCCGCCCATACAGGGCGGGGCCGCGCCCAGCGCCGTCTCGTCTGGGATCTCCTTAGGGGATATATACACAGCTACTTCAGCTGTTTCCCCTGCCGCACTGACCTATCAACAAGCCAGTCACTCGGTAAACGTCACTACTTGGCGCCCATACACAGCTGCAAACAATATCCATACTCAATACAAATAGCCGGCAATGGCGGGGATAGACATGCTTATTCCCTGTTGGCGTTCTGAGACGATTATACCTACATTTTCTGCGAGTCAGGTAATATACCCCTACACTCTCTACTACTATTTTACACCTCTCAGTCTGGTCTATACTCTATGACCCACTGACTCTAACATTAGTCAAACTTTTTAATCTATTCCAGCTCTCTACAGAGATCTTGCAGCCACTTGAGCTTCCAGCAGTCTACTGCCCTGCCACAAGGCAACGTTCTTTGCTAGGGATGAGCCGAACACCAACCCATTTGGCTCACACCAGAACCCGCGAACGGACCTAAAGGCCGTGCGAGCTTTAAAACCCTATTAGTTATAATGGATGCAAACGTTCGAAATCAAAAGTGCTAATTTTAAAGGCTAATATGCATGTTAATGTCATAAAAAGTGTTTGGGGACCTGGGTCCTGCCCCAGGGGACATGTATCAATGCAAAAAATGTTTTTAAAAATGGCCGTTTTTTCAGGAACAGTGATTTTAATAATGCTTAAATTGAAACAATAAAAGTGTAATATTCCTTTAAATTTCGTACCTGGGGGGTGTCTATAGTATGCCTGTAAAGGGGCGCATGTTTCCCGTGTTTAGAACTGTCTCTGCAAAAAGTGTCATTTTTGCAAGTAAAAAAGCTATTTAAAAATCACTCGCGGCTAATGTGTATTGACGGCTCCCGTAATACAGAGAACAGTCATTCATTGAAACTGAAAGTCATTCATAAAAAAAAAGTAATTGATAAAAAATAAAAAAAAATGAAAAAAAAAAAAAGCGTGGGGGTCCCCCCAAATTCAATAACCAGGCCCTTCAGGTCTGGGATGGATATTAAGGGAACCCCAGCCAAAAAAAAAAATGGCGTAGGGTCCCCCTCAAAATCCATACCAGACCCTTGAGGTCTGGGATGGATTTTAAGGGGAACCCTAGCCAAAAAAAATGGCGTGGGGTCCCCCTCAAAATCCATACCAGACCCTTATCCAAACACGCAACCTGGCAGGCCGCAGGAAAAGAGGGGGGGACGAGAGCGCCCCCCCCTCCCGCCTGAACCGTACCAGGCCACATGCCCTCAAAATTGGGAGGATGCTTTGGGGTCCCCCCCAAAGCACCTTGCCCCCATGTTGATGAGGACAAGGGCCTCTTCCCCACAACCCTGGCCATTGGTTGTGGGGGTCTGCGGGCGGGGGGCTTATCGGAATCTGGAAGCCCCCTTTAACAAGGGGACCCCCAGATCCCGCCCCCCCCTGTGTGAAATGGTAAGGGGGTACAAAAGTACCCCTACCATTTCACCAAAAAAGTGTCAAAAATGTTAAAAATGACAGGAGACGGTCTTTGACAATTCCTTTATTAAAATCTTCTTTCTTCTTTCTTCATCCTTCGGTTTCTTCATCTTCTCCTTCCGTCATCTTCTTCCATCTTCTTCTTCCTCCGATCCGCTTCTTCTTGCGCTGGTCTTCTCGTCCTTCTCGTCCGGCATCTTCTTCCGTCGGCGTCGGCGTCAGTGTCGGTGTCTCTTCTTGGGCCGCTCCGCGCAATGGGATGCTCCCGCTGTGTGAGGCTCCGCTCCGTCTGACAAGTCTTTTATAACGGAGGGCACCTGGTGACCCCGCCCCCCTCTGACGTCATGGGGAAAGCCATAGGGAATTCCCCATGATGTCCCCGTGCGTCAGAGGGGGCGGGGTCACCAGGTGCCCTCCATTATAAAAGACCTGTCAGACGGAGCGGAGCCTCACACAGCAGGAGCCTCCCATTGCGCGGAGCGGCCCAAGAAGAGACACCGATACTGACGCCGACGCCGACGGAAGAAGATGCCGGACGAGAAGGACGAGAAGACCAGCGCAAGAAGAAGCGGATCGGAGGAACAAGAAGATGGAAGAAGATGGAAGAAGAAGATGGAAGAAGATGACGGAAGGAGAAGATGAAGAAACTGAAGGATGAAGAAAGAAGAAAGAAGATTTTAATAAAGGAATTGTCAAAGACCGTCTCCTGTCATTTTTAACATTTTTGACACTTTTTTGGTGAAATGGTAGGGGTACTTTTGTACCCCCTTACCATTTCACACAGGGGGGGGGCGGGATCTGGGGGTCCCCTTGTTAAAGGGGGCTTCCAGATTCCGATAAGCCCCCCGCCCGCAGACCCCCACAACCAATGGCCAGGGTTGTGGGGAAGAGGCCCTTGTCCTCATCAACATGGGGACAAGGTGCTTTGGGGGGACCCCAAAGCACCCTCCCAATGTTGAGGGCATGTGGCCTGGTACGGTTCAGACGGGAGGGGGGGGGCGCTCTCTTCCCCCCTTCTTTTCCTGCGGCCTGCCAGGTTGCGTGCTCGGATAAGGGTCTGGTATGGATTTTGAGGGGGACCCTACGCCATTTTTTTTTGTCTGGGGTTCCCCTTAATATCCATCCCAGACCTGAAGGGCCTGGTTATTGAATTTGGGGGACCCCCACGCTTTTTTTTTGTTTTTTATTAATGAATGACAGTTCTCTGTGTTACAGGAGCCATCAATTCATTAGCCGCGAGTGCTTTTAAATAGCTTTTTTCCTGCAAAAATTACACTTTTTTGCAGGGAAAGTTCTAAGCACAGGAAACCTGCCCCCCTTCACAGGCCACCTATAGACACCCCCCAGATGTGATACTGCAATGCTGTTCTAACAGCACGCACACACAAATCCCCAGAAATAGAGCATATCTTGTCAGCAGTCAGCAACACACTGACACGCTGACACTGTGACTGAAACATAATATGCATTCCTAAACCTTACGCACACAGTCCAGAAAAAAGCCTCACTATTCTGGCATATAAAATCTTTTAAGGAATATATTGCTCACGGCATTAACCCCTTCGGTCTCAGGGTACAAATTTTTCCTACCTTTCAGGACATCCGCCCGGATTTTAAACAAACCTGGGAGAATGTCCTCAAACAATGCTCGATCGACTTAATGAAGTTGCTTATTCAGGAATATGAGGCACAAATGTCCCTCCTGGATACCAAACTTGCATCGATCAATACCCAATTGACCCAATTTATTGATCATCCGCTATACAAAACACTGGATGAACAACTAAAAACTCGCTTTGACAAATTCAACCACGATATTCTGTCACAAAAAGACAAAAAATTATTTTGTGACAAAAAAGCGTTCCATGAAGAACGTGCATACAAATGTAACGAAGCGAACCGTGCAGGCCGCCAATCGGCCCCTGCACGACTCGCTTCTAAGCTGCCACCCTCTCGGTCTACTGCTGACAGAAACAACACTTTTTCTCAAGTGCCACCCACACCCAACCCCCCACACGGCTCTTGTAATCCCAAAAGAGGCCGCACACCTAGTGATGATGTCTCCGACATTGAGGGACCCACCGACGGTTCACCTGCTAGGTTGCTCCCTCACTGCCGAAGACCTCTAGATCACACTCTTTACCTTCTTCCTCTCAAAACACAGATTTTTTGGCCAAAATGCGGGCATCGCAGAAAATTCAACAAAACACCGTACACAAATCCAAGAAAACACTACACTAAACACATCCTCTTGCAACATTATCAACTTATCTACCTACACACTTACCAATCACGAAATTGCTGTTTTGGAAAAAGGACTTACCTTTTGTCCTGTGTCACAACTCGATAAATTCACTGTTATTAAAGATAAACACCTGTTTATTCGCAAACTATTATTACAAAGCATGTACACCCCTAACCCGTTCTCTGACTCACTTACACACACCGCTTTAGAAACCACCACCCTCTGACAGCTCACCGAGCTCTTGGAGGAAAGTGATTGCTCTGACCTGATTGACACCCTAGATTTAGACACCATTTTAGCCAAAGTTGATGAAGATCCTTTGAGCCATCCTTCTTCCACTTCTCACAAAATCAGCATTAAGAAGAAATCTAGCTTCTTCCCACCTCCCAGCACCAATCCACGAGCAGCACTGTTTTTGCAGGCAGTGACCCGTGAAATCCGCAACCTCAAAATTTACCCCAATCGTTCCAAAATGAAAAATCTTTCATACAACCAACATCTTGCCTTGCAAAACCTCAAAACTAATTCCTCTATCATAATCAAACCAGCTGACAAAGGCGGAAATATAGTCATTCTTAATAGAATTGACTATGTCAGGATGTGCCAAGATATTTTGCAAAACAAGGAATGGTATAAAATAATCCCTGTATCCTACATCTCTTCTTCCCAACAAGAATTATACACACTCATTGATTCCGATTTCCAACAAGGCGTTATAGACAAACATACCACTGAATATGTTAGGACCAAATTTCCCAGAGAAGCTACGTTTTATGCACTACCTAAAGTGCATAAAAACCTGCCCAGACCACCAGGCAGGCCTATAGTCTCCGGAAGAGGCTCTCTTACCGATAACCTCAGCCGATATGTTGACAAAGTTCTTCAACCCTTAGTTATACTACTACCTTCGTATATACGTGATACCACACATTTATTACAAGGACTGTCGGACCTCCATGTCGATGATGACACTCTCCTAGTCGCCATCGACGTGGAGGCCCTATACAGTTCTATTCCTCACTCTCTGGGATTATTGGCTATCCAGCACATACTCTCTACCACCTCCATGTATCCTTCTGACCTATCTATATTCATTATTAATGCTCTAAACTTTATACTTACTCATAATTTCTTTTCCTTCAACGGGTCCCACTACCTCCAAGTACAGGGCGTGGCCATGGGCACATGCTGCGCACCGGCCTACGCGAACCTGTACTTGGGGGAGTGGGAACGATTACTCTTTTCAGACCCATCTGCCACTATATATACCAAATATATTGCGACTTTTCGTCGCTACACTGATGATATCCTTGTCCTCTGGCAAGGACCAGCAGAAATGCTACACAATTTTCTACATTTCTTGAACACGTCCAACTCACTGAATTTAAAATTTACTATGACATACAGTGCTACTTCTATCTCCTTCTTGGACCTCACACTCATCAAGGACCAAGAGGGACATATACAAAGTCACTTGTAGCCGGAAACACAATTCTGGCTGCCTCTAGTTTTCACCCAGAACCCCTTTTAAAATCAATCCCGTATGCCCAATATCTCCGTGCCCGTCGCAACTGCTCGACCGAGATCTCCTTTGAACACGAGGCCTCTGTCTTACGCAGGAGACTTCGGGCACGAGGATATACGCACTGGGTTCTCAAGACCGCATATAAAAAAGCCAAATCCAAATCACGTTCTACTCTACTCTTTGTCCCTAATTCTAGGGAAACCAGTACCCCCCTCAGGATTATAACTAATTACTGTCAGCAACACACTCTAATTACTCAAATACTTTCTCGACATTGGCACATCATTGCGACAGATAACTCCCTTTCCCCCTTTGTCCCCACATATCCTCTACTTACTTATAGAAGAGCCCCATCTCTTTGAGACAAACTCATCAGAAGTGAATACACTACCTCCTTTAAACCACATAAACAGCTTAAAGGAACATTTCCCTGTGGTAACTGCAAATATTGCAGATACCTCCACAAACCCAATACACCGAACCTTCTGCCTAATGGCCAACAATTTTTTCCTCAACATTATGTAAACTGTCGTTCGATTGGCATAGTCTACTTACTAGAATGTGAATGCGGATGTTTTTATGTTGGAAAGACAAAATTGCCATTTTGGAAACGCATATACCGTCATACCCTAAGTATCAACCAAAAAGACCTTGATCTCCCCTTGGGGCGACACTGTGAACTTGTACACCAAGACTCTACCCCCAAAATTTTGTTTAAAGCACTTGACCATATCCCCCCACCCAACCGTGGTGGCGATTACAATAAAGCTCTATTACAGAGCGAGCTCAGATGGATTTTCCATCTCAACGCTACATCTCCTCCTGGCCTAAACGAGGCCTTCAATTTCAAACCATATCTCGAAGGGTTCCAATCTGGGGTTTGTGAACTAGATTTATAACCCCTTGCATATATACAATTGGTTTCTGTAATGTTGTGCACCATCTCTGTACGTCACTATGTAATTGCTTATTCTTTGATGCATACTGTGTTACGCCCTTTATCATTACCCTTAATTGCATTGATATAAATGTGTATTTTCAATGTAATATGTTTACTGTAACATATATTATGCCATGCCATGTACTTTTGTCTCAGACTTTATCCTATGTTCAATGCCTGATTACGACCATGCTGTAATCCCCCGTTCTACATTGCTTCCAATAGGTGGTGGTAACCATACTGTGGACCTGATATATACACTTAGTAGAGGAATGGAAGATAATAAAAAGACAGAGGGGTTTGTTTATAAAACAGGGACTGTCTCTATTAATCAGGGACCTGAACAATGCCATACACAGTAGTGGCTGAAGGAGAGGGACTGGTCTCAAGGTCAGGGATTGTCTCTGTATCAAGGACTCTGTGTAGTGTGACATGATGTGTATACAGTGGGGGAGCAGTCTCTCAGCATGCAGCCAGTGTTGTCCCATGTGTCAGTGTAGCACACACAGGTAGCAGACATGTACAAACACACTGACAGGTAAACAACCCCCCTCTCCTCCTGAGGACTTGTTCATGGTCTCCCCACCTCCTCTCCCTTCACAGCCAAGTATGATTGTTCCAGCATGGTCACCGAGCATATCAAGCGGGAAAGGTTGGGGAGAGGGGGGAAGTGGAGAATGAGTGAGAAGGTAGGAAGCACACTGCACACACATGACTTCATCCATCCATCAGAAAGCGCTGTAGACACATTGCACTTGTTCCCCGATCCCTCCCTCTGACAATGTGTCCTCTATGGAGAGGGTAGAGGCTGAGGGTTCCATACACTGGTGCCAGCTGCTCCAGGGGTATCAAATCCTGTGCTGTAAAGTGTCAGGCGCCCATAGTAGCGAGCTCCTGTGAGGTGAATGCGTGGAGGCTTCAGGTGGGTTCTGAAAGATGCTGGGAATGGGGCCCCCCTACTGACCCTGGGCCTTCAGGAAGACTGTCAGTCTGCCCCTGCTGCTGTTTATTTAAATTAAAAACAATTTTTTCTTTTGGGGTTTTTGTTTTTTTATTTGAATTATATGTTCATATGTAGGGTTGAGCGAACCCGAACTGTAAAGTTCCGGTCCGTACCGGACTTTTGGGTGTCTGGGTTCAGGACCCGAACCCGAACAATTGACTGTATGTTTGGGTTCGGGTTCGGGTCCGGTGTTCGGCGATGTAATGGCACCTTTTTAAAAGCTGCAGGGCAGCCAATCAACTGTAGTTTCACTAGTGTGCCCTTAGAAGCCATCACAGCCATGCCTACTAATGGCATGGCTGTGATTGGCTAGTGCAGCATGTGACCCAGCCTCTATATAAGCTAGAGGCACACAGCACGTCACTCTGATTTACACAGTGTAGGGAAAGGTACCTGGCTGCTGTGAGGGAGAGAATTACATGCTAGGAGTCAGTCTACATTCATAAAATATCTTCTAATTAGTCAGTGATCTACATAGATAGAGAGTGTAGGTCAAGGTTCCTGTATCTGCTTTGAGGGAGAGAGAATTATCCAGATTCAGAAATAAATTCTAATACCTGGTTGGGTTGCAGTGCACAGTCTTTTTACACTGCCATGAGCCCAGTACCAGACAAAATATAACTTATATCTGCAAGCTCAGTGCACCAGCACTGCATATGTTACTGTGAGATACACCCTGTACATACTGTGGGTGAATTCTGCTATTGCAAAAACATTGCAAAAAAATAAAATGTTGCAGTGTTTTCTGCATGTGTGCAGGATTGACATATTCAATTGATCTATTTTTCTTCTATTGTGCTATTCAAAAAAAAAAATTGAGTGAAATTTTTTTTTCATAGCATTTTCTGCAGTTTTGCAGTTTTTGAGATACACCCTGTACATACACAACAACCAGCACCACCAGCTGAGATGGAACGTCTTAGCAGGAGACAGCATTTCACCAACATGGTGGAGCAGTATGTGTGCACACGCTTACATGTACTGAATGACGGGTCTGCCCCCTTCAACTTCTGGGTCTCCAAATTGGGCACATGGCCTGAGCTTGCCCTTTTTACGCCTTGGAGGTGCTGGCCTGCCCTGCAGCCAGTGTATTATCTGAACGTGTGTTTAGCACGGCAGGGGGCATTATCACAGACAAGCGCAGCCACCTGTCCAGAGCCAATGTGGACAAGCTCACGTTCATTAAAATGAACTAGGCATGGATCCCACAGGACTTGTCCGTACCTTGTGCAGAATAGACACGGTGTTCTGAGAAAAACTGTTTGGCCATCGGATAGTGTCCGGCCACTTACTGCACAGGCGCAGCGCTTGCGCAGTACGGAGGACAAGGAGATTCACAAAATCTCCGAAGATGAACGGCGCCTGCGCTGTGAGTGCAGGTTCAAGCCCCACCATCCAAGTGGACATACGGTAGCACATAGTAACAGGGCACCTCACGTGCTCGCTCGCCACGCTTCGGGCACAGCCTCGCTTGACTCGGCTTTAACCTCGGACGATGTGGCTTGAACCATCGTCTTCAGAGAGTTTCGAAATCCCCTTGTCCTACGTACTGAGCAAGCACAGTACAGGGCGGACACTATGCGACGGGGGACAAAATTCGACACATCACCAGCCTTACCCAGCCATTGTTGTATTTTTGAACCAGTGTTGACTACCTCGTCCTCAACCACTGCAGCTTCCACCTACACCGCCACATCCAGCGCCACCTCAACCTCCTACTCCATATGGACCTTTCCCACTATCTTATCCATTGAATTGAATAATTTTTTTCCAGAAAGGGTGTATTCTGGGGCATTCCCACCATATGTGTGGCATCGTGCCGTTGAGTTTCTGAGGTTCTTAATGACTTCCTGTACCTCTTCTGCTGAGAAGGGGGCCTCCAGCATATTATTTAAATTTTTTATTTTTTTTATGTTATTTTAAGTTATTTCCCTATCCACATTTGTTTGCAGAGCATTTGCCTTTCTCTTAAAAACATTTTGTTGCCATTTGCAGCCCTCTAGCCCTTTCCATTACCTTTTTACAGCCATTTTAGTCTTCAAGAGTTCGGGTCCCCATTGACTTCAATGGGGTTCAGAATTCGGGGTCAAGTTCAGGTCAAGTTCGGTCCCGAACCCAAACTTTTTTCCGAAGTTCTGCCGAACCCGCTGAACACAAACATCCAGGTGTCCGCTCAACTCTATTCATATGACCTTTTTTAAAGTGTTTAGTCCTGAGAATGATAGATTTACTTGCTACTGAACATCTGCTCTTGGAGCCGCCTTCCGTTCACAACTAGGGATGAGCTCCCGGTTCGGTCTAAACACAGGTTCAGAACAACTTTGCATGTTCTGGTGTTTGTAAAAATGCTAGACTTGCAGCCTTTTGGCAGGATGAGTACCATATATACGTTAAGGATAGTGGGTGGGGATGAGCGAACACCCCCGGGTTCGGTTCGCACCAGAACCTTCGACTAACGAGCGAACACCCCCGGGTTTGGTTCGCACCGAAAACGGACCAAAAGTTTGTGCGAATATTCGAACCCTATTCGTTACAATGGACGCGAACGTTCAAAATCAAAAGTGCTAATTATAACAGCCAATATGCATGTTAATGTCACAAAACAGGTTTGGGGACCCGGGTCCTGCCCCAGGGGACATATATCAATGCAAAAAGAAGTTTTAAAAAATTACGTTTTTTCGGGAGCAGTCATTTTAATGATGCATAAAGTGAAAAAAAAAAGTGATATATTCCTTTAAATATGGTACCTGGGGGGTGTCTAAAGTATGCCTGTGAAGTGGCATGTGTTTCCCGTGTTTAGAACTGTCCCTGCACAAAATGACATTTGTAAAGGAAAAAAATAAGCCATTTAAAACTGCTTGCGGCTTTAATGTCATGTCTTGTCCTGGCAATATGGCTGAAAATCTTTGAGAAAAATGGCATGGCTACCCCATCACCCCCCCCACCCCAGCCCCTTTGGGTCTTGTATGGATATTAAGGGGAACCCCGCACCCAAAATAAAACCCTATACCTACAACCCTATATACTCTGAACAGCAGTATACAGGCGGTGCAAACAAGACAGGGACTGTAGCTTTGTTCTTAAGTAGAATCTGAACAGGTACATTTTTAAGTGTAGCTCCATCCAAAAACAATCTATTTTTAAGCTTTTTGGAGAACATAGGGAGGGGTTATCACCCCTGTAACATTTGTTTTGCTGTCTGTGCACCTGTTCAGAAAATTTCACCTCACTTTCCGTCCCAATGACAAATGTTTTTGGAAAAGTGGGGTTTTTATTGAAACAAGGATTGGTGATAAAGCATCAGTAGAGAGGAGATACCTTTTTCCCAAATTAAATCTAACAGGATAGAATTTCCCTTCCTAGGGGTAGATTTCCTCTCACTTCCTGTTTTCTCCTTCCGTTTGCAAGTAGGAGTCGTTTGTAAGTTGGATGTTTGAAAGTAGGGGCCTGCCGTATATACTCTGCAGAAATTTTCCCCATTAGATGTTGGTGTAGCCACAACACTGTAAGCCCTCACAGTTTACTCTTGGTGGGCACAGGAATTGGCCCTGCTGTGAATTATTAGATCAAGATTTGTAATTGCACGCCCCTGTTGAACAGGGGCAGAAAAATTGTGCCTTAGGCACTGGTGCTGGTATCAAAACACTGCAGCCCCTCACAGATACTGTACTTGTTGCACAGCAGTCAGACCTGTTGCGAAGCATTGCTCAAAACATTGTAATTACATGCCCCTGTGTGAACTATTAGATCAAGATTTGTAATTGCACGCCCCTGTTGAACAGGGCAGAAAAATTGGGCCTTTGGTGGTGGTGGTGGACGGTGTTGCCACAAGACTGTAAGCCCTCACAGTTACTCTTGGTGGGCGCAGGAATGGGCCCTGCTGTGAACTATTAGATCAATATTTGTAATTACACGCCCCTGTTAAATAGGGGCTGAAAAATTGTGCCTTAGGCACTGGTGCTGGTGCCACAACACTGCAACCCCTCACAGATACTGTACTTGGAGCACAGCAGTCAGACCTGTTGCGAAGCATTGCTTAAAAATTGTAATTACACGCCCCTGTTAAACAGGGGCTGAAAAATTGGGCCTTAGGCACTGGTGCTGGTGCCACAACACTGCAACCCCTCACAGATACTGTACTCAGAGCACAGCAGTCAGGCCTGTAGCGAAGCATTGCTTAAAAATTTGTAATTACGCGCCCCTGTTAAACAGGGGCTGAAAAGTTGTGCCAAAGGCACTGGTGCTGGTGCCACAACACTGCAACCCCTCACAGATACTGTACTTGGAGCACAGCAGTCAGACCTGTTGGCGAAGCATTGCTTAAAAAAAAATTGTAATTACACGCCCCTGTTAAACAGGGGCTGAAAAATGGTGCCTTAGGCACTGGTGCTGGTGCCACAACACTGCAACCCCTCACAGATACTGTACTCAGAGCACAGCAGTGAGACCTGTTGCGAAGCATTGCCTAAAAAATTGCAATTACACGCCCCTGTTAAACAGGGGCTGAAAATTTGTGCCTTAGGCACTGGTGCTGGTGCCACAACACTGCAACCCCTCACAGATACTGTACTTGGAGCACAGCAGTCAGACCTGTTGCGAAGCATTGCTTAAAAAATTGTAATTACACGCCCCTGTTAAACAGGGGCTGAAAAATTGGGCCTTAGCCACTGGTGGTGACACCCAGAAACAAAAATGTTCTTCCAATATATCTTTAGGATCATTGAGGAGGAAGAGGATAGTCAGTCAACATAACAGGACAGTCACTCAGCATCAGCATAGGCAGTCTTGAAGGGATGTGACATTATAAATTATTCAGTTATATCAGCTTCAGGTGCCTGGTAGCTGGTGGTGATCCAAGACTGAATTATCTTTATGAAGGTCAGTCGATCAACCGAGTCGGTGGACAGGCGCACCCTGTGATCGGTGACAAAGCCTCCAGCAGCACTGAATGTGCGTTCGGAAAGAACGCTGGATGCAGGACAGGCCAGTAGCTCAATTGCATACTGTGCAAGGTCTGGCCAGTGATCCATCCTCAAGACCCAGTAAGACAGAGGATTTTCGGTGGGAAAGGTGTCCAAGTCTGACCTTGCCCCTAGGTATTCCTGCACCATGTATATCAGACGCTGGCGATGGTTGCTGGAACCGATCATACCTTGGGGCTGCGGACTAAAAAATTGTCTGAACGCATCGGTCAGACGTCCACCTTCCCCACCGCTCCTTCTGCTACTGACCGAAGCCTCAGCAACTCGTCGTCCAGGACCAGGAGTTTGTAACCTCCCAGTCTCTGGGAACGCATTGCACAGACCTTTCTGAAAGGCCTCCCTGAGATGTCTCATCCTCTGCTCCCTCTGCGACGGCAAGATAAGGTCCGCAACCTTACCCTTGTACCGTGGATCAAGGAGAGTGGCCAGCCAGTAATGGTCCCTCTCCTTGATCCGAAGAATACGAGGATCCTGCCGCATGCTTTGCAGGATCAGGGAGGCCATGCAACGTAGGTTAGCTGAGGCATTCGGTCCGGAGTCTTCTGGGTCACTGAGGACGACATGATCGGCAGCCACCTCCTCCCAGCCACGTACAAGTCCACTGGTTAGTTGGGACTGTAAATCATCCCTAAAAGACTGCTGCTGCTGCTGCTGATGCTGAGTGCCAGGCTCCACCTCCATGCTGACACAATCCTCCTCCTCCTCCTCCTCATCCTCTTCCTGTGTGATGGGTGGGAGAGAAGGATCACGGTCTGGATAAAGGGGGCCTTGAGAGGCAAGGAAGTCCTCCTCTTCCTGCCTCTGTTCTGCCTCAAGTGCCCTGTCCATTATCCCACGCAGCGTATGCTCCAACAGGTGGACAAGAGGTACAGTGTCACTGATGCATGCACTGTCACTGCTCACCATCCTCGTGGCCTCCTCAAATGGTGACAGGACAGTGCATGCATCCCTGATCATGCTCCACTGGCGTGGTGAAAAAAATCCGAGCTCCCCTGACCCTGTCCTGGTGCCGTAGTCGCACAGGTACTCATTGATGGCCCTCTGCTGCGTGTGCAGTCGCTGCAGCATGGCCAACGTTGAGTTCCACCTGGTGGGCATGTCACATATAAGGCGGTTCTTGGGCAGGTTCAACTCCTTTTGCAGCTCAGCCAGCCGTGCACTGGAATTATATGATCAGCGGAAATGCACACAGACTTTCCTGGCCTGCCTCAGGACATCCTGTAAGCCTGGGTACCTGCCCAAGAACCGCTGCACCACCAGGTTAAGGACGTGAGCCATACAGGGCACATGGGTCAGCTGTCCCTGTCGCAGGGCGGAGAGGAGGTCACGCCATTGTCACAAACCACCATTCCTGGCTTAAGCTAGCGTGGCGTCAACCACCTCTCGGCCTGCCCCTGCAGAGCTGCCAGAACCTCTGCCCCAGTGTGGCTCCTGTCCCCCAAACACACCAGCGCAAGCACGGCATGGCATCTTTTTGCCTGCGTATTTGCGTAGCCCCTTGTACGCCTACGGAGCACCGCTGGTTCCGAGGACAGAGCACTTGAAGAGGCCATGGAGGAAGAAGAAGAGGAGGGGGTGGAGGAGAGAGGTGTGTCACAACCAGTAGTAGCATTTTGGAGGCGTGGTGGCGGAACAACCTCCAACACTACTGCACCTTGTCCTGCATCCCTCCCAGCTGCCAAAAGAGTGACCCAATGGGCCGTGAAAGACAGGTAACGTCCCTGTCCATGCCTGCTGGACCATGAGTCAGCGGTAATATGCACCTTACCGCTGACCGCCCTGTCCAGCGAGGCATGGACATTGGCTTCCACATGCCGATAGAAAGCCGGAATCGCCTTCCGTGAGAAAAAGTGGCGTTTGGGAACCTGCCACTGAGGAACTGCACATTGAACAAACTCACGGAAGGGGGGCGAGTCTACCAACTGAAAAGGCAGCAGTTAAAGTGCTAGCAATTTAGCCAAGCTAGCATTTAACCGCTGGGCATGTGGATGGCTGGGAGTAATTTTCTTTCGACGGTCCAGCAGCTGGGGCAGGGAAATTTGCCTGGTAGAATCGGACTTCGGTGTACTGCTAGCAGAGTGCCCGCCCACCTTCATTCCTCTCAGTGCAGCTTTCAGAGAGGACTGAAGGTATAGTGGGGTTGGAGATCCCAGCTGATGAGGAGCAAGGAGAGGTCCGCTTTGTTCTTTGGTGTGGGTCTTTAATGTGCGCTTGCCAACGAGCTGCATGGCAGGTCGACATATGTCTGGTCCTGCTTGTGATGCCCAAGCGGCTGATGTTTTGGCCACGCGAGATACGCTTGAGACATATGTTGCAAATAGCAGTGGTGCGATCTGATGCACTCCTCTCAAAAAAGGCCCACACCAAAGAACTTTTGTGATAACGTGCAGAGGCAGCGCCCTGCACAGGCGGAGATCTGCGGTGTGATTCAGTTGGTGTGGTGGCCTCCGGGTGGGCATCCTGCCTCGTTGGACATGTGCCGCCTCCTCCTCCTCCTCCTCTCTCCCTTCAGGCACCCACGTGGAGTCAGTGACCTCATCATCCCCTCCCTCTTCACCACTGGAGCAAACCTGGCAGTAAGCTGTAGCTGGTGGAACATGACTGCCAGATTGCTGTCCTTGAGCATCCCCTCTCTCTGCGCTCACGCTACTGCCATCCTCTAGCTGGGTATCATCATCCGAGCCTTCAAAACGTTGGGCATCCTCCTGGAGCATGTACCCAACACTGTGCTCAAACAGTTCGGGGGACTCCTCAGGAGGACATGGTGGGTCTAGGGAAGGGGTGCCTGATGATGCCATTGAGTACGCGTTGGCAGCTGCTTTGCCAGTACCCTGAGCCTGGGTGAGAGAGGATGAGGAGGATGAGGAGGGCTTGGTCATCCACTCTACCAAGCCTTCGGCATGATGCGGCTCAACATGTCCAGCTGCCGAAAACAAGGACAAGCGTGTCCCATGGCCATGTGCTGATGACGATGCACGACCATGTCCACGTCCACGACCAGCACTGTTGTCTCTAGACACAGAGCCTGCTTGCCCTGTGTTCTTGCCTCGGGACTGTCTGCCTCTCCTTGTCGGCCTTCCAGGCATTGTAGTGGGTAGTGTATATTGTGCTGGAGTCACACAGCACACACACTAACTCCTGCAGATGGCTGCCTTAGATGACAACAACAGGGCCTTACGGCAGATAGAGGCTGAGGTGATGGCTGCCTTAGATGACAACAACAGGGCCTTACGGCAGATAGAGGCTGAGGTGGTGGCTGCCTTAGATGACAACAACAGGGCCTTATGACAGATAGGGAGGCTGAGGTGGTTTTATGTGTGCTGTACTAACACAGCAGACACACACACGCTAGCTCCTGGAAATGCCTGGCTGCCTTAGATGACAACAACTGGGCCTTACGGCACATAGAGGCTGCCTTAGATGACAACCACTGGGCCTTACGGCAGATAGAGGCTGCCTTAGAAGACAACAACTGGGCCTTACGGCAGATAGAGGCTGCCTTAGATGACAACAACTGGGCCTTACGGCAGATAGAGGCTGCCTTGGATGACAACAACTGGGCCTTATGGCAGATAGAGAGGCTGAGGTGGTTTTATGTGTGCTGTACTAACACAGCAGACACACACACGCTAGCTCCTGGAAATGCCGGGCTGCCTTAGATGACAACAACTGGGTCTTACGGCAGATAGAGGCTGCCTTAGATGACAACAACTGGGCCTTACGGCAGATAGAGGCTGCCTTAGATGACAACAACTGGGCCTTATGGCAGATAGAGGATGCCTTAGATGACAACAACTGGGCCTTACGGCAGATAGAGGATGCCTTAGATGACAACAACTGGGCCTTATGGCAGATAGAGAGGCTGAGGTGGTTTTATGTGTGCTGTACTAACACAGCAGACACACACACGCTAGCTCCTGGAAATGCCTGGCTGCCTTAAGTGATAACAACTGGGCCTTACGGCAGATAGAGGCTGCCTTAGATGACAACAACTGGGCCTTACGGCAGATAGAGGCTGCCTTAGATGACAACAACTGGGCCTTATGGCAGATAGAGAGGCTGAGGTGGTCTTATGGGTGCTGTACTAACACAGCAGACACACACACGCTAGCTCCTGGAAATGCCTGGCTGCCTTAGATGACAACAACTGGGCCTTACGGCAGATAGAGGCTGCCTTAGATGACAACAACTGGGCCTTATGGCAGATAGAGGATGCCTTAGATGACAACAACTGGGCCTTATGGCAGATAGAGGATGCCTTAGATGACAACAACTGGGCCTTATGGCAGATAGAGAGGCTGAGGTGGTTTTATGTGTGCTGTACTAACACAGCAGACACACACACGCTAGCTCCTGGAAATGCCTGGCTGCCTTAAGTGATAACAACTGGGCCTTACGGCAGATAGAGGCTGCCTTAGATGACAACAACTGGGCCTTACGGCAGATAGAGGCTGCCTTAGATGACAACAACTGGGCCTTATGGCAGATAGAGAGGCTGAGGTGGTCTTATGGGTGCTGTACTAACACAGCAGACACACACACGCTAGCTCCTGGAAATGCCTGGCTGCCTTAGATGACAACAACTGGGCCTTACGGCAGATAGAGGCTGCCTTAGATGACAACAACTGGGCCTTAAGGCAGATAGAGGATGCCTTAGATGACAACAACTGGGCCTTATGGCAGATAGAGGATGCCTTAGATGACAACAACTGGGCCTTATGGCAGATAGAGAGGCTGAGGTGGTTTTATGTGTGCTGTACTAACACAGCAGACACACACACGCTAGCTCCTGGAAATGCCTGGCTGCCTTAAGTGATAACAACTGGGCCTTACGGCAGATAGAGGCTGCCTTAGATGACAACAACTGGGCCTTACGGCAGATAGAGGCTGCCTTAGATGACAACAACTGGGCCTTATGGCAGATAGAGAGGCTGAGGTGGTCTTATGTGTGCTGTACTAACACAGCAGACACACACACGCTAGCTCCTGGAAATGCCTGGCTGCCTTAGATGACAACAACTGGGCCTTACGGCAGATAGAGGCTGCCTTAGATGACAACAACTGGGCCTTACGGCAGATAGAGGCTGCCTTAGATGACAACAACTGGGCCTTACGGCAGATAGAGGCTGCCTTAGATGACAACAAATGGGCCTTACGGCAGATAGAGGCTGCCTTAGATGACAACAAATGGGCCTTATGGCAGATAGAGAGGCTGAGGTGGTTTTATGTGTGCTGTACTAACACAGCAGACACACACACGCTAGCTCCTGGAAATGCCTGGCTGCCTTAGATGACAACAACTGGGCCTTACGGCAGATAGAGGCTGCCTTAGATGACAACAACTGGGCCTTATTGCAGATAGAGAGGCTGAGGTGGTTTTATGTGTGCTGTACTAACACAGCAGACACACACACACGCTAGCTCCTGGAAATGCCTGGCTGCCTTAGATGACAACAACTGGGCCTTACGGCAGATAGAGGCTGCCTTAGATGACAACAACTGGGCCTTACGGCAGATAGAGGCTGCCTTAGATGACAACAACTGGGCCTTACAGCAGATAGAGGCTGCCTTAGATGACAACAACTGGGCCTTATGGCAGATAGAGAGGCTGAGGTGGTTTTATGTGTGCTGTACTAACACAGCAGACACACACACGCTAGCTCCTGGAAATGCCTGGCTGCCTTAGATGACAACAACTGGGCCTTACGGCAGATAGAGGCTGCCTTAGATGACAACAACAGGGCCTTATGGCAGATAGAGAGGCTGAGGTGGTTTTATGTGTGCTGTACTAACACAGCAGACACACACGCTAGCTCCTGGAAATGCCTGGCTGCCTTAGATGACAACAACTGGGCCTTGAGGCAGATAGAGGCTGCCTTAGATGACAACAACAGGGCCTTACGGCAGATAGAGAGGCTGAGGTGGTTTTATGTGTGCTGTACTAACACAGCAGACACACACGCTAGCTCCTGTAAATGCCTGGCTGCCTTAGATGACAACAACAGGGCCTTATGACAGATTGAGAGGCTGAGGTGGTTTTATGTGTGCTGTACTAACACAGCAGACACTCACACGCTAGCTCCTGTAAATCCCTGGCTGGCTGCCTTAGATCACAATAGGCCAGAAGTATATGTATAGAAAAGAACCTGGAGGAAGAAGACATCAACAGCAGAGAGAGAAGACCACCAGAAAAATAAGTCAAAAACCTGGCTCTCATAGGGAACCATTCATTTTGACATGTAATGCGACTTGTGCTCTGGAAGTCAGAGCGCATGTCGGACCAGTGTGAACCGGCCCTTAGCAGTAATTCCCTCCCTTTTTAACCTCTTCTCTCCAAATGACAGAAGTGTAAATGAAAAGCAGGGTGCCTCAAAAGAAAAACACTGCTGTACTCTCCTTTAGGGATGGGCCCGGTGTTCGATTCGAACCCAGAACTATTTGGGCCGCTCGCATCACATTCGTGTGATGCGAGGGGCCCGCAATGCATTGCGCCAGTCGCAGTGCAATGCTGGCTGATGATTGGCCAAGCATGCACTGTGACCCCGCATGCTTGGCCAATCACAGCGCCGGCAGCGAGGAGAGCCATAATTGGCTACAGGCAGGATGCCTGTAGCCAATTATAGCTCAGGGGCTTTAGTACACGCCCCACGGTATAAGAGGCCGCGGCAGCGGCGGCCTCGCATATTGTGTTTCTGTGTCAGCGTGTCAGTGTGCTGCTGACTGCTGAGAATATGTGCTGTATTTCTGGGGATTTGTGTGTGCGTGCTGTTAGTACAGCATTGCAGTATCACATCTGGGGGGTGTCTATAGGTTGCCTGTGAAGGGGGGCAGGTTTCCTGTGCTTAGAACTGTCCCTGGAAAAAGTGTCATTTTTGCAGGAAAAAAGCTATTTAAAAGCACTCGCGGCTAATGAATTGATGGCTCCCGTAACACAGAGAACTGTCATTCATTGATAAAAAAACTAAAAAAAAAGCGTGGGGGTCCCCCCAAATTCAATAACCAGGCCCTTCAGGTCTGGGATGGATATTAAGGGGGACACCAGCCAAAAAAAAAATGGCGTAGGGTCCCCCTCAAAATCCATACCAGACCCTTATCCGAGCATGCAACCTGGCAGGCCGCAGGAAAAGAGGGGGGGACGAGAGCGGCCCCCCCTCCCGCCTGAACCGTACCAGGCCACATGCCCTCAACATTGGGAGGATGCTTTGGGGGTCTGAGACCCCCAAAGCACCTTGTCCCCATGTTGATGAGGACAAGGGCCTCTTCCCCACAACCCTGGCCGGTGGTTGTGGGGGTCTGCGGGCGGGGGGCTTATCGGAATCTGGAAGCCCCCTTTAACAAGGGGACCCCCAGATCCCGCCCCCCCCTGTGTGAAATGGTAAGGGGGTACAGAAGTACCCCTACCATTTCACCAAAAAAGTGTCAAAAATTGTAAAAATGACAGGAGACGGTCTTTGACATTTCCTTTATTAAAATCTTCTTTCTTCGGGTCTTCCTTTCTTCATCCTTCGGTTTCTTCATCTTCTTCTTCTGGAATCTTCTTCCATCTTCTTCTTCCATCATCTTCTTCCTCCGATCCGCTTCTTCTTGTGCTGGTCTTCTCATCCGGCATCTTCTTCCATGGCGTCGGTGTCGGTGTCTCTTCTTGGGCCACTCCTCGCAATGGGAGGCTCCCGCTGTGTGAGGCTTCGCTGCGTCTGACAGGTCTTTTATAACGGAGGGCACCTGGTGACCCCGCCGCCTCTGACGCACGGAGATGTCATGGGGAATTCCCTATGGCTTTCCCCATGACGTCTGAGGGGGGGCAGGGTCACCAGGTGCCCTCCGTTATGAAAGACCTGTCAGATGGAACGAAGCCTCACACAGCAGAAGCCTCCCATTGCGATGAGCAGCCCGACAGAAGAACAGACGCCGATGCCATGGAAGAAGATGCCGGACGAGAAGGACGAGAAGACCAGTGCAAGAAGAAGCGGATCGGAGGAAGAAGAAGATGGAAGAAGATGACGGAAGGAGAAGATGAAGAAACCGAAGGATGAAGAAAGAAGAAAGAAGATTTTAATAAAGGAATTGTCAAAGACCGTCTCCTGTCATTTTTACAATTTTTTGACACTTTTTTGGTGAAATGGTAGGGGTACTTTTGTACCCCCTTACCATTTCACACAGGGGGGGGGGGCGGGATCTGGGGGTCCCCTTGTTAAAGGGGGCTTCCAGATTCCGATAAGCCCCACGCCCGCAGACCCCCACAACCACCGGCCAGGGTTGTGGGGAAGAGGCCCTTGTCCTCATCAACATGGGGACAAGGTGCTTTGGGGGTTACAGACCCCCAAAGCATCCTCCCAATGTTGAGGGCATGTGGCCTGGTACGGTTCAGGCAGGAGGGGGGGGGCGCTCTCGTCCCCCCCTCTTTTCCTGCGGCCTGCCAGGTTGCGTGCTCGGATAAGGGTCTGGTATGGATTTTGAGGGGGACCCCACACCATTTTTTTTGGCTGGGGTTCCCCTTAAAATCCATCCCAGACCTCAAGGGTCTGGTATGGATTTTGAGGGGGACCCCACGCCATTTTTTTTTTTGGGCTGGGGTCCCCCTTAATATCCATCCCAGACCTGAAGGGCCTGGTTATTGAATTTGGGGGGACCCCCATGCTTTTTTTTTTTGATTTTTTTTTTTTTTTATCAATGACTTTTTTTTTATCAATGACTTTTTTTTTATCAATGACTTTCAATGAATGACTGTTCTCTGTGTTACGGGAGCCGTCAATTCACATTAGCCGCGAGTGATTTTAAATAGCTTTTTTCCTGCAAAAATGACACTTTTTGCAGGGACAGTTCTAAGCACAGGAAACAAGCGCCCCTTCACAGGCATACTATAGACACCCCCCAGGTACGAAATTTAAAGGAATATTACACTTTTATTGTTTCAATTTAAGCATTATTAAAATCACTGATCCTGAAAAAACAGCCGTTTTTTAAAAAAAAATTTGCATTGATACATGTCCCCTGGGGCAGGACCCAGGTCCCCAAACACTTTTTATGACAATAACATACATATTAGTCTTTAAAATTAGCACAAGCTCGCACGGACTTTAGGTCCGTTCGCGGGTTCTGGTGCGAGACAAACGGTGGGGTGTTCGGCTCATCCCTACTCTCCTTAGATAACCAATAGAATGTTGGTAAACATTTATGTATTGTTTGTGTGTGTTGTGTTTATATAAATGTAGTAAAAAGCACCCTGGATTGACATTGTGAAAAGAAGCGAGAGTGAAGGTTTACCTTGTTTTTTTTTGACAATGTAGTAAAAAAAAATTGAGTATTTTGTCCATGATACTTTATTTGCACTGACATCCAATCTTTCAGGACAAGCTTTCAGGGTGTACCCCCATATTCAAGATCTAAGCAGTACTAACAAAACATTTTAGTAGGCATACCAGTGGGCTAATGCACACAAAGGGGAAGATCTAATCTTCCAACAAGACAAATCAAGAATTAAAAAACTTAACACAGCCAAATTGATTCTAAGGTATACTAGACAGTAATCTCAAACTTAAACATATCATCAATAAGTATTGCCGACCCACAAGCAGCAGAAATTATTAAAGATCATGCAGAAATAGTATATCCTAGAAACAATTCAATCAAAGACAATTTGGTAGACAGTTTTTTTGACAGAATGGGAGGGCATGAGGGATGTAAATACCTTGGCACTTACAAATGTGGTGACTGCTCATATTGCCAATTTATTTCTCCAGGAAAAAGGCATGCATTGCCAAATGGAGATATCCATGTGGCCAAAAAATTTGTTACAGTAATTGCTAAACGATCAGCATTATATACCTAATGACATGTGAATGTGGTATATTTTATATAGGCAAAAAAAATGACACTTTTGGGAACAGATTTATGAGCATACATCAGCCATAAAAACTGGTGACACCTATTGGTAGACATGGAACATAACAAAAACCCACGCTCAGTAAAAAATGTTGTGTTAGAAAGAGTTCATACTAACATTAGGGGCAGAGAATGGGACTGTCTAATCTTACAAAACAAGTCAGGTAGATCCACTACTTAGAGGCAACTAGACCCAGGCTTGAATGATGCTGTGAGCTATAACCCTTTTTTGTAAATCATCAGTAGTAGATTACAGCACAATGATTTATGATATATAAGTGTATAGATACAGTATGTGCAATATCTCACAAAAGTGAGTACACCCCTCACATTTTGTAAATATTTTATTATATCTTTTCATGTGACGACACTGAAGAAATTACACTTTGGGGGTTATTTACTAAAGTAAAATCCACTTTGCACTGCAAGTGCACTTGAAAGTTCACTTTGAAGTAAAGTCGCTGTAGATCCGAGGGGAACATGCAAGGAAAATAAAAAACAGCATTTGAGCTTGCCCATGATTGGATGATAAAAATCAGCAGATCTTCCACTCATTTCAGATCTACCCCTTAGATTTAGAGCGACTGCCCTTCCAAGTGTACTTTCAGTGCACTTTCAAATGCACTTGCAGTGCAAAATGGATTTGCCTTTCCTAAATAACCCCCTTTGCTACAATGTAAAGTAGTAAGTGTACAGCTTGTAAATTTGCTGTCCCCTCAAAATAACTCAACACACAGCCATTCATGTCTAAACTGCTGGCAACAAAAGGGAGTACACCCCTAATTAAAAAATGTCCAAATTGGGCCCAAAGTGTTAATATTTTGTGTGGCCACCATTACTTTCCAGCACTGCCTTAACCCTCTTGGGCATGGAGTTCACCAGAGCTTCACAGGTTGCCACTGGAGTCCTCTTTCACTCCTCCATGGCGACATCTCAGAGCTGATGGATGTTAGAGACCTTGCACTCCTCCACTTTCCATTTGAGGATGCCCCATAGATGCTTAATAGGGTTTAGGTCTGGAGACATGCTTGGCCAGTCCATCACCTTTACCCTTAGATTTATCAAGGTAGTGGTCATCTTGAAGGTGTGTTTGGGGTCATTATCATGTTTGAAAAATGCCCTGCGGCTCAATCTCCAAAGGGAGGGGATCATGCTCTGCTTCAGTATGTCACGGTACATGTTGGCATTCATGGTTCCCTCAATGAACTGTAGCTCCCCAGTGCCAGGAGCACTCATGCAGCCCCAGACCATGACACTCCAACCACCATGCTTGACTGTAGGCAAGACACACTTGTCTTTGTACTCCTCAGCTGGTTGCCGCCACACATGCTTGACACCATCTTAACCACATAAGTTTATCCTGGTCTCATCAGACCACAGGACATGGTTCCAGTAATCCATATCCTTAGTCTGCTTGTTTTCAGCAAACTGTTTGCGGGCTTTCTTGTGCATCATGTTTAGAAGAGGCTTCCTTCTGGGACAACAGCCATGCAGACCAATTTGATGCAGTGTGCAGCGTATGGTCTGAGCACTGACAGGCTGACCCCCCACCCCTTCAACCTCTGCAGCAATGCTGCCAGCACTCAAACGTCTATTCCCCAAAGACAACCTCTGGATATGACGCTGAGCATGCACACTCAACTTCTTTGGTCAATCATGGCAAGGCCTGTTCTGAGCGGAACCTGTCTTGTTAAACCGCTGTATGGTCTTGGCCACCGTGCTGCAGCTCAGTTTCAGTATCTTGACAATCTTCTTATAGCCTAGGCCATATTTATGTAGAGCAACCATTCACTTTTTCAGATCCTCAGAGAATTCTTTGCCATGAGGTGCCATGTTGAACTTCTAGGAGCAGTATGAGAGAGTGAG
>CM053027.1:262609405-262653188 GCA_028564925.1 Lithobates sylvaticus | reverse complement strand
AACATTCATATTTTTTAGGAACCCTATGAATAACTTTGATGTTATCTGGTCAAATTGGCTTGAGTCTATGTCCCTGGTATCAGTATAGACCAATCTGTGTTATGTATATTGTAACATCAGATATTGGGCTGTAGGTGACCATCTTAATACAGGTATTTATGGGTAATTATATAGGTAATTATATAGGTTTTTGGATTTTCCTTTTTCCTGTTAAAGCTGTATTTTGTGGCCATCCTCAGTGCTTCTAAGCACTAAGGACATAGGGTTTGTCCTATTTTTTTTTTTTTAATGTAGTGTCTGGTTTATGTGATTCTGTTTGGATAATTTGTTTGTATTGTTTTAATGTTTGCATATAAATATAAAAAGAATCTGATAAAAAAAGGGGCTATTCAATGAGAAATAATAAAATCGAGCTGTGCTAGTAAAAAATAATGTTTTGAAGGGTCTTTATTGTGGGCTACTAAGTAATGTTTAGAAACCGAATGTTTAGGGAAGCCATTAATTATATTTGTAACAGATGGGGGATTAAGAATGTTAGGTGCCGCCCTATTCTTAAGAGAAGGGGCTCCCTTTAGATAAGTTGAGGTTTTCCAGGTAACACTGTATTTAACCACTTCCCGACCGCCCCCTGTATATTTACGTCGGCAGAATGGCACGTACAGGCAGAATCACGTACCTGTACGTGACATTCTTCCGGCGGTTGGGGGGTCCGATCGGACCCCCCTCCGCCGGCGGGGACGGTCGGGATCGCTTCAGAAGCGATGCGGGACGAGGTAACGGCCAGTCGTTTCTGGCCACCCCCTCCCGATCGCTCTGGCCAATAGGATTCGTCCGCTTCCTTCCCCTTCCTGTGTAATTGTAAACACAGGCAAGGGGAAGTGATGTCACGCTCCTCGTGTCGGTCTTTCTGACCGGGACGCCGAGCGGAGAAGACATCAAGTAAGTGCACAAACACTACACTGACACCAGGTACACATAGGCACACATTTCACCCCCCTGTCACCCCCTGATCACCCCCCAGATCACCCCCTGCCCCCCCTGTCACAGTGTCACTGATTGCAGTGATCATTTATTTTACTGATCACTGCATTTAGTGTCAGTGTGACTGCAATAACTGTCAGGGCAGTTAGTTTTAGGCCCCTTTAGGTCCAAGGTAGCCCCCTACCCCCCCCCCAATAAAGGTTTAACCCCTTGATTGCCCCCTAGGTAACCCTTTCACCCCCTTTTGCCAGTGTCACTAAGCGATCGTTTATTTTGATCGCTCTATTAGTGTCACTGGTGCCGCTAGGTAGCCAGTTTTTTTTTTAGGTAACCGCCAGGTTTATATAGGATTATAAATAGGTTTATAGGTCAGGTACCCCCATATTACAACCTAAATAAAGGTTTTAACCCCTTGATTGCCCCTAGAGTTAACTCTTTCACCAGTGATCACAGTATAAGTGTCACTGGTGACGCTGGTTAGCCAGTTAGTTATTTAGTTATTTAGGTTCCCCGTCAGGTTTTTATATATCGTCAGGTACCCCCATATATTACCTAATAAAGGTTTTAACCCCCTGATTGCCCCTAGTTAACCCTTTCACCAGTGATCACCGTATAACTGTTACGGGTGACGCTGGTTAGTTAGCTTGTTTTTTTATACTGTCAGGGCACCCGCCATTTATTACCCAACTATCGGTTTAACCCCCTGATCGCCCGGCGGGTGATATCAATTAGGTGTTAGGGTCAAATAAGGTCTGCGTCGCCCCAGGTTAGTGCCAGTACCGCAAACACCCACGCGCAAAGCATACACCTCCCTTAGTGGTATAGTATCTGAACAGATCAATATCTGATCTGATCAGATCTATACTAGCGTCCCAGCAGTTTAGGGTTCCAAAAAACGCATTGTTAGCGGGATCAGCCCAGATACCTGCTAGCACCTGCGTTTTCCCCCTCCGCCCAGCCCAGCCCAGCCCACCCAAGTGCAGTATCGATCGATCACTGTCACTTCCAAAACACTAAGCACACATAACTGCAGCGTTCGCAGAGTCAGGCCTGATCCCTGCGATCGCTAACAGTTTTTTTGGTAGCGTTTTGATTCATTCGCCAGCAGCCTAGGAGCTTTTTTTCCTGTGAATCTCACTAGTGTACTACTAAATTTAGAGCCCAAAATGGCAAATCGCAAGTACACTAGTGAACAGGCCTACTTGTTTCTGAGTATGTCAGATAGTGAAGAGGAGGTCACTCATCTGTCAGAATCAGGCTCAGAATACGATCCAGTAGACGACAGCGGCTCCATGACAGATAGCTCTGGCGACGAAGGTGTGGTCCCTGCTAAGGTCAGGCGTACCCGATCCCGATCTTCTGATGTTGTTGATGTGCAGGAACCGCAGGTCTCTCGTATGGAGCAGAGAAGTACTAGCGCCGCTATTCCTTCTGGTGAACTGGCAAGCACCAGCGGCCTAGTACACCCTGGACGTAGTCAAACCAGCACTGCAGTAACACTTGGTGACGTGGCGAGTCCCATAAGTGCAGTTCAAGCTGGCGAGGTGGCAAGCACAAGTAGTGTCCCGCTGCCACCAAGAAGAAGACAAAGGCAGGCCCGTCGATCACATAGTGTCCTTCCTGCAGAATTCGCCAATCCTGATTGGGTGCCCACCACTTCTGCAGAACCCGTACTTCCCCCATTCACTGGCCAACCCGGTATTCAGGTGGAAACAGCTGATTTTAAGCCATCCGATTTTTATTCGCTGTTTTTCACGGAAGATCTCTATAGATCTATTGTGGACCAAAGTAATATATACGCTGGTCAACACATCGCCGCTAATCCCCAAGTGCCTTCCCTTGCCAGAGATTGGAAACCAATTACGGTTTCCGAATTTAAGACCTTTCTGGGCCTTTCCCTCAACATGGGCATACACAAATTCCCGACGCTGAGGTCTTATTGGTCCACCTCACCGCACCACCATATGCCCGTGTTCTCTGCCTCCATGTCCAGGGCACGATACGAACAGATCTTGCGGTTCATGCACTTCAGTGACAATGAACTTTGTCGTCCTCGTGGAGACCCTGAATTTGATCGGCTCTACAAAATTCGGCCCCTCATAAACCACTTCAACCAATGTTTTGCAGCCTTGTTTACGCCCAATCAAGTTGTCTGCGTTGACGAGTCCCTGATTAAGTTTTCTGGCCGCTTGTCTTTCAAACAGTTCCTTCCCAGCAAGCGTGCCAGATACGGGGTCAAGCTCTACAAGCTCTGTGACAGGGCAACAGGCTATACGTGGAGCTTTTCGGTTTATGAGGGAAAAGATAGTCACGTAGAGCCGGAGAACTGTCCAGATTACATAGGGAGCGCTGGCAAGATAGTGTGGAACTTGGTGTCACCCTTATTCGGAAAGGGGTACCACTTGTACGTGGACAATTATTACACGAGCGTGCCACTGTTTAGTCACTTGTTTGATCATCAGATTGGAGCATGTGGCACCGTGCGACCTAATCGCCGGGGCTTTCCCCAGCGGCTTGTAGATTCCCGTCTTAGGCTGGGGGAGAGAGCCTGCTTGAAGTGTAATAACTTGCTCGCTGTGAAGTGGAGGGATAATAGGAATGTTTTCGTTCTTACCTCCCTTCATGCAGACACGACAGTCCAAATTCGTACGGCGGCTGGTGTTGTGACGAAACCCCTCTGTATCCACGAATACAACCTTAATATGGGGGGGGTGGACCTCAACGACCAGTTGTTGGCGCCGTACCTAGTTGTCCGTAAGGCTAGACGCTGGTACAAAAAAGTGTCTATTTATTTATTCCAATTGGCTTTGCTGAATGCTCATGTGCTATACGGAGCTTCAGGCGGGACGTTACCCTTCCTTGAATTCCAGGGAGCGGTTGTCATGGAACTCCTGTATCCAGGCGATTCCACACCTCACCATCCCCTACCAAATGCAGTAAGCCGGCTGCATGAGAGGCATTATCCTCATGTCCTCCAGAGTACCCCTACCCAACGAGCCCCCCAAAGAAGATGTCGTGTCTGTAGCAAGCGCGGATTTAGGCGTGACACCCGTTATTATTGTCCACGCTGTCCTGACAATCCTGGTCTCTGCGTTGGTGAATGCTTTGAACGCTACCACGAACTAGTGAGGTATTAGCGTAGGGTACAGCATTTCACAGGCTAGGATACACTTTCACAGGGTCTCAAGAATGCCATCGCATTTTGAGACCCGACCGTTGCAGTTCAAATTATAGTTACAGGGTCTCAAGAATGCCATCGCATTTTGAGACCCGACCGTTACAGTTAAAATTATAGTTATAGTTTAAAAAAAAAGTGTAAAAAATAAAAAAAAAAAAAAAAAAGTACAAAAAAAAAAAAAAAAAACCCCAAAAAAAATATAAAATAAAAAACCAAAAATAGTTGTCGTTTTATTGTTCTCTCTCTATTGTTGCTCTTTTTTACTCTATTCTATTCTGCAATGTTTTATTATGTTTTATCATGCTTGCTTTTCAGGTATGTTTTATTGTTAACCATTTTTTTGTTTTCAGGTGCGCCATTCAGTTGCAGCGCGGATTTATTTATCTTGACAGCAACAGCGTTTGCTCCCACGATACATAAAGCCGCGACTCCAACACTGTAGGAGGTGATTTCACCACCACAGTTAAAAAAAAAGAGCATATATGCCGAAGCATGGGGGCAGCAGAGGGCGGAGGAGCGATTTTGCTCCTAATGCCACGTACATACGGTCGAAAAAAGTCCGACCATGTGTACGTGGCATAACTTTTTTGCGGGAGGATGCCCCCATGCTTCGGCATATATATATTTTAGGCACCGGTTGCGTTAACAAAATGTTTTATTTTTTACTATGTTTTTTTTTTGGTATTTGCTTTGCAGGTATGGTATGGTAAGGTCTTACTGTTATACTCTAATGTTACTTTGTTTTAATGTTAACCATTATTTGCTTAGCAGGTACGCCATTCAGTTGCAGCGTGGATTTATTTATCTTGACAGCAACAGCGTTTGCTCCCACGATACATAAAGCCGCGACTCCAACGCTGTAGGAGGTGATTTCACCACCACAGTTAAAAAAAAGAGCATATATGCCGAAGCATGGGGGCAGCAGAGGGCGGAGGAGCGATTTTGCTCCTAATGCCACGTACATACGGTCGAAAAAAGTCCGACCATGTGTACGTGGCATAACTTTTTTGCGGGAGGATGCCCCCATGCTTCGGCATATATATATTTTAGGCACCGGTTGCGTTAACAAAATGTTTTATTTTTTACTATGTTTTTTTTTTGGTATTTGCTTTGCAGGTATGGTATGGTAAGGTCTTACTGTTATACTGTAATGTTACTTTGTTTTAATGTTAACCATTATTTGCTTAGCAGGTACGCCATTCAGTTGCAGCGTGGATTTATTTATCTTGACAGCAACAGCGTTTGCTCCCACGATACATAAAGCCGCGACTCCAATGCTGTAGGAGGTGATTTCACCACCACAGTTAAAAAAAAGAGCATATATGCCGAAGCATGGGGGCAGCAGAGGGCGGAGGAGCGATTTTGCTCCTAATGCCACGTACATACGGTCGAAAAAAGTTCGACCATGTATACGTGGCATAACTTTTTTTGCGGGAGGATGCCCCCATGCTTCGGCATATATAAATGGTGCATGTATGCCCATCATTAGAAGTGGGTGGATGAAGGGAGGTATTCTAATGGTGGGCATACCCACCGCGCCATTGGGAAATTGGGAAAGCATTTTATCACACCGATCTTGGTGTGGTCAGATGCTTTGAGGGCACAGGAAAGATCTAGGGTCTAATAGACCCCAATTTTTTCAAAAAAAGAGTACCTGTCACTGCCTATTGCTATCATAGGGGATATTTACATTCCCTGCGATAACAATAAAAATGACAACTAAGAAAAAAAAAAATTTAAGTAAAAGTTTAAAAATAAAAAAAAAAAGCTAAATAAAAAAAAAAAAAAAAAAAAAAAAAAAAAAAAGCACCCCTGCCCCCCCTTCTTTTGCGCAAAGGCGAACACAAGCGTTGGTCTGGCGTCATATGTAAACAGCAATTGCACCATGCATGTGAGGTATCACCGCGAAGGTCAGATCGAGGGCAGTAATTTTAGCAGTAGACCTCCTCCGTGAATCTAATGTGGTAACCTGTAAAGGCTTTTAAAGGCTTTTAAAAATGTATGTAGTTTGTCGCCACTGCGTGTTTGTGCGCAATTTTAAAGCATGTCGTGTTTGGTATCCATGTACTCGGCCTAAGATCATATTTTTTATTTCATCAAAAATTTGAGCAATATAGTGTGTTTTAGTGCATTAAAATAAAAAAAAGTGTATTTTTTCCACAAAAAATGCGTTTGAAAAATCGCTGCGCAAATACTGTGTGGAAAAAAAAAAATGCAACACCCACCATTTTAATCTGTAGGGCCTTTGCTTTAACAATATATATAGTGTTTGGGGGTTCAACGTAATTTTCTTGCAAAAAAAAAATATGTTTTCATGTAAACAAAAAGTGTCAGAAAGGGCTTTATCTTCAAGTGGTTAGAAGAGTGGGTGACGTGTGACATAGGCTTTTAAATGTTGTGCATAAAATGCCAGGACAGTTCAAACCCCCCCCAAATGACCCCATTTTGGAAAGTAGACACCCCAAGCTATTTGCTGAGAGCAATGTTGAGCCCATTAAATATTTTTTTTTTTGGTCCCAAGAGATTGAATAATGAAAAAAAAAAAAAAATAATATTTTTTTTTACAAAAACTTGTCACTAAATGATATATTGCTCAAACATGCCATGGGCATATGTGGAGATACACCCCAAAATACATTCTGTTGCTTCTCCTGAGTACGGGGATACCACATGTGTGGGACTTTTTGGGAGCCTAGCCGCGTACGGGACCCCAAAATCCAAGCACCGCTTTCAGGCTTTCTAAGGGTGTAATTTTTTTATTTCACTCCTCACTGCCAATCACAGTTTCGGAGGCCATGGAATGCCCAGATGGCACAAACCACCCCCAAATGACCCCATTTTGGAAAGTAGACACCCCAAGCTATTTGCTGAGAGGTATGGTGAGTATTTTGCAGATCTCGCTTTTTGTCACAATGTTTTGAAAATTGAAAAAAGAAAAAAAAATTTTGAAAAAAGAAAAAAAAATTTTTTTTTTCTTTACTTTCTTCATTTTCAAAAACACATGAGAGCTGTAAAATACTCACCATGCCTCTCAACAAATAGCTTGGGGTGTCTACTTTCCAAAATGGGGTCATTTGGGGGGGTTTTGTGCTATTTTGGCATTTTATGGCCTTCGAAACTGTGATAGGTAGTGAGGAGTGAAATCAAAAATTTGCACCCTTAGAAATCCTGAAGGCGGTGCTTGGGTTTCGGGGCCCCGTACGCGGCTAGGCTCCCAAAAAGTCCCACACATGTGGTATCCCCATACTCAGGAGAAGCAGCAAAATGTATTTTGGGGTGCAATTCCACATATAACCATGGCATGTGTGAGCAATATATCATTTAGTGACAACTTTTTGAATAAATTTTTTTTTTTTATTTTTTTTGTCTTTATTCAATCACTTGGGACTAAAAAAAAAAATATTCAACGGGCTCAACATGCCTCTCAGCAAATAGCTTGGGGTGTCTACTTTCCAAAATGGGGTCATTTGGGGGGGTTTTGTGCCATCTTGGCATTTTATGGCCTTCAAAACTGTGATAGGTAGTGATAGGTAGTGAGGAGTGAAATCAAAAATTTATGCCCTTAGAAATCCTGAAGGCGGTGCTTGGTTTTCGGGGTCCCGTATGCGGATAGGCTCCCAAAAAGTCCCACACATGTGGTATCCCCGTACTCAGGAGAAGCAGCAGAATGTATTTTGGGGTGTAATTCCACATATGCCCATGGCATGTGTGGGCAATATATCATTTAGTGACAACTTTGGGCAAAAAAAAAAAAAAGTTTGTAATATTCCCGCAACTTGTGGCAAAATATAAAATATTCCATGTACTCAACATGCCTCTCAGCAAATAGCTTGGGGTGTCTACTTTCCAAAATGGGGTCATTTGGGGGGGTTTTGTGCAATTTTGGCATTTTATGGCCTTCGAAACTGTGATAGGTAGTGAGGAGTGAAATCAAAAATTTACACCCTTAGAAATGCTGAAGGTGGTGCTTGGGTTTCGGGGCCCCGTACGCGGCTAGGCTCCCAAAAAGTCCCACACATGTGGTATCCCCGTACTCAGGAGAAGTGGCAAAATGTATTTTGGGGTGCAATTCCACATATAACCATGGCATGTGTGAGCAATATATCATTTAGTGACAACTTTTTGAATACATTTTTTTTTTTTTTTTTTTTTGTCTTTATTCAATCACTTGGGACTAAAAAAAAAAATATTCAATGGGCTCAACATGCCTCTCAGCAAATAGCTTGGGGTGTCTACTTTCCAAAATGGGGTCATTTGGGGGGGTTTTGTGCCATCTTGGCATTTTATGGCCTTCAAAACTGTGATAGGTAGTGATAGGTAGTGAGGAGTGAAATCAAAAATTTATGCCCTTAGAAATCCTGAAGGCGGTGCTTGGTTTTCGGGGTCCCGTATGCGGATAGGCTCCCAAAAAGTCCCACACATGTGGTATCCTCGTACTCAGGAGAAGCAGCAGAATGTATTTTGGGGTGTAATTCCACATATGCCCATGGCATGTGTGGGCAATATATCATTTAGTGACAACTTTGGGCAAAAAAAAAAAAAAAAGTTTGTAATATTCCCGCAACTTGTGGCAAAATATAAAATATTCCATGTACTCAACATGCCTCTCAGCAAATAGCTTGGGGTGTCTACTTTCCAAAATGGGGTCATTTGGGGGGGTTTTGTGCTATTTTGGCATTTTATGGCCTTCAAAACTGTGATAGGTAGTGAGGAGTGAAATCAAAAATTTGCACCCTTAGAAACCCTGAAGGCGTTGATTGGGTTTCGGGGCCCCGTGCGCGGCTAGGCTCCCAAAAAGTCCCACACATGTGGTATCCCCATACTCGGGAGAAGCAGCAAAATGTATTTTGGGGTGCATCTCCACATATAACCATGGCATGTGTGAGCAATATATCATTTAGTGACAACTTTATGAAAAAAAATTTTTTTTTTTTTTTTTTTTGTCTTTATTCAATCCCTTGGGACTAAAAAAAAAAAATATTCAATGGGCTCAACATGCCTCTCAGCAAATAGCTTGGGGTGTCTACTTTCCAAAATGGGGTCATTTGGGGGGGTTTTGTACTTCCCTGCCATTTTAGCACCTCAAGAAATGAGATAGGTAGTCATAAATTAAAAGCCGTGTAAATTCCAGAAAATGTACTCTAGTTTGTAGACGCTATAACTTTTGCGCAAACCAATAAATATACGCTTATTGGCATTTTTTTTACTAAAGACATGTGGCTGAATACATTTTGGCCCAAATGTTTGACTAAAATTGAGTTTATTAGATTTTTTTTATAACAAAAAGTAGAAAATCTCTTTTTTTTTCAAAATTTTCGCTCCTTTTCCGTTTATATCGCAAAAAATAAAAATCACAGAGGCAATCAAATACCATCAAAAGAAAGCTCTATTTGTGGGAAGAAAAGGACGCAAATTTCGTTTGGTTACAAAATTGCATGACCGCGCAATTACCAGTTAAAGTAGTGCAGTGCGAAATTGAAAAAAGACCTCTGGTCCTTAAGCTGACAATTGGTCCGGGGCTAAAGTGGTTAAAGTCTCTGTTGGGAATATACGACATCCTCCTCACATAGGGCCATAAAAAGATTAGCTAAACTGGGGGCATATTTAGCCCCCATAGCGAACCCTCTATCCTGGTGAAAGAATTGGCTTTCGAACCAGAAGTAATTATGTGAGGCCGCAAACCCTAACAACTCCAGAATGAAAGAGATTTGTTCATCATACAGACCAGAGTCACGCTTTAAAAAGTACTCGACCTTTGTAGGAATGTTGGAATGACTGAAACCACTTGTCCGGATCTAAGTGGATTTCCAAATCAGACTCCTAGAGTGTAAGAAGGAATGGAAGTGTTATCTTCCAGGGAGGAATACATGATAGAGATGCCTCCCCTCTGATCCATAATATTGGCACACCATTGTTCATAAACAGTAGGCTTGGGAGGTTCAGGTTTTTTCAACCAAATTGTGTGCAGGAAGTGTGTGATTTGGGAGAGTCTTAATTTCTCAATACTTGGCATTTCGAGTTTACTAATACAATACCCCAGGGATGAGGGACCCAGTGAGGTAAGGAAATTACTTATTCTGAATAGTCCTTTGTTCAGCCACCAGCAGAAGGCTAAGATATTCATGCCTGTTGGAAACACTGGATTATGGGATGAATGCCAGAGGGGCCTTGTTTCAGAGATTAGTGTAGCCTTTTTATAAAGCGCATCACAAAGAGCCAGAGAGTGGGAAAGTGTTGGTGCCAGAACTGTGGGCCTTTATTTGGGAGGACTCCATAGGAGGTAGTCATATGAGAAGAAACAGCCTGTCTTTCTATAGAGACCCAATCAGGTTTAGGACCTTTAAAGTATACTATGGAAATTTGGGCTAATTGTGAGGCCTTGTAATACACCACAAATTGGGAAGTCCCAAACCACCCTGTTTAAGATGAAAAATTATTTCTTTATTACATTGATGGCCCTTTTTACCCCAGACAAAGTTAATTATTGTAGACTGAACTTTCATAAGTGGTATTTTCTTCATAGGCATGGGGAGGGAGCAGAAAAAGTATAGTAGACGTGGTAGTAATGTCATCTTGATAGCATTAATCCTACCCGGCCAGGACAGACCACATTTTTATTTCCTCTTCCGCTTTCCGGAACATTAGAGGGTATTTAGCTGTGTATAAGTTGTCAATTTTATTAGATAGTTTAATTCCTAAATATGGCATAGAAATAGGGGCCCAGCTAAATGCAAAATGGAGCTTAAGCTGGTCCACTAGGTTAGGGGGGACAAATATGTTTAAAGCAGCAGATTTAGCAACATTTACTGCAAGCCACCAAAGTCTTGCAGTAGTTGAATCACATTGGGAGTGGATATGAGTGGAGAAGTGATAAAGAGCAGTATATCATCTGCGAAGAACACACATTTGTGCTCCTGAGGGCCACAGAAAACCCCCTTAATATTGGGGTGGGATCTGATAGTGAGAGCTAGTGTTTCAATAGCAATCGCAAATATTAGCGGGGATAGGGGGCAGCCCAGTCTAGTTTCTTTTTGGATATTAACAGTATCCGAGTAATGCCCCATCAAACGGATTTGAGCACTAGGAATGGAATATAGCGAGTGGATAATTCCTAAGAATTTAGGACCAAAACCCCGCCTCTCCAGTAGTTCAAAAAGATAGGGCCAGGAGATGGAGTCAAAGGCCTTTTGAAGGTAAGTGGATAATAGAAAGCCTTCTTGCTGGCCCCCCCATCCAATTGGAAGTTAAGTATGGATATTATATCTATGGCTCTCCTAATTTGATCTGGGCCCTGTCTCCCTTGAATGAAGCCCACCTGGTTCTTGTGGATGTTTGTAGCAATAAAGCTCGATAGTCTCATTGTTAGGATTTTCATCATTATTTTGAGACCAATGTTGATAAGCGAAATTGGACAGTAGATATTGACATCACTTACATCTTTCTCTGGTTTGGGAATGACAGAAATAAAGGCTGTGTGTAAGTCCTTGTTCAGTGAGGCACCATCCCGGAGAGAGTTAAGAACCGTGTCATGAAGGGAGCTAGAGAGGGTCCTAACTTCTTATAATAACAGACTGAAAAGTCATCAGGGCCAGGATTTGAGACAGGTTTAAGTGTTTTTATGACCTCCAAGACCTCCTCCGAGGAGAAGTGTTGTTCAAGAAGTTCCATATGCTTACATGTAATTTTAGGGAGGGGTACGTCTTGGAGAACATTCTCTAATTTGGAGGGGGAGGGGTGGGGATGTTTCTTATATAGTCTCAAGTAACATTTCTGGAAGGTTTCCATGATTCGGATGGGGTTTTGGGTCAGGTCACCTGAATCCATACATATTTTGGCGAATGATAGGGTACGTGGTTTGTGCCTAGGTTTCATTGCTAATTTAGAACCAAATCTGTCTTTTTGCAAATAAAATTTTGCTCCTGACCATCTAAGATGTTTTTCCGCTGCTGTAGCAAATTAAGATGTGTTCGAACAGATTATAGCTGGGCGAAAGTGTCAGTGGTAGGGTTACGTTTGTGGCGTTTGCTTATGGAGAGAAATTCCCCTGTCAACTTCTTAATTTCGACTTTGCGTTCACGTTTCAACTGAGAGGATATCTGTATTAGTTAAACAAAGGTCTGCTTGTGCCCTCATTAAAACTGTTAAAATACATTGAATGGGATAACACTGATGTATGTGCATATATATATATATATATATATATATATATATATATATATATATATATATGTGTGTATATATATATATATATATATATATTTTATGTAGATGATACACATAGGATTATATAGTGAGACATATAACACATCTGGTGGGGCTATTGAAAGTTCATTCTCCCAAAGTCGTAAATCTGTAATCCTTGAAGTCAAGTTAAATCTTATCAAGATGAGGAGAGTTTGATAACACAGCTGGGTGCCATACTGTCTCTACACAGGTGTTTTTAATTGGACAAAACCAGTTATAAATCACTTTAATGAACATATAGGAATTCTGGCAATGAGGAGGTACACCTGGGTTTCCTATATTTTGGATTGGAATGCGTTTTCCGCATTTCATTTTTTCACTAATTTGAATTTATTTTGGATTATTCTCACATACATGTTTTTCTTTTATTCATTTAATATGTTATACTTGTGTTGATTTATTTTACTCACTTTTTAGCACGGCAAATATTGTTTTATATATTGATGTAACACTCTAATATTTAGGCAGGGTTGCTAGTAAATTTACCTGCCAGGTATAGTTGCCTTGGCCAATTGATAGGAGATCAATTGATTCCACCATAATTCTGGAATTGCTGCACTTCTCTTTCTGTCACTAGATGGCCGGGTATCTGGTGGCACTAGATAAGACAAGGGCATTGCAAGGACAGGTTAGGAATTAGGGATGGGCGAACGGTTCGGCTCGAGCATAAGTTTGGGCCAAACTTTGGTTGTTTGGATGTTCCACGAATACTGAACCATATGCAGTGTTCGGGCAAAACTGGAAAGCCGCCGGACACCGTTAAAGTGTATGGCACACTAACATGAAAAATAAAAAGTGCTAATTTTTAAAGGCTTATATGCAAGTTATTGTCATAAAAAATGGCATGGATTCCCCCCAGTCCATTACCAGGCTCTTTGGGTCTGGTATGAATATGAAGGGGAACCCCGAACCAAATATAAAAAAAATTGCGTGGGGGTCCCCTCAGGCCCTTCAGGTCTGGTATGGAAATTAAGGGAAACGCTGTGCCAAATTAAAAAAAATAAATAGCGTAGGGGTCCCCCGAAAATCCATACCAGACCTGAATTTTAAGGGGAACCCTGTGCAAAAAAAAATTGGTGTGGGGATTCCCCAAAATCCATACTAGACCCTTATCCGAGCATGCAAATTGGCAGGCCTCAGGAAAAGAGGGGGGAACAGAGAGCACCCCCCCTCCTGAACCATACCAGGCCACATACCCTCAACATGTGGTGGGCGCTTTGAAGTAGCCCCCCAAAGCCCCTTATCCCCATGTTGATGGGGACAAAGGCCTCATCCCCACAACCCTTGCCCGGTGGTTGTTGGGGTATGTGGGTGGGGGGGCTTATCAGAATCTTATCAGAATCTTTAACAAGGGGACACCCAGATCCCACCCCCTATGTGAATTGGTAACGGGGTACATTGTACCCTTACCATTTCACAAAAGAAAATGTCAAAAACAGTAAAAAAGACAGGAGATACTTAGGGACAAGTCCTTTATTAAAAGATAAAAAATAAAAATGTCCCACAATGTCCATTTATCTTTTATCAAGCCACCCGACAAACCGAAAAAGAAAAAAAACTGCAACAGCTCTGCCTCCATGGGAGGCTCCAGCCGAGTGACGCTTCTGCTTGGTGACAGTTTTTATATAGCTGAGGGCGTGGCCACTCGGTGATGTAAACGTATGCCCTTTTCTAAATCTTTATGGATTTTTGAAATAATCTAATTTCTATTCTGTGTCCATGACAATTTTGTCCCTCAATTTAAACTTTGGAGTGCCTTGAAAAATTAACTCCTAAAATTACGTTTTTATTTTCCTCACATGTGCCTAGTAAGGATGAGCCGAACACCCCCCCGTTCGGCTCGCACCAGAACCCGCGAACGAACCTAAAGTCCGTGCGAGCTTTAGAACCCTATTAGTTATAATGGATGCGAACGTTCGAAATTAAAAGTGCTAATTTTAAAGGCTAATATGCATGTTATTGTCATAAAAAAAGTGTTTGGGGACCTGGGTCCTGCCCCAGGGGACATGTATCAATGCAAATTTTTTTTTTAAAACAGCAGTTTTTTCAGGAGCAGTGATTTTAATAATGCTTAAATTGAAACAATAAAAGTGTAATATTCCTTTAAATTTCGTACCTGGGGGGTGTCTATAGTATGCCTGTGAAGGGGCGCATGTTTCCCGTGTTTAGAACTGTCTCTGCGCAAAGTGTCATTTTTGAAAGTAAAAAAGCTATTTAAAATCACTCGCGGCTAATGTTAATTCACGGCTCCCGTAATACAGAGAACAGTCATTCATTGAAACTCATTCATAAAAAAAAGTCATTGATAAAAAATAAAAAAAATGAAAAAAAAAAGCGTAGGGGTCCCCCCAAATTCAATAACCAGGCCCTTCAGGTCTGGGATGGATATTAAGGGGAACCCCAGCCAAAAAAAAAAAAAAAAAATGGCGTAGGGTCCCCCTCAAAATCCATACCAGACCCTTGAGGTCTGGTATGGATTTTAAGGGGAACCCTAGCAAAAAAAATGGCGTGGGGTCCCCCTCAAAATCCATACCAGACCCTTATCCGAGCACGCAACCTGGCAGGCCGCAGGAAAAGAGGGGGGGACGAGAGCGGCCCCCCTCCCGCCTGAACCGTACCAGGCCACATGCCCTCAACATTGGGAGGATGCTTTGGGGGTCTAAGACCCCCAAAGCACCTTGTCCCCATGTTGATGAGGACAAGGGCCTCTTCCCCACAACCCTGGCCATTGGTTGTGGGGGTCTGCGGGCGGGGGGCTTATCGGAATCTGGAAGCCCCCTTTAACAAGGGGACCCCAGATCCCGCCCCCCCCTGTGTGAAATGGTAAGGGGGTACAAAAGTACCCCTACCATTTCACAAAAAAAGTGGCAAAAATGGTAAAAATGACAGGAGACAGTCTTTGACAATTCCTTTATTAAAATCTTCTTTCTTCTTTCTTCATCCTTCGGTTTCTTCATCTTCTCCTTCTGTCATCTTCTTCCATCTTCTTCTTCCATCTTCTTCTTCCTCCGATCCGCTTCTTCTTGCGCTGGTCTTCTCGTCCTTCTCGTCCGGCATCTTCTTCCGTCGGCGTCGGCGTCGGTGTCGGTGTCTTCTTGGGCCGCTCCGCGCAATGGGAGGCTCCCGCTATGTGAGGCTCCGCTCCATCTGACAGGTCTTTTAAAACGGAGGGCACCTGGTGACCCCGCCCCCCTCTGACGTCATGGGGAAAGCCATCATGGAATTCCCCATGACGTCCCTGTGCGTCAGAGGGGGCGGGGTCACCAGGTGCCCTCCATTATAAAAGACCTGTCAGACGGAGAGGAGCCTCACACAGCGGGAGCCTCCCATTGCGCGGAGCGGCCCAAGAAGAGACAGAGACACCGACGCCGACGCCAACAGAAGAAGATGCCGGACGAGAAGGACGAGAAGACCAGCGCAAGAAGAAGCGGATCGGAGGAAGAAGAAAATGGAAGAAGAAGATGGAAGAAGATGACGGAAGGAGAAGATGAAGAAACCGAAGGATGAAGAAAGAAGAAAGAAGATTTTAATAAAGGAATTGTCAAAGACTGTCTCCTGTCATTTTTACCATTTTTGCCACTTTTTTGGTGAAATGGTAGGGGTACTTTTGTACCCCCTTACCATTTCACACAGGGGGGGGGGCGGGATCTGGGGGTCCCCTTGTTAAAGGGGGCTTCCAGATTCCGATAAGCCCCCCGCCCGCAGACCCCCACAACCAATGGCCAGGGTTGTGGGGAAGAGGCCCTTGTCCTCATCAACATGGGGACAAGGTGCTTTGGGGGTCTTAGACCCCCAAAGCATCCTCCCAATGTTGAGGGCATGTGGCCTGGTACGGTTCAGGCGGGAGGGGGGGGCGCTCTCGTCCCCCCTCTTTTCCTGCGGCCTGCCAGGTTGCGTGCTCGGATAAGGGTCTGGTATGGATTTTGAGTATGCATTTTTTTTGGCTAGGGTTCCCCTTAAAATCCATACCAGACCTCAAGGGTCTGGTATGGATTTTGAGGGGGACCCTACGCCATTTTTTTTTTTTTTTTTTTTTGGCTGGGGTTCCTCTTAATATCCATCCCAGACCTGAAGGGCCTGGTTATTGAATTTGGGGGGACCCCTACGCTTTTTTTTTTTTTTTTTTGTTTTTTATTAATGAATGACAGTTCTCTGTGTTACAGGAGCCATCAATTCATTAGCCGCGAGTGTTTTTAAATATCTTTTTTCCTGTAAAAATGACACTTTTTTGCAGGGAAAGTTCTAAGCACAGGAAACCTGCCCCCCTTCACAGGCCACCTATAGACACCCCCCAGATGTGATACTGCAATGCTGTTCTAACAGCATGCACACACATATCCCCAGAAATAGAGCACATATTGTCAGCAGCACACTGACACGCTGACACTGACTGAAACATAATATGCGAGGCCGCCGGCGCGGCAGCCTCTTATACCGTGGGGCGTGTACTAAAGCCCCTGAGCTATAATTGGCTACAGGCATCCTGCCTGTAGCCAATTATGGCTCTCCTCGCTGCCGGCGCTGTGATTGGCCAAGCATGCGGGGTCACAGTGCATGCTTGGCCAATCATCAGCCAGCATTGCACTGCGCGGGCCGCAATGCATTGCGGGGCCGCTCGCATCACACGAATTTGATGCGAGCGGCCCCAATAGTTCTGGGCTCGCCGAGCGAGCGAACGCCCGGTGCTCGATTCGAACATGGGTTCGAATCGAACACCGGGCCCATCCTTAGTGCCTAGTATGTTCCTTGCATTTACAGTAATTTAAAATAAATTATAGTGGCTCTAAAGGCATGACATTTTTTACCTTAATGCATTCCCTGCATTAAGATAAACAATGTCCTGGAACACCATTACAGTTTGATTTTTACCCTAAACTTAAATACAATGGTGTGAAAAAGTGTTTGCCCCCTTCCTCATTTCCTGTTCCTTTGCATGTTTGTCACACTTAAGTGTTTCGGAACATCAAACCAATTTAAACAATAGTCAAGGACAACACAAGAAAAACACAAAATGCAATTTGTAAATGAAGGTGTTTATTATTAAAGGTGAAAAAAAATCCAAACCATCATGGCCCTGTGTGAAAAAGTGATTGCCCCCCTTGTTAAAACATACTATAACTGTGGTTGTCCACACCTAAGTTCAATTTCTCTAGCCACACCCAGGCCTGATTATTGCCACACCTGTTCACAATCAAGGCATCACTTAAATAGGAGCTGCTTGACACAGTAAGGTCCACCAGAAGATCCTTAAAAGCTACACATCATGCCGAGACCCAAAAAAATTCAGGAACAATTGAGAAAGAAAGTAATTGAGATCTATCAGTCTGGAAAGGGTTATAAAGCCATTTCCAAAGCTTTGGGAATCCAGCGAACCACAGTGAGAGCCATTATCCACAAATGGCGAAGACATGGAACAGTGGTGAACCTTCCCAGGAGTGGCCGGCCGCCCAAAATTACCCCAAGAGCGCAGCGACGACTCATCCAAGAGGTCACAAAAGACCCCACAACAACGTCCAAGGAACTGCAGGCCTCACTTGCCTCAGTTAAGGTCAGCGTTCATGCCTCCACCATCAGGAAAAGACTGGGCAAAAATGGCCTGCATGGCAGAGTTCCAAGGAGAAAACCACTGCTGAGCAAAAAGAACATCAAAGCTCGTCTCAATTTCTCCACAACACATCTTGATGATCCCCAAGACTTTTGGGAAAACATTCTGTGGACCGATGAGACAAAAGTGGAACTCTTTGGAAGGTGTGTGTCCAAGTATATCTGGCGTAGAAGGAACACTGCATTTCAGAAAAAGAACATTATACCAACAGTAAAATATGGTGGTGGTAGTGTGATGGTCTGGGGCTGTTTTGCTGCTTCAGGACCTGGAAGACTTGCCGTGATAAAAGGAACTATGAATTCTGCTGTCTACCAAGAGATCCTGAAGGAGAATGTCCGACCATCTGTTCGTGTACTCAAGCTGAAACGAACTTGGGTTCTGCAGCAGGACAATGATCCTAAACACACCAGCAAGTCCACCACCGAATGGCTGAAGAAAAACAAAATGAAGACTTTGGAGTGGCCTAGCCAAAGTCCTGACCTGAATCCTATTGAGATGTTGTGGTATGACCTTAAAAAGGCCGTTCATGCTCGAAAACCCTCTAATGTAACTGAATTAGGACAATTCTGCAAAGATGAGTGGGCCAAAATTCCTCCAGGACGCTGTAAAAGCCTCATTGCACGTTATCGCAAACGCTTGGTTGCATTTGTTGCTGCTAAGGGTGGCCCAACCAGTTATTAGGTTTAGGGGGCAATCACTTTTTCACACAGGGCCATGATGGTTTGGATTTTTTTTCACCTTTAATAATAAACACCTTCATTTACAAATTGCATTTTGTGTTTACTTGTGTTGTCCTTGACTATTGTTTAAATTGTTTTGATGTTCCGAAACACTTAAGTGTGACAAACATGCAAAGGAACAGGAAATGAGGAAGGGGGCAAACACTTTTTCACACCACTGTAGATATTTCCCAATACAGAATAGTCATTTTTTTTTCCTTTCAAAGTCGCTAATATTAATTTATCCTGTGGTGTTTTGTTAGGTAGCAGGGGAGTATACGTTTTCTGTTTCTCAGCTGTTTGGATTAACACATGTAAAGTAATCGTATTTGCAGGGAAATTATACTTCTTCTGATCTTCTTTAAATGTCAGAAGTCTAATTTCCACTTTACATCCCAATTGAGAAACCATTTTCATATCATACTTTTTATCAAATATTAGGTTATTATATGTTTCTATCCCCAAATACCAAGGTGTTAGGATTGGAGGAAGCTACCTATTATATATTGTCACTCAAAGCACACAGAATTTTGCATGTCTTACAAGTATTTTTGAAAACGGCAACTTTTTTTAACTTTCGTAAAATAAGGATATACAATAGCAAGAAAAAATCCTCTGAAGTTATCTGGGTTTCTGTAAAAATGAACACTGAAATGTGGTCTGAGGTGCAACTGCATCATGTTATTAGACAAGCACAATCCTATACTGAGAGACAAGAAATGAATACCACAAAAAAATTCAAAAAAATTCAGAAAAGTACTGTTGTATGTCTTTGAAAACACTATTGCTTAATTTAAAATAACAACAAGAGTAACAGGCAGTAGACAGTGACATAATAAGCTGTCATCAAATGCCTGCTACCATCATCTGAGAGTTGCCCAAGGCCCTTGACATTGATAAGTAAAAGCTTTACATTTTTATTTGTATATAAGCAATGACAAAAAGAACTTAGAAAATGGGACTTTGGTGATACTTCATAAGGTCATTATATAACTCTATACCCATACATGAAGAAATTCATCTTAATTGTAGAAAGTATAACTTTTTGGTGACTGCAATATGTTTTTTCCCTATATTTTTACCTTATGATTGTGCCAGTAACAACGTTCCTGTCCAATGCTGAAAACGCTCACTTACTATAATGTATCCATGGTGAAACAATTTTATCACCCTGGGATAAGAAGTGTGTTAGAGCTACAGAACACCTTCAAGACCTCTCCTCATCTCCATAACATATGAGGAAGGTGTTCTTTAGTTTGAGAAGTGAGATTGGCAGGGCTGATAACAAAGCAGAGTGCACAGGAATTTATTAGCTCAGAAGTAGAGTTGAGCGGACACCTGGATGTTCGGGTTTGCGGGTTTGGTCAAACTTCGGAAAAAAGTTTGGGTTCGGGACCGAACTTGACCCGAACTTGACCTCGAACTCCGAACCCCATTGAAGTCAATGGGGACATGAACTTTTGAAGACTAAAATGGCTGTAAATAAGTAATGGAAAGGGCTAGAGGGCTGCAAATGGCATCAAAATGTTGTTAAAAGCATGGCAAGTGCTATAGTGGATAGGGAAATAACTTAAAATAACATGAAAAAAAATATTATGCTGGAGGCCCCCTTCTCAGCAGAAGAGGTACAGGAAGTCATTAAGAACCTCAGAAACTCAATGGCACAATGCCACACATATGGTGGGAATGCCCCAGAATACGCCCTTTCTGGAAAAAAAATTATTCAATTTAATGGATAAGATAGTGGGAAAATATAAAATACTTGGAAATTAAAAAAATAAAAAATTATAATCTTGACCTAGGAGGACGAGGTCCATATTGAGTAGGAGGTTGAGGTGGCGGTGCATGTGGTGGTGTAGGTGGAAGCGGCGGTGGAGGAGGACGAGGTAGCCAACACTGGTTCAAAAATACAACAATGGCTGGGTAAGGCTGGTGATGTGTCTAATTCTGTCCCCCGTCGCATAGTGTCCGCCCTGTACTGCGCTTGCTCAGTACGTAGGACAAGGGGATTTCGAAACTCTCCGAAGACGATGCATGGTGAGTCCAGGTTCAAGCCACATCATCCGAGGTTGAAGCCGAGCCAAGCGAGGCCACGCCCGAAGCGTGGCAAGTGAAGCGAGCCCGTGAGGGGCCCTGTTACCATGTGCTACCGTATGTCCACTTGGATAGTGGGGCTTGAACATGCACTCACAGCGCAGGCACCGTTCATCTTCTGAGATTTTGTGAATCTCCTTGTCCTCCGTACTGCGCAAGCGCTGCTCCTGTGCAGTAAGTGGCCGAACACTATCTGATGGCCAGACAGTTTTTGTCAGAACGCCGGTATACATGACTATTCTGCACAAGGTACGGACAAGTCCTGTGGTCTCAAAAACTGCAAAACTGCAGAAAATGCTATGAAAAAAAAAAATTCACTCAATTTTTTTTTGGAGTAGCACAATAGAAGATAAATTGATCAATTGAATATGTCAATCCTGCACACATGCAAAAAAACACTTCAAAATTGTATTTTTTTGCAATGTTTTTGCAATAGCAGAATTCACCCACAGTATGTACAGGGTGTATCTCAGAGTAACATATGCAGTGCTGGTGCACTGAGCTTGCAGATAAAAGTTATATTTTGTCTGGCACTGGGCTCATGGCAGTGTAAAAAGACTGTGCACTGCAACTTAACCAGGTATTAGAATTGACTTCTGAATCTGAATAATTCTCTCTCCCTCAAAGCAGACACAGGAACCTTGACCTACACTCTCTATCTATGTGGATCGCTGACTAATTAGAAGATATTTCATGACTCCTAGCATGTAATTCTCTCCCTCACAGCAGCCAGGTACCTTTCCCTACACTGTGTAAAGCAGAGTGATGAGCTGTGCTGTGTGCCTCTAGCTTATATAGAGGCTGGGTCACATGCTGCACTGGCCAATCACAGCCATGCCATTAGTAGACATGGCCGTGATAGCTTCTAAGGGCACACTAGTGAAACTACAGTTGATTGGGTGCCCTGCAGCTTTTAAAAACGCGGCATTACATCGCCGAACACCGGACCTGAACCCGAACATGCAGTCAATTTTTCAGGTTCGGGTCCGGGACCCGGACACCCAAAAGTCCGGTATGAAGTCTTCTGGTAAGATGAGCAGGTATTTTTGCATGTTTAGAACAAATATTACACAATGTTTTGAATTATATACAGTTTTTAACAGACCAAATGGAATAAATAAGAGAAGCTGAACGTTAGCAATGATGAGCCGAACTTGGGTTTGGTAAATGTTCAGCGAATTTTGGATCCAGATTCCAAACCCCTTTAAGACCCCCTTAAAGTCAATTAGACACAAATGTTATCTTTCAGTAATTGCCATTTTCTAAGAAAAAACTCAAGGTATTGGAAAGAAAGGGCTTGGGTGCAAGGTTCTGACCTGTGAGAAATGTACCAAAGAAAAAAAATACGTATAATTTAATGAGGAGAGGCAAGTTTAGAGCAGTTCAGAGGTCAACATTAAAAATATGTAAAAGAGTAAAAGAACTTTGCGCAAATTAGATACAAATGAGTATTTGTAAAGGTGCAATACTGGCTAGGTCCCCCAGGGGGGCGCTAGTCTAGGATAGGAAGGGATCCAAATAGCGGTGTTGATGAGAGAGAGTGCAAAATATGCAAGGAAAGTGCACATGAGAGAGAGTGCAAAATATGCAAGGAAAGTGCACAAAAGTGAATAATAATGAATAAGTGGTGAATAAAAGGTGAAATTAGTTCATAAACATGAATGGATAATGATATATCTCAAATCAGTATGAAAACATCAATAAATAAATAAGTGCTAAAATAAGGTACGTACTATGACTGGATAACCATATATCTCAAGTCAGTAGAATAATAGCGATAATGCAAGGGCATCAAATAAATAAATAAGTGCTAAAATAAAGTGTATCAAAAGGTAAAAATACTGTGATAAAATATTAATAATAATGATGATAGTAACAGTAGTTAATAAGTGACAAAGACACTTCCTGTGATAAAAAATCAAATAAGTGTAATAAAAATCCTGCGATTATTGATCGGTAAAGTCCTGCAATTAATGATCGAAAAAGGTATATGAAATAATATCCATAAAATCCTGTATAAAAAAGGTCAAATAATTCCTACAGTTGTTGATCGAGCAATATCAATAAATCCTGCAATTGATGATTGAAAAATAAATAAACAATCGGATGAGATGTAAATAAATAAATTAATGAATAAAATAAAGGATGTATCCAAATAAAAGTGAAACAGTGTCCAGATCAATAGATCAAAGGAAACCAAATATAAAAAGAGGTCCCGATAATACAATGGTTTCAAATCAGCCAATCCACTATGTGAAGAGGAAAAAAGAACCAAATGACTCTTTTGTAAAAACGAAGTTATCCTATGTATGTGACATGGTTTCTCTATATTGCTGCTGTGTTCACGTTGTTATTCATTTATTTGTTGTGGGGTTAATCCTTATCTGGTCTCCCAGAACTCTCACCTTAAGATAGGTCAAATGAGCCTCTCGGGGATATCCAAACAAGCCCCTACAGATGGTACTCTGAGTGTCCTGTAGCGGGGTCCAACCTTATCCTTCTCCTTAAATACCCTCAGCAATCCGGACCTAAAAGTGCTAAGTGTCACCTCAGCAGCAAGCCAGGATGGGGGAAAGATAAAAGAAAAGGGGCCTCCACTAGTGTAGTACGTTTGTGTAAAAGTAATGGCAATTTATTAAACAGGTGCAATAGACTCGTACATTTAGAGAGCAAGTAGTGAGCAATGGGTTAAAAAGATATATCATATCACCACGGTGTCCACAGCGCCTACTGGCGTCCTCCTCTGTGTGTGTTTGCCTACGGCCACTCCCTACGCGTTACGACATGGTCCCGTGTCTTCATCTGGGGAACCTGATTGGTCAGGCAATGCTGGTTTAAAAGACGGAGAAACCGGAAGTTCTCGTGCGGCCATCTTGGTTGTGGTCAAGTGTAATGTTGACCGCGGCCATGTTATAGGTGGTTTATACACTGGCGGAAGTCAGCCATTTTCTTGGTTTGTAGTTATAATTCCTGGTCTAATGTAGGGCGCCGCCATTTTAATGGTTATACACGGAGCTAGTCTACAGTGACGGCTGGTGGTGCATAATGGTTTGAGAAATTAGTTAAAAAATGTTGATACAGGGGTTCTGATCAATATAAACACTGCTCAATATATATACTCAGGTAGCAAAGTGCCATAAATAGTATAGCGATCAATGAAGTGATCAATATTAAAAATATGTAATTCCTTTAAATTACATGTTTTGGGGATGCCTTAAAGCTGTACATGGAATTACAGAGAGTTAAGATTCTTGTGAACAGCATCAGTGACACCATATTTTGGCATCACATGAATCGCAAGTCTAATCATTTATTTATTTACATAATTTATTGGCTTACATACAGCAGAAGTAACCCACCATGATTGATTTCCACCCCAAAATACATTTTAGTAAGTACTTTTTACAAAAAAACTGCAAAAACTGATATAAGGTAAGTACTTAAAAAAAATATATAAAATAAGCTAAAGCTAATGCTATCAATGTCCTAAATTGTCAAATGGGCAAACCAATTCACAGAGTATAAATTGTTGTGATCTTTACTTCAGTGACACTCTGAGGAGAATTTATCAAAATGGGAGGAGTCAAAACCTGGAGCACGTGCATGCTATTATTCAGTTTGTTTAGTTATGCCTTGAAAATGAAAAATAGAAGTTGACTAGTTGCCATGTGCAAACGTTCCAGATTCTGGCTGCTTCAGTTCTGAAAAATTCCCCTCACTGTATTGTGTACAAAATTGAACAAAATGCGGACCCATAAGTTTATTCAAAAACCTCCAAACTAGGGATGGGCTAGAGACAGAGCCCTTCAGAGTCTTTATATTCTTCCAGATGGGTCCAGTGAACCTTGTGGACAAAAAGGATACATATTTCCCAGGATTTCTTGTCCGGAGAGCACAAATGGAATGCAGATGTGAAATATCTGTCTTTCAAGGGTAGAATATTTTCTGATAAAAAAATGAATCTCTTACAGAAAGGCAACCTGTGCATTCTGCTTCCTTAGATTTGTAAGAACCATCCCCCTTTGAAAAGGGCATTAAGCCCATGAACATTCAAAGATGTCGTTTTTAAATCCACCAATATCATAATAGAACTAATAGGCAAGGTCGGTACTAGAGGAGGAAAAAGACAGCAGAGCAAGCCAGTCATTACCAAGATAAGGAAAAAACAATGAACCAAGTATCTCCTGGTATAGAGAGAAGAGGAGGAATAGTGTTGGGGGGGGGGGGGAGAATGGAGAAAAGGTAAAAAGGGACAGGGCAAGGAAAAGAACAAAAGAGATCAGACTGCAGTGTCCATAGCATGCCCTCACCTGGACCACCATGAATAGTTGAAACAGCAATAAAAGAGAGCAGAGTGAAGAAGGAAAAAGAATAGGGAAGTAAAATTTAAGAGAGAATAAGTACATTGTACAGGCAGCAACTCCCCCAGGGGTCAGATCCAAACTCCACCCACTAGGAGAACACACTGGGAAATTAGAAGGGTTAAATCTATAATCCTGAAGTAAAACTAGCTGGAGGACCTACCTGGAAGTAGCGGTAAAGCATGGAAAGAGGGGAGGACCCAGCCAGCCAAATGTTAGATCATGAATGACAAACAAGTTCAATTAAGGGACATAATTAATATCCTCTTCCTGCCAACCTGATAAAGTGCTCAACCAAGAAAATATACATTAGAGAAGAGAGGCAGGCCCCCTCAAAGCAACAAAGGATAATATCACACTGAACTCCAGCATCAACATAGTGTGGTACCAGAGAGAACCCAGAACATCAAGAATAACATAGATACTGTACTGTGCACTCCTGTGTCTGTAGAGGCTAGCTCCATACTATCACTACAATAAATGAAAAAAAAAATGTGGAGAAGGAATCTGGCCCTGGTCAAGCATTCTAATGTATAGGCGTTTTGAAAATTTTATGACATAAGGAAGCACTAACAGGTCCTCCCCCTCAGCATATCATATGTATGAGGAATCATATTTAAAAACTTGAATAATGAAGCAAACGGTTAAACAATAGGGAACTGTCTTGCTGTCAGAAACCATGAATCAGACCAAGACAGAAATACAGTTAAATCACACTTGTTTAATAATAAAAGTAAATGGAACAAACGTAGTCAAAACATAGCCAAAGTTTGGGAAACGGAACGGATAGTCAGACAAGCCAGAAAGTTGGGGAGCCAGGAATCAGCAAAGTGGAACAGCAAGCAGGATCTGGAGCCAGAAGGAATGTCAGCCAAGCAAGTCTTTAACATGAACGCAGGAGATTGTCTATGTGATGTTGACCAAGGTGAAGACAGAGATCATCTGGGCTGAACGGCTTAAGTAGGCAGGACTGCTAAGCAGGATATCATCAACAGGTGAGTCACTGTGTGAGATAGGAGCTGGCAATTAGCCGACAGTTGAGTGGCCAGCTTTAGAGCAGGAACCACCAGGCTTGAGGGGAAAATGTCTATCGAAATACAGAGGAGGACAGGGGCATGTACATCTGAGGATGAGACCCAAGAGCATTCCAAGACCATACCCTTTCTAATGCACCAGGTACTGTATGCATCCATGGAACCTACGGGAGTCAACAATGGACTGTACTTCATACTCCACATGGTTCTCAACCTGTACAGGGTAAGGACAAGGCACCGAGGTGGTAAAGCGGTTGCAGACCAAAGGTTTTAATAAGGAGACATGAAATACATTTGAGATACGCATATTAGAAGAAAGGTCTAATGTGTAAACCACTGGGTTAATCCTGCAAAGAATACAGAAAGGCCCAATAAACAGAGGTGTGAACTTCAGAGAGAGTTGGAGGTTGTGAGATGACAGCCAGACCCTGTCCCCAACCTGGTAGGAAGGCACAGGCAGGCTGCTGCTGTCAGCATGGAGTCTGTACCTATCATTAGCATGTTGCAAAGCATCCAAAACTTGTTCCCAAGTGGAACGAGTGTGCCAAGTGTGCCAAGACAAGACAAGAGTCTTGGGGCAAGAGTCTTGGGACAAGAGTGTCCCAAGTGTGCCCAAGTGGAACCAGTTGTTTTGATGGTCAGAAATATAGCAATGTAGGAATTGCTCCAAGGACTGATTGGCTCATTCTGCAGCCCCATTAGATTGCGGGTGATATGCTGAGGAGAAAGCAAGCTAAATTCCCAACTGTACACAAAAGGCTAGCCAGAACTGGGACAAAAGCTGACTACCCATGTCCAAGACAATTCCCCTTGGGTAGCCCATGTAAGCGAAATATCTCCCAAGCCAAAATGGAAGCAAGTTCCTTAGATGTGGGCAACTTCTTAAGTGGAATACAATGAGACATTTTTGAGAACCGGTCAAGCACCATAAGGATAACTGTGTTGCCCTGGGAGTTAACTTCACAATGAAATCCATAGACAGGTGGGTCCAGGGCCTCTCTCCATTGGGTATGGGTGTTAGGAGGCCCACTGGAAGTTGCCGTGCCGTGGAGTCTCATTCTGGAAATAAAAAAAAATTAAAAAAAGATTCCAGCGGTGGTAATCCACTCTTGCTATCCAGCGATGGGTGGTCTCTTCTCCGGGGTCCAGCGATGGCTGATATCTTCCGACAACATCCAGCGCAGCGCATTCTGTCTCCATGGAGACACTGAGGGAATCCCGTCTTAGCTGAGGAGGACTGGGCCACCGTCACCTGACCCCGCCCCCCTCTGATGCAAGGGGGAAGTCGGGCTTCCCCAGTGATGTACGGGTGACCCCGCCCCCTCGGATAAAACGGAAACCTGCGTTACATCAAATGGGGGCAGGGCAGGGTCACCCCGTACATCACTGGAATATTTTTTTTATTTTTTTTTACAGACCCCCAAAGCACCCTCCCAATGTTGCCGGCATGTGGCCTGGTACGGTTCAGGAGGGGGGGGGGCGCTCTCTCGTCCCCCCTCTTTTCCTGCAGCCTGCCAGGTCGGATCTGGTATAGATTTTGCGTGCTCGGATCTGGTATGGATTTTGAGGGGGACCCCCACAGCATTTTTTTTTGGTGCGGAGTTCCCCTTAAAATCCTTACCAGACCTGAAGGGTCTGGTATGGATATTTAGGGGGAACCCCACGTAATTTTTTTTTTCATTTGACCTGGGGTTCCCCTTAATATCCATACCAGACCTGAAGGGCCTGGTAATTGAATTTGGGGGGAACCCCACGCATATTTTTTTTTTTTTATCAATGACTTTCAATGACTGTTCTCTGTATTACGGGAGCCGACAATTCATTATAGCCACGAGTGATTTTAAATAGATTTTTTTTCCTGCAAAAATTACACTTTGTGCAGGGACAGTTCTAAGCACGGAAAACATGCACCCCTTTACAGGCATACTATACACACCCCCCAGGTACGAAATGTAAAGGAATATTACACTTTTATTGTTTCACTTTAAGCATAATTAAAGTCACTGCCCCTGAAAAAACTGCCGTTTTTAAAACTTTTTTTTGCATTGATACATGTCCCCTGGGGCAGGACCCAGGTCCCCAAACACTTTTTATGACAATAACTTGCATATTAGCCTTTAAAATAGCACTTTTGATTTTGAACGTTCGAGTCCCATAGACTTTAATAGGGTTCTAAAGTTCACACGAACTTTAGGTCTGTTCGCAGGTTTTGGTGCGAACCGAACAGGGGGGTGTTCGGCTCATCCCTACTCCTCTGGCAGTTAGGAGAGTGAAGAGGTGCACAGGACCCTGGCTACCTTTTGGAAGCATGTCATACTGCATTGTAGCGACCAGGAGAGAACCTCAGCACGATGCCAATCCAAAAAGGGGTTGTGCCTCTGTAAGCAAGGATAACCAATAACTAGCGGAAACTTAGGTGAGGAAATAACTTGGAATTGGATTATCTCATGGTGAAGAGCCCCTTTCGGCCATGGGCAAGCAGCTGCAGTGAAATGGAGTGCTTGGATACAAAGGCAACATCAATGAACAGGCCTGCAGCCCCAGAGTCGATTAGAGCCTGTATCTCGATGGGCGACTCAGCTCAAGAAAGGGTAACCGAAACCAGGGGCTTATCCTTCTGGATTAGAAAAAGGGAAAAATACTGCGCCAAACTGAAATTATATATAGCTGCTGGCACAACAATCAGACTCAATTGTACGAAAACATAAAATTATAAAGTGCAGCGCTTGTGTAAAAAAAGTCAATGCAAACATGAATAAAGGGATGTATATCCCTATAATGCATCAAAAATCAATGAAGGCGTGAATAAAAGGATAAGTGTCCCTGTTTTGCATAAAGCAGCCTAGGGAGTTCAGACCCTATGGGCAGCAATGCATGACAGGTGTATTACTGATGAAAAATCACTCATATCTCGTGGGTGAAAAAGAGGGATTTGACAACTTATATCAATAGAACGGCCCAACCATAAGAAGGGTCGTATTCTCATAAGGTGCAAATCAGAATAAACAATCCAATGTGATGTGAATATATGGAATGTTATCTCCTATCCCAGGTCTAGATTGTATTCTCATAGACCTTGTAATAATAAAGTGTGCATTTCAACACAAAACTAAACAAAAAAATTTATAAAAGATCATGCGACTTTTCTTATAAGTTTAAACGCATGAAAAGTGTGATAAATGGTTATGAAATCAAAAATGGCAAAAAACGTGGCCTATCGGGCTGTCCTAATAAGCTGGCACAAATCAAGTGAGTATTTACATAAGTGAAAAATATAATGGTGTTAACTGCAGTCTAATCACCTGTACAGAATTATGATGTTATTCATAAGGCGAAAATGCAGTCACATGTTCAAATCAATACTAGATAGTTATATCAATATTGAACAATTTCCTATAGTGCAATTCCTAAAGTATATAACAGATAGGTTATGCGATTTCTGAAAAATCGCATATATGGATTTCAAATCTAACCAAAGAATTTAAAAGTAATCAGTAGTAGTGGTATGGTTTGAAAATAACTAGTCTATATCACTAAGGTTTTTTTTCTTGGATGTGCGATTTAGAAATCGCACATGATAAAAAACATAACAAAAACATATAAATTTATGAAATAAAAGAAATAGCGAGTATAATGAGTGAAACACTCTATTTTGGGGAGAAGGCTCATAAATTCTATGGTCAACCAATTGTAATAAATGCAGCAGTTAGTGGGTTATGTCCACAGGGTAAGGTGACCCCAAAAGTATATTCCACTGATAGTGCTGTACTGGTCCGCTGTATTCCACCGTTAATGTTGCATTAGTCCACAGTCAACCATGGAAGGGATTTTATGAATGGAATTACAGGATAGTAAAGGTGACCTATAATGATGCAGTCCCCAGGTAATAACAGATGGTTATAATAATTTCTGGCTTCAAAAGGGTTCAACCTTCTCTAAAGCAGTTTTCCTTATATATATATAGGCATGGAATGATCGAGATACCCTTACCAGATCAGGTGGACTCACAAACCTATCGGTGGTGAGTCAAACGGGCATGTACCGGATCCACCGGATATATCAGGATAGTGTTGCAGACAAACGTGTCTTCTGGAAGGCTTCCTTTTCTGAGGTAGTGAGTACCTCCAATACTCACCCCCAGCAGATTGTCCAATTCCAAGATGGAAAGATGGAAAGATTTTGAGTAGTACTCTCTGGCGTGGGTAGCTCACAAGGAGAAAATGAAAAAAAGGGAAAAAAGGAGGCAACTCCTCATAGTGTAACTCCAAAGACAAGAAGTATTTTATTTTGGGATTTTTCAAACTCAAACAGCAAGTAAAAATAGTAAAAAAGCTTTTTCTAAAAATGGCGCAGATAAAATCTCTAGGTGGCTTGGGCAAGCATTTAACCCTACATGTTTCGCCTGCATAGGCTTCAACTGGGGTACATGCCTGCCACCCACACTTGCACCATATATATACAGTATTTAATGACCTAATAGGTCTCACCTGTCGGCGCGCGGCTTCCCACTTCCGGTATTCCCGATTTGCGTTCCAGATAGGTCCAATAGAGGTGATGGGATTACTGTGTGTTTAAAACCAAGCCTCTTATCTGGTGTTAGTTTTAGCCTATCAGCCTATTCGTTCCTAGCAGTGGCGACTACGCAAACATATGTTGGATGTGCTTGCGTTCCGGCAGGGGCCAGAGGTCAGAGGCGGGCGGGAGGCAGTGATGACGTGACGCACGCTAACATGTGTCGACGTCTGTAGCTGATCATACCCTCGGCGCGCCGCACAAGAAGGAGGGACCACGCAACCCGCGTCATCACGTGTCCGCGCATGCGGCTTGTCTAGCTGCTCGGTGATACTGTCAAAAATACTATAGCAACCAGACGCTTTCTATCAGCGTACCTTGTAAGGGAGGGGGGGCCGTTACGCTAGATAAATCCATACAGTCTGCTTTAAACAGAAGGTAATCCAAAGTGTAACACCCCAGACGACGTCTATGAGGACGAAACGCGTCGGGTGGACTACTACGACAGCACCACGCCATTTCTTCGTAATTTATAACAGGCCTGTTTTACTTCCAAAAATGTGAGTGTTTTTAATCTGTTTTTACACAATTAAAATTCATTCAAAAACGATATTACACTATGCAAGGCTTTCTTTTTATCATGATTTATAAACACGATTGCAATATGGAATATTGATGCCCATTCCCCATCGGCCGTCCATCCTCCTGGTGTTTACCTGTCCATGCTGCATCGAGATACATCTTGGAGCCATTGCGTGGAACAAGGATCTGCCAGCCCCATACTAATAAGCTCTTGCGACTTGTGAGGCATATGCCCCTTCAAGTCCAATATTTCCGGTAAGCCTTATTCTTATAGGCTTAGTTGCCATCAGACAACTATCACTTCACTCAGCACATGGAACACCTGCTTGAACAGCATCATCCGTTTGATCACTAACCATCTTTTCTATGGACCTGAATTAATGTCACTTGTTTTTTCACCAACTACTTTTAAGACGGACTCCATCACTATATATTTATTTATATAGTTTTCCCACTCAGCACTTTAATCTTAATTTTGTGTTTTTATGATTATTATATCACGAGTCATTTTGTTTACATAATCGTCACATATTATACTTATCACAGAATCACCTGGTATTAATTCACTATTTTAACCACGTGTATTTTTTAACCTTTTTTATTGGGTTTTACTGCATAAATAATTTTATATAAGTAATTTGTATACTCTGATAAGGTTTTACATTTTACCTCTATTTCTATTTATATGGTACCGAGACAGATAAGTTATATCCAGGAATTTGCCCTCTTCCCTCCACTTTTGTGTCTTGTGTATAAGGTATCACACCTAAACAAACATATATTAATAGTGCCAGTTCCTAATAAGAACTATTTACATTCTAGCGCTACATTTATACATACACAATCCAAAGTGTAATAACATTATAGCTCAAATGGTCCCATAATAAACAGAGCTGGTTTAACAGCGATGCGTATATAGGGCCTAAGTAAATGGGGCAAAGGTTATACAATATAACTCAGTATTATGTTAATTTGCATGTTATGCTGAAACCTTAAATAAAAAAAAGAATAAATAAAAAGAGGAGGCAAGGGTCCTTTAATCTAAATGCAAAAAATTACATCTACAAAAAAGGAAAAACGCTATTTATTAGAAAAGATTAAAAATTAGCTAGCTCTGTGAGCCCAAAGTAATAGCAAACTTTGTAGCCCTATATAGATGAATATGAAACTATAGGGTAGTAAAATGGTAAAACTCTTTGTTAGAACTTTTATTGGGTGGTGATACCATCCCATTAATTTTTATATCCGATCAGCGGAAAATGGGAATACACCTGCCGACAACAATTTAACATTGTATCCAAACATTTTTACACTCGACTGTATATCCTAACACTCATTACAGAATAATCCATGTGGATCTAAATACAGGAAGGATGAAAATCTATTCCATTGCATTAAAATGGTGCTTATAATCTACTGCATCCTGACAAATAGTCTCAGGGTTTATTGATCTTATTATGTCATTAGGTCCAGTAAAACTAGACCCAGGGTGTATAGGGTGTAAAGTAGTTGAGTGATTTACAAAAAGGATGGAAAACTCTATTTAGATGGAACCAAACGTATTAACCGGCAAACGTAACAAAATAATAATACAAGACATGGAGTGAGATAAGCATTATCTGTAGCGGAATCTAGGATCTATTGATAAATGCATTCACGTCCCAATCTATATTGAGACCATGGGGCGTGTAACTCTTTAGTTGGTGGATCCAAAAAGTTTCCAATTTGGACACACCTCTAATGTTTGATTCTCCCCTCCAATGCGGCACAAATTTATTGATAACCTGGAATTTGGTTCCTTTGAGGTCTTTATTGTGGTGGCCAAGATAATGTTTGGGAACATTATGATCAGTGCGGCCTTTATTTATGCCCACAATGTGTTCATTACACCTAACAGAGAAAGTGTGAATCGTCCTACCTACATATTGCTTGCCGCAAGGGCAGGTTATGAGGTAGACGACAAATCTAGTTTGACAGGTTAATAGATGTTTCATCTTGTATTCTTTGCCAGTAGAGCTGGAAGTGAAAGTTTCAGTTTTCTTTTTTCCTAAAGAGTTGTGCAAGCAAACATCGCACTTGTGGCAGGGGAAAAAACCTTTTGTATTGGAAAAGAATGAAGGGATTAGGGGTGGATCAGGCACACTGGGGGCAATCTGTCCCCCAAGTGATGGGGCTCCTCTACAAATCACTCCAGCTCTTTCAGGCAAAAGGGGTCCCAAAATGCGGTCATTCTTAAGGACCTTCCAGTGATTAGAAACAATGTTCTTAATTTGTTTGTGTTGTACCGAAAAATTGGTCAGTAACGACCACTTATGTCGGGAGTCCTGTGTTTTTCTCGGACGGTCCTCAAACAGTTGTTCTCTGTTAAGTAACGAAACGTCTTCGATGTCCCTATCTATACCCAAATTATCATACCCCTTTTCTACAAATCTTTTTTTTATTGTTTCTGCTTGTTGAAAAAAATCGGGTAGATTTGTACAATTTCGTCGGATTCTGGTGAGTTGGCTACGAGGAATTGATTTCAGCCAAGCCAAATGATGGCAGCTATCAATTGGAATATATCCGTTTCGGTTGGTTGCTTTGAAAAACGTTTTGATGATCATTTGGCCCTCCGAGACGGATATCTCCAGGTCCAAGAAGTGTATCGTGAAGGCACTGGCCTCATATGTCAATTGGATACCCGCCTGGTTGTCATTTAGAAAGGTCATGAAATTGTCTAAGGAGTTTTTGCCGCCTCTCCATAGGAGGAGGATGTTGTCTATATATCTTGCCCACAGGGCTATCTCAGACAGCCCCTGGGCATAGATGACATCCTCCTCCCACTTGGCCATAAAAATATGGGCCAAGCTGGGGGCAAATTTTGCCCCCATGGCAATGCCCTTCTGTTGCAGGTAGAACTCCTTATTGAACCAGAAATAATTATGTCTGGTAGCGAACCTTAATAGGTCCATAATGAACCTTTTTTGGGTTCCTGGGATCGTTCTGTTTCTAAACAAAAAAGAGTCGACTGCTGTAAGGCCCAAACTGTGAGGTATGCTCGTGTAAAGCGTTGTGACATCGGCAGTAACTAGAAGAAGATCCTCGCTGTACTGTATTTGCCGTAGCCTTGCGATGGTGTCTTTTGTATCCTTTAAATATGAAGGTATTGTTTTCACCATCGGTTGTAGATGATAATCTATATATTTACCGATGCGGGAAGTGATGGAATCGATCACGCTGATAATCAGGCGGCCAGGGGGGTTAATGATGTTTTTATGTACTTTAGGCAAATAGTACATCACCGGTATTCTGGGAACTGTAGGAACAAGAAAATTCTTCTCTTTTTTGTCCAGTATACCAATGTTGAATCCTGTATCAACAAGGTCCACTTATGTTTTCTTGTAATTGGAGGTGGGATTCTTTGCGAGACATAGGTATGTTTCCGTGTCGCCAAGAATCCTCATCATCTCCTGATTATAGTCAGTCTTGTCTAAGACCACTATCCCTCCACCCTTATCCGCAGGGCGGATAATCAAATCCTTCCTCTCACAAAGTTGTTTCAATCCAGTTTTTAAATTGGGGTCATTGAATGTTGTTTTTGGAGGTAGTTTATCCAAGTCTTCCAAAACTAGATCTCTGAAGACCTTAATGGACGGTGCTATGGGGACAGGAGGGTTAAAAAGTGACGGGTTTGAAAGACCTGTCTGCAGATTTCCATCTGGTGCTTGTAAATTAGTGGGATTTGACACAAAATACCTCTGTTTATTTAACTTTCTTATACATTTTTGAAAATCTATGAAAGTAGAAAATTTGTTCAGTTTTTTTGGTGGGGCATATTTTAAGCCCTTGCTTAAAACAAGATTTTCAGATGGAGTTAGAGTGGCTTTACTTAGGTTGAAAATGCCATTGTTGTCTAAACTCGCTTTCTTTTTCCGGGCACTCCGCCCCCCTCTGACGACCCAGTTTGGTTCTAGGTTTGGTTTGCGTCCTTCTTGTGTCCCGGGAAAACCCCCCATGTAAGAGGGCCCTGGTTGATTGTAATTATAGTTAAATGGTGATCTGTTTTGATACTGGTTGTCTCTCTCTGAGTAGGCATATTGGGAGTAGTGATTTCCCCTAGGTCTACTTTCTTTTAGTGGGGAAAATCTATTTTGGGTATAGGCAGGTGTTCGTGGAGGATAATGATCGTAATAATCATTCTGGCTTGGTCTCCTTCTTTGGGGGGATGTTGGATGTTTCTTGCTTATAGTATTGTTGTTGTTGAACGTTGTCTCTATTACCCCTCCCTTTTCCTCTATTGCCCCTCCCTCTACCACCATTATTGTGTTCTCTTCTAATTTCATTGGGATGAAAACCTTTAAATCTGGGGGTTTGGGTGTGGGGATTAGGGCGGTAGTAGGTTTCTTGTACGACATTAGAATACTGTACATTTCTGGAGGAAGAGGGTTGGGATATAGGTACTCTCTGAGTCGGTTGTCCCGAAACTTCCATAGATGTTTGTTCTATTTCCAACAGAGTTTGTGAACCTTCTTTATTTTGCCAACTGAAAACGCATCCGGCTTTGTAATCATTGACATCTCTAGTGTATTTCTTTTGTTTTTTAACTTTTTGCTCTCTCTCTTCTTTTTCTAAGTGATTTCTTAAATTTGTCGACAATGTAGTTTATTCAGGGGTGGGTTTATGTGGTAAGAGTTTTTCCTTGATTTCTTTAATCTCCTTATCTATAGCTATTCTTTTATTTCCTTCTGGATAACTGGGGACAAAACAAGTTTGTGTTGTACCGAAAAATTGGTCAGTAACGACCACTTATGTCGGGAGTCCTGTGTTTTTCTCGGACGGTCCTCAAACAGTTGTTCTCTGTTAAGTAACGAAACGTCTTCGATGTCCCTATCTATACCCAAATTATCATACCCCTTTTCAACAAATCTTTTTTTTATTGTTTCTGCTTGTTGAAAAAAATCGGGTAGATTTGTACAATTTCGTCGGATTCTGGTGAGTTGGCTACGAGGAATTGATTTCAGCCAAGCCAAATGATGGCAGCTATCAATTGGAATATATCCGTTTCGGTTGGTTGCTTTGAAAAACGTTTTGATGATCATTTGGCTATCTCAGACAGCCCCTGGGCATAGACGACATCCTCCTCCCACTTGGCCATAAAAATATTGGCCAAGCTGGGGGCAAATTTTGCCCCCATGGCAATGCCCTTCTGTTGCAGGTAGAACTTCTTATTGAACCAGAAATAATTATGTCTGGTAGCGAACCTTAATAGGTCCATAATGAACCTTTTTTGGGTTCCTGGGATCATTCTGTTTCTAAACAAAAAAGAGTCGACTGCTGTAAGGCCCAAACTGTGAGGTATGCTCGTGTAAAGCGTTGTGACATCGGCAGTAACTAGAAGAAGATCCTCGCTGTACTGTATTTGCCGTAGCCTTGCGATGGTGTCTTTTGTATCCTTTAAACATGAAGGTATTGTTTTCACCATCGGTTGTAGATGATAATCTATATATTTACCGATGCGGGAAGTGATGGAATCGATCACGCTGATAATCAGGCGGCCAGGGGGGTTAATGATGTTTTTATGTACTTTAGGGAAATAGTACATCACCGGTATTCTGGGAACTGTAGGAACAAGAAAATTCTTATCTTTTTTGTCCAGTATACCAATGTTGAATCCTGTATCAACAAGGTCCACTTATGTTTTCTTGTAATTGGAGGTGGGATTCTTTGCGAGACGTAGGTATGTTTCCGTGTCGCCAAGAATCCTCATCATCTCCTGATTATAGTCTTGTCTAAGACCACTATCCCTCCACCCTTATCCGCAGGGCGGATAATCAAATCCTTCCTCTCACAAAGTTGTTTCAATCCAGTTTTTAAATTGGGGTCATTGAATGTTGTTTTTGGAGGTAGTTTATCCAAGTCTTCCAAAACTAGATCTCTGAAGACCTTAATGGACGGTGCTATGGGGACAGGAGGGTTAAAAAGTGACGGGTTTGAAAGACCTGTCTGCAGATTTCCATCTGGTGCTTGTAAATTAGTGGGATTTGACACAAAATACCTCTGTTTATTTAACTTTCTTATACATTTTTGAACATCTATGAAAGTAGAAAACTTGTTCAGTTTTTTTGGTGGGGCATATTTTAAGCCCTTGCTTAAAACAAGATTTTCAGATGGAGTTAGAGTGGCTTTACTTAGGTTGAAAATGCCATTGTTGTCTAAACTCGCTTTCTTTTTCCGGGCACTCCGCCCCCCTCTGACGCCCAGTTTGGTTCTAGGTTTGGTTTGCGTCCTTCTTGTGTCCCGGGAAAACCCCCCATGTAAGAGGGCCCTGGTTGATTGTAATTATAGTTAAATGGTGATCTGTTTTGATACTGGTTGTCTCTCTCTGAGTAGGCATATTGGGAGTAGTGATTTCCCCTAGGTCTACTTTCTTTTAGTGGGGAAAATCTATTTTGGGTATAGGCAGGTGTTCGTGGAGGATAATGATCGTAATAATCATTCTGGCTTGGTCTCCTTCTTTGGGGGGATGTTTCTTGCTTATAGTATTGTTGTTGTTGAACGTTGTCTCTATTACCCCTCCCTTTTCCTCTATTGCCCCTCCCTCTACCACCATTATTGTGTTCTCTTCTAATTTCATTGGGATGAAAACCTTTAAATCTGGGGGTTTGGGTGTGGGGATTAGGGGGGTAGTAGGTTTCTTGTACGACATTAGAATACTGTACATTTCTGGAGGAAGAGGGTTGGGATATAGGTACTCTCTGAGTCGGTTGTCCCGAAACTTCCATAGATGTTTGTTCTGTTTCCAACAGAGTTTGTGAACCTTCTTTATTTTGCCAACTGAAAACGCATCCGGCTTTGTAATCATTGACATCTCTAGTGTATTTCTTTTGTTTTTTAACTTTTTGCTCTCTCTCTTCTTTTTCTAAGTGATTTCTTAATTTTGTCGACAATGTAGTTTATTCAGAGGTGGGTTTATGTGGTAAGAGTTTTTCCTTGATTTCTTTAATCTCCTTATCTATAGCTATTCTTTTATTTCCTTCTGGATAACTGGGGACGAAACAACACCACCTAAGGTCTGTCCGTGACAGGCCTCAAGGTTCAGCCTATCCCTTGATGGGTAGGACAAGACTTAAAAAAGTGACCTGGCCACAATAAAGGCACAATCACTCCCTCCTCCTAAAGGTTCTCTCATCCGCAGAGAGACGCGTGAAGCCCAAGTGCATGGGTTCACCTTCACTGACCGACCCGGTACCAGGAGGCATAGGAGGTGAGGGAGGCAAGGGTGGGACTGCAAAGCTTGGAGACAAATGTACAGGAGGCTTCCGCAAGCACTCCTTAAAAGAGAGTTTCTCTCTGAGTCTGGAGTCAATGAGGATGGCCAAAGTGCTCAACTTCTCCAGCTTAGTGGGTATATCTTGGGCTGCTATCTCACCCTTGATGGTATCGGAGAGACCATGAGAAAACACAACAACGAGGGCCTCATTGTTCCAAGCAACCTCTACTGCCATAGTACGGAATTCAATGGCGTAATCGGCAACAGTTCTCGTACTCTGTTTGATGGACATGAGGCACTTGACAGCAGAAGCGGAGCGTGCGGGAACTTAAAAAAAAACCCTTTTAAAAGAAGCCACAAACTCAGGGTAACTCAAGACAACAGGTTTTTGCGTCTCCCATAGAAGGTTTGCCTAGGCCAAGGCTCTCTCAGAAAGCAAAGATATCACAAAACCTACTTTGCTTCTGTCCGTGGGAAACTCCTGGGGCAGCATCTCAAAGTATATTTCAACCTGGCAGAGAAACCCTCTGCATTGGACTGGATTGCCCCCAAATCACTGGGGAAGTGGAGCAGAACCAGACATACCTCTTATAGAGGTAATACTCAAGGCAGTTGCCTGCACATTGACTGGAGCAGCAGCAGGGGCGGCCTGCAACGCAGGTTGTACCAGAGCAGCCACAGTGGGAGATTCCAGGTGAGCCATGGGACTCAGGAGCATTTGTAACGCCATGGGAAACTGATCCATGCAGTGATCCTGCTCATCCAATCTGGAAAAAATATTACCAACAAGTGGATTGACTGCATCTTCTGAATTCATGGCCTTCGCCTACTGTCAGAAACCATAAATCAGGCCGAGACAGGAATACAGTTAGATCTCACTTGTCTAATAAGAAAAGGTAAACAGAGTAAACGTAGTCAAAACATAGCCAGAGTTCAGTAACCAGAACGAATAGTCAGACAAGCCAAATGGTCAGGGAGCCAGAAATGAGCGTAGTAGAACAGCAAGCAGGATCTGGAGCCAGAAGGCTACTGTGTTTAACAAGAACACAGTAGAGCATCTCTAGAGATGTGACCAAGGTGAAGGCAGAGATCATCTGGGCTGGAAGGCTTAAGTAGGCAGGGATGATGAGCAGGATATCATCAACAGGTGAGTCACTGTGGAAAGATAGTGGCTGCCAATTATCCGACAGCTGAGCGGCCAGCTCAGAGAGGAAAGGGCTGAGCCCAGCCCTCACACTTGCTCCTTATCGTTCTGAGGGAAGCCAGCTACATCAGAGGAAATGACAGTCCATTTTATTTCAGTAAAGACTTGTAGTAGAATCAGAGATTGGAAAGGATCAAAAACCACAAAAAAAAAAAAATAGGATTTCGGGACAGAGCTAGCTCTGTAGTTGGTAAAGTAGTAGAACCCTGTTGATTTCAATATCCTCAGCTGACATATTCCAAAGAAGGTGGGTCAAATTACCCAACACTTTGTAATTTTTTTTTTTTTTTTTTATAATTTTTTATTGCTATTTTAAGTAGAAAAACAATTGGAAAAAAAAATACAATGTAATATGTGTCAAATCACATGAATTCTATCAGAACAGTCATTAAATCATATTTTCCTATTACTAGCAAAATTGTTCCCTGCAGCGAGTGTAGTTAAAATTTCAACATGTTCCAATCATAAGTATAACTTACATTGACTTAAAACACATTCCATATAATTTAAATTGTTAATTCCCATCTTCTATGTAAAATAAAGGGAGGAGGGAGGTAACAACAAAGAGAGTAAACCATTAAAAAGGGAAGGAAAAGAAAAGATCAAGGGGAATAGGGGGAGTGGGGGGAGAAAGGGAAAAGGAAAAAGGAAATGGGAGAAACCTACGACAAATATGTAAGGAAAATTGTCAAAAGGGTTTAAAAATAAATAATTAATGTTAGCTAATATGTCATACTCTGACTTACTATTCACAGGAGTCTGAAATGATAGTAGTATAACATAGTAGTCTTAAATTCAAACCATTTTGCCTGGTTCAAACCATATATTTCCTGGTTAGACCTTTATTTCTTCAAATTAATTCTTCCATTTAATGGAGCTCATTGACCCTTTGTAGCCATTGCAAAATAGTAGATATAGAATGCTTTCCCCAATATAATGGGATCATATATTGATATGCATTTAATAGATATGGAGTCACAGTCGTTCTATATTAACCTATTGCATTATTCGTGCAATGAAATAGAAATGTCAACGATTCAGGTCTAATTACTTGCCCCTGTATCAAAGAGATCAACTTTGCCACTTCCTCCCAAAACAGGCAGATCTTAGGGCACATCAAATATGCCCATGTGTACCTCAGTCTTCACATTCTCTCCAGCACAGGGGTGAATTCAACGTGAAAATTGTGAGCAGTTTTACTGGTGTGTAATGCTATTGAGTAAAAAGTTTAAAATTTACCTTCGCCATTCTACACAAAGTGGCAGACATATAAGAGAGTTGTATAACCTTATCTTTCTGTTTATCTGTAAATCTAATTGTAAGCCTGCTTCCCGACAGCCTATATAATCTGGGTAGCCCAGATTTTGCAAGGTCAGCAGAGCTTAATAAAAAAGTGAAATACAGTGCTGTGGTGGATCCTTATATTGCAGAATTGTTTCAATAGGGTTCAGTTATTTTAGAGAGCGAATAGGTTGGGGGAGACTCTAAATATTTTGAGACAACTGTGCATATCTCCACTGATCTATAAATGTTGGCTGTTCTACTCCGCACATGGACCCTAATGGTTTAATCTTTGAATCCTTTATCACTTGATGTAATAATGGTATAGACTCTGGGAACCATGATTCAAACCCTTTATCTAAAACTCCTGCCATAAACTATTCATGTCTCAGCAAGGGTATTATTGGGGAGTTAAATTCCCAGCAAAATCGGTTGTGTTGGTTGTGTCCCACAGTGCCATGGTAGAACTAGTCAGTGGAGATATTGTCGATGCTAACCCTCTCAATGGTTATGGTATCCATGGTACTACAGGCAAGTCAGTGTCTGCCAGTGCCTTTTCAAGTTTAACCCAAAGTCTAGTATTTCTAGCATATTTCCAATCTACCATGCGTGTCAGTACGATCGATTGGTAGTATAGTTTGAAATTTGGTAGGGCCAATCCCTCCAATTTTTTGGGGCAGTATTGGGCATCTTGAGATATTCTAGTACAATGTCCCTTCCAAATATAATGTGCAGTAATAGACTGTAGCATATAAAAACAGCACTGTGTAGTTAAAGTGGCCTCAGATATGCCTCTGATTAGGGATGGGCCCGGTGTTTGATTCGAACCCACGTTCGAATCGAGCAACGGGTGTTTTCTATTTCTATTTCTATTTCTATTTGGGCTGTTTGCATCACACTTGTGTGATGCGAGCGGCCCGCAATGCATTGCGCCAGGCGCAGTGCATTGCTGGCTGATGATTGGCCAAGCATGCACTGTGACCCTGCATGCTTGGCCAATCACAGCGCCGGCAGCAAGGAGAGCAATAATTGGCTACAGGCAGGACGCCTGAAGCCAATTATAGCTCAGGGGCTTTAGTACACGCCCCACTGTATAAAAGGCCGCTGCGCCGTCGGCCTAGTGCACATGTGTTCCGGATTTGATTCTGATATAGGCAGACTGCTGATGCTGATGCTGATTCATTATCATTACTACTGAAGTGAATACTGATCATTAGAGAATATATATTCATTCTGCTGATTGCACTGCTGCTGAGTGGTGACATTATCTGCTGCTGAGCCTAACTGCTGTGATTCTGGGGATTAGTCTGGTGTGTGCGTGCTGTTAGTACAGCTTTGCAGTAGCACCTTCTGTCATATGCTGTTAGTACAGAATTGCAGTATAACCTTCTGTCCTATTGTGATCTAAGGCAGGTAGGGATTTATAGGAGCTAGTGTGTGTGTCAGCACACATAAAACCACCTCAGTCACTCTATCTGCTATAAGGCCCAGTTGTTGTCATCGAAGGCAGCCAGGCATCTCCAGGAGCTAGCTTGTGTGTGCTCTGTTAGTACATCACACATAAAACCACCTCAGCCTCTCTATCTGCTATAAGGCCCAGTTGTTGTCATATAAGGCAGTCTCTATCTGCCGTAAGGCCCAGTTGTTGTCATCGAAGGCAGCCAGGCATCTCCAGGAGCTAGCGTGTGTGTGTGTGCTCTGTTAGTACATCACACATAAAACCACCTTAGTCACTCTATCTGCTATAAGGCCCAGTTGTTGTCATCAAAGGCAGCCAGGCATCTCCAGAAGCTAGCTTGTGTGTGTGTGTGCTCTGTTAGTACATCACACATAAAACCACCTCAGCCTCTCTATCTGCTATAAGGCCCAGTTGTTGTCATCAAAGGCAGCCAGGCATCTCCAGAAGCTAGCTTGTGTGTGTGTGTGCTCTGTTAGTACATCACACATAAAGTAAAAAAGGGGGGGGGGTAACTAATGCTCAACCAGTGAGGATAAATAAATTTAAAAAAATGAATGAAAATATACAAATAGGGAAAGCAGCCAACAAATAAGTGATCTCACACTGCAATAATCAATAATAATGAGGGGTATGTGGCGCTAAACCCTGAATTATTAATCTCCTATGGGACCAAATCCCTAGTGATGGGTAACCTTATGAAACTGTAATAATAAATTCACATAAAAAATGCAGCCATCATAAATACATATAAATATATAAAATATCAATAAAATCGCAGGTAAAGTGAATGTGCAAATAAAAGTGACCAATACGTGTTGAGGTAGAAAATGACAATAAAACATATATGGTCCAAATAAATAGCGATAACGATAAAGAATGTGAAATTCTGAAATAGGTGAGAAGGAATATGCCTTCTGTGAATCAAATGTAAAGTGCTCAGTGCAAAGTGCCAAAACGTGAAGATAAAAGACCAAAATTAGGTCTGAAAGTGCAAGATGAATCAATAAATGAGTAAATAGTGCTACAGTAATCAAAGAATGCAGCAAAATAACTAAAGAAAAAATAACAAAATAATCATAGCATGAATAAAGACCAACGGAGGTCTGAACGTGTATAAAAGTGAATAAGAGTGCATCTAATTAAATTTTAACCAACAGAATTATTTTTGCAGAGCACTGAATTGACCCCTGAACTAAATTTACAGAATTTGCAACTGTAAAACAGCTACCAAAAAACATGAAGTGCCATGTTAAAATTTCATTAAATATCATTTTAAAGAA